>OU342743.1:520758531-521263607 GCA_910589775.1 Avena eriantha | reverse complement strand
GATTCACTCCCCACTCGAACAACTTCCCCCATCCCTGATTCCACCCTCTCGAATCCATCCGCGTCCTTATCACAATGCCTCCATTAATCTACCGGATTCCAGACTCCATTTGCCGCTATGGGTAGTAGAGCTTGGGGTAGCAGCATGCTGAAGCGAAAGGCATGCGACGACGACGCGGATGGCCAGGGCGACCGCTACCACGAGGATTGGGATGGCCGAACCTCAGCGCCACGAACGTGCATAGGATCGCCTCGGGGTTGGACATCCTCTCAGCCGACCGCCTCGCTCGCTGCATCCTTGTCTAACGTGTGTCGATGCGGAACATGGACGAACAACCGTTCGGCACGCCATGCCTTCTTACCCCGAAACAGCAAATGGCCAGGCGACCGCGATGGCCACGTAAGTTCCAGTATCTAGCTTATTCGTTCAGTCATATCGTTGATACATAGTGCTGAACTCTCATCAGAATCCTATGTTCCTTTCATCAAACGTGTTGTGTGCACGCGCGGTTTGAACAAATCGAACCATTTAAAACTATTATGTATAGCGGAAGCTCTGCTCATACCTGATATTCTGGTATTTCGTAGTGACACAGTCTTACTTTAGGTGATAGACGAGTTGTCAATTTCGATTTTGCAATGGAATGCCTGCTAGGTGATATTCTGTTTCTAAAATAAAAACAAACAGATTAGATGATTTAAGGTTGTTATGCCCCGACTGTTTATGATCGTCGTCCGGAGTTTGTTCTAGGGGCTCTGCTACTACTCCATATATTGAGTATCTTCGTAGTGACACATGCTTAATTTAGGCGATATCTGAGGAGACACTCGTATTTAGGCGATATTTTGTGTACTTTAATTAATCTGAAGGCCCAGTTGTCAAATTGTATTTGCAATGGAATCCATGCTAGTTTATTGTACCAACTGACAACAAACTCTGCAGAATATTCATGCAAAACTGATGCTGCTGGATAAGTGGTCCAAATCAGTAGTGGTGAATATCAAGGAAGAAGAAGAGACGGAAATGGAAGATGACCAGAACTGGGGGGTGGCAACGGTGAGTGGCTGGTCCTTTCATCACAGGATGGTAGTACTTGGACTCTAAAAAATGGCTACAGATCGAAGAGACTTGCAGTGCCATCTTTGAAGGGTGTCGGCATTACTGCATTCAACAACGGGTGGTCGTCGCCCACTTCCGAATTCGCTTACAGGTTCAACATGGCAGAACTTGACCTCGTGAGGTACAACTCCCACATAGACCGTGGGAGGGGGCATGGAAGAACTGGGAGTATGACCTCTTAGCGGTGTTCAACAAGACAATCACATTCATTAGATGCCTAGAAGACAAGGAATGGACAGTCTTGTGTGACGACTTCCTGCGGCCAGAGAAGTATGTCGACGCCGTCTTCACCTACGGCTACTCTTCATACAGACCGCAACGCATTTATGCGGTCACTGAACCTAGTGGTGACGTGCGTGTTTGGGAGCCGTCCATTTGGGGTAAGTCATGGTGTCATATAGCATGTAAAATCCCATTCAAAATTCTGCTTACTGACTGTTAGTAACACGCAGGTACCCACGCAGCCCCGCACATCATTCCAGCTCCGGTCATCAAAGATGAAGTAGCAGATGCTGAACTTGGGACATGACGCTGGTTCCTGGCACCTCTCAGAGACAACACGGAACAGGATGATGAACTCTTGTGGATTCATATCAGGGGAGCACTAAACAACATTAGTGATACAATAGAACATATGGGGACACAACTTTCTTCATACCCATCGCTGCGGTGTCACGTTTTCTCGAGGTCCGCATGCCCATCCGAAGACCCAGTAGAGAAAGTCTGGAGCAGAGTCAAAAATCTGAAGGGACAATCTGTGTTTCTTGGTATCAACTACCCTTTCTTTGTCGGAGCCCCTGGAGCTGTTGAACCTATAATTGCTCAGGAAGCCTGGCCCCTGATGCTGCTACTACTGCTGCTGCTGCTGGTGGTGGTGGTGGTGTTGGTGGTGGTGGAACTGACGAAGAAGAACTAGCTATTGCTGCTCCTGGTGAAGCTGACGAAATACTTGGTGATACTGCTGCTGGTGAAGCTGACGAAAATACTTGCTAATGCTGCTGCTGGTGAAGCTGACGAAATACTTGCTAATGCTGCTGCTGGTGAAGCTGACAAAATACCTACTGAGGCAGCTGCCGGAGTCCAGGAAGAACATGCTGTTGTTGTTGCTGAGGTGACAGCACTTCCAGTGTTGATAGCAGACTGTGTGTTTGCTGCACACTCACGCGCCTATGTTGTTGACACTCCAGATCCGACCTGGAGCCCGAATCCCACGTCGGGGGGAGGGGGCCTACAATTGGCTCATTAGTGGGGTTGTACTATTTGAAGGAGAATGAAAGACGTCCCAAACGCAGCAGTCTGGTTCGTTCCGACGATACCACCAGCTCCAGGGACTGAGTGCTCACACTGGCAGATCCGATGAACCATTTGTCTTTATCTTTATCATTAGTTACGCTATGTGTGTTAAAGACTAAGCTGTGCTTATTTGTGTAAGACTAAGTTAGGACTAACTGCGTAATATTCAGTGAAAGCCCAGCTTTTCTTTCCATGCCCATAACTACAGAATTGCAGCATGGAACATACAAATGTAATGTGCATACCAGGCATTTTGCTCAGGATAACAACCACTTCAAGCAAATGATACATCGTGTATGCATTTGAACGCATCACTAGAGGGTGCCACCTATTGATGATTGATGACATGGATCTAGCTTTTCTGCGCGTATTTGCATTGAATCGCTCATTGATTTGTTCAAATATTTTTTGGCAATGGCTGATGAACTCCACTCTCTTGGTAACTTTCTTCGTCCGCGAGCACTTGTTGATGCAATGCAAAGTACAGAACATGGTCGTCATCGTCATTCCATTTAGGTTCTCTATATTTCGTCATCACAGAGCTACTAATTTCAAATGAAAATCTAGTAAACAATATATGTGTAACATTGTTAGAGTATGCTACGGCCATGGTACATACATGTTTTTCTACAATCATAAGAAGAAAACTTTGATGCATTTTCACCTTGTTGGCGTTTGTGCCGAACTGGGTGGATGTGGCTTTGGAGTTCGGAGAGGAAGGCGCCATGGCTGGTGCATGTGTGGCCATGGTGACGGCGAGCTCGGATTCTGGAGGAGGCCAACAGGACCGAGCATGGTCGGCATGGTGACAGATCTCACCCGGGAATGAATTCTCGTCCCCACACCATGCCAATGGTGCGGTCATGGTGAGGGGCGAGCTCTGATTTGGGATGGGGGGGAGAACGGGCCGAGCAGGTTCGTCCAAGTCCTAGCTCCCGCCCCATGGCTGCGACCACAGATTGTCGCCCCCGGAGGAAGAAGAAGACGTGTAAAGGATGCATGCGCCAACGCTGCAAGCCTACATGGCAGCGAGGACGGCAGCGACATAACGGCTAAAACTGGCAGGGGCCCAACTTGATGGCCGTTAGCTAGATTTTTTGTATTGAAACGTAAAGTTGAATTTGTGTCGAAAAAGACCCTCTGAGTATTTGGCACGCCAACTGTAGTCATCGCGGCTGATTTCAGGGAACTCGGGTACCGCGTTGCCTAGCCACCCCCAACTTTTGGGCCACAAAATGATATTCTCTATATATACTGGGGCACAGATGCCCAAGGGGAACGATTAGGTCATTCCATGCATTGGAAACCCTAGCTCTAGTTCAGTCCAGCCACCGTACCGGACCTAGCAGTCCACCGTTGGCGCTCGTCCTCGTATGTGTGGATACTGGTAGAGGTGTTGTGCGATCAGCACTTCGACGATCATGAGGACTGCACTGCATCAAGTGACATGCTTCTTCAATTCTGCAACTGCGTGTCTAGTGGTAATCCTCGTGGCCTTCTACCTCGGCTAGATCTTGGGATCACTGCCTAGGATTTTTTTGTTTTATCTCTACGTGGCCCAACACCCGTGACCCTAGATACGATAGCCGCATTCACTGTAATGGTCCCGGGTTGGGTAAATTTCTAGTTCTGCTTCTTGTGGCACATGCCGCCACACAAGACCCCCCACAGTTGTTGAGCCCATGAGTCGGGTCCTGGGTCTAGCTGGTCTGTGGAGCTTAGGGCAGGACAAGGTCCTGCCCTGATTTGAGAGGAAGGGATGATTCCCGCCTTTTTGGATCCACACCGTGATGCTAGGTGATGGGTCTGGTTGCGACGAGGTGTCGAGACCTAGGTCTGTCCTCAAGGATTATCTCGGCTCGGGTTTTCATTCGATCACGGGAAAATATCCCCTTCGCGTAGGATAGATGCAACGCCATGACGTTGGGAGAAGGGCCTGGGTGCAGTGAGGTGCCGAGGTCCAGGTTTGTTCTCCGGGATTATCTCGGCTCAGGCTTCCCTTTGGTCATGGGACAAATCTCCCTTTGCCCAGGAGAGATGACTGGGAGCGTTGAGGTGCTGGAGCCCATGTCAGTTATCCGAAATTATCCCGGCTCAAGTTTCCCCTCGATCACGGGAAAATATCCCTTCACATAAGAGAGATGCTATGCCATTACGTTAGGGGAAGGCCCCGGGTGTGCCGAGGTGCCGAAGCCCAGGCTTGTTCTCTAGGATTATCCCAGCTCAGGCTTCCCTTTGATTACCGGACAAATCTCCCTTTAGATAGGAGATATTCCATGCCGTGACGTTAGGGGAAGTGTCGGGGCGCGACAAGGTGCCGGAGCCTAGGTCTGTCCTATAGGATTGTACCGACTTGGGTTTCCCTTCAATCACGGGACAAATCTCCCTTCGCATAGGAGAGATTCCACGTCATGACCTTAGGGGAAGGGTCTAGGCTCTACGAGGTGCCGAAGGCCATGTCAATTATCTAGGATTATCTCGGATCAGGCTTCCCTTCGATCACGGGACATATCTCCCTTCACATAGGAGAGATGCCATGCCATGATGCTAGGGGAAGGGCCTGGGCGTGGCGAGGTGCCGGAGCCTAGGTCTGTTCTCCCCGATTATATTGGCTCAGGCTTCCCTTTGATCATGGGACAAATCTCCCTTCGCATAGGAGAGATGCCACGCTATGATACTAGGGGAAGGGCCTAGGCACGACAAGGTGCCGGAGCCCAGGTCTGTTTTCTGGGATTATCCCGGCTCATTCTTCTATGCGGGCCTCTTGGAAATGCCTGCCATCATCTTTGTCGTAGTCCTGAGGGGGCCAACCTCCGTCACCATGACCGGGGAGGTGGTCTCGCCGGGCACGGTTATCGCGGACCCTGCCCTGGCCACTGGATCACCCTTCACGTCTTCTCGGTCTCAATGTTCAGGGCAATCCCTTGCGAAGTGGCCAGGTTTGAGGTAGATGAAGTAGTCCCCGTGGGTTCGCATCTCCACTAGGGACTTGACCCGGCTACAGTCCTTCAGGGCATGAGCTAGTGAGTTGTGAATGGGGCACTAGGGCCCACCGTCTATGTCAAAAGTGGCCACCTCGTGTGTCTTCGTCTTCTTGTGTTCTGGCTTAATCGCCAGGGCCTGCTTCGCGGGAAGGCCCTTGTGATTTTTTTGGTGGAGTCTTCGTCTTCATCAATGGCCTCGCCGGGTAGAAGGTGCCCTTCTTTGGCCCGAGCACACTTTCCCACTAGAGCAAAAGTTCCGGGGTGGTGCCGAGGTTACACATACTCATCTTTTCCCTCATGCGAGGGTCCCAGACGCCAACGTTGTATGCCAACATGATGGCTTCGAGGGTTATCTTTGGGATGGTGTGCAGTACCTGGCAAAATCGTTGAGTGAATTTGCGCAGGATTTCCCCGGGCTTTTGAGACATCTTGTGGAGGTTGATGACTGCTCTGGGACATTTGAATCCTTTTTGGAAGGCCTCAAAAAATTGGTCGCAGAGGTCTTCCCATGATTTGATGGAGCCTGCTGGCAGGTTGATGAGCCATGGGACGAGCTTCACTCTTGAGAGCGAGGGGGAACCAGTTGGTCAGAACCCGCTTGTTGCCCTTGGTCGCTTGCACAGCCGTGTAGTAAATCTGGAGGAAGTCCTTGTGGTTGGTATTCCCGTCATATTTGTCTAGTATATTTGGCCGGAACTTCGGGGGCCACTTTACCCTCCGTAGCTCTGGAGTGAAGGTGGTGTAACCGATCGCAGACACTAGGGCACTCTGCCCAGCAATGATGCTCTCGGCAGCACTCAAAACACGTCTGGGCGTCTTCCCCTTGACGCTCTTCCAGGACCTGACATAGGTCCCTTGACCATGAGGTCTAGGAGGAGCCTACAGAAGAGCGGTCGTCACCTCTCTCCCCGGCTAAACTTTGGGGAGGATCTCCCTCACGGCGGCTCTGTGAACGACCGCGATTTGGCAGGTTACGGGCGTGCACTGTAGTCCTCCGGTTGGTGGAGCGAGGGGCCTGGCGCCCATCGTGGGGTACTAGGTATCCCCCTTACCCTCTGGTAGGAGGAGCCCTAGACATCGAATGTGAGACAGCAAGGCCTCCCTGGAGATGGGCGGTGCTAACAAAATGTGCCAACCTTGCGAGCCACGCATTGGCATGTGAGTTGCCCTGACTGCTTCTAGTGGAAACTCTAGCATAGCTTCCGCGACGGCTAAAGCAACGATGGGATAGGGGTCCCGGATGGAGTTGTGTGGGTTGCTAGCTGCCAGCGATGGCCGAGACTCCTCGGGACTGATTTTCTTCCTCGTGGGGGCGCTGGATGGGTCAGTTAGGTGAATTCTGCTGCATAGGCTCACCGTCCTCCCGCTTTAGCGTCCCCGTTGTACGTGAGCACTCCTCCAAGATAAGCTCTCTGCTGAGAGGTGGTTCTGGTGACACGCCCCTCGAGGGCACAGAGGTCCGTGCGAACCCTCCATTGGACGCGGGTGAAAGCAATATGCCCGAGAGGCAATAATAAGTGGTTATTATCTTATTCCAAGTTTAGATGTTTATATCTCATGCTATAATTGAAACATTAGTACACGTGTGTTTAATAAAAAATGAAAGGTTCCAAGTAATGCCTCTCATTTCACTATCTTTTTGATTAACACATGATCAAGGTTTCCTAATCATGAACATTGGATGTTGTTAATGACAAGGTCATGTCATTGGAGAATGATGTGATAATCATTCGCCCATAATAGGTTTAGCAATATGATCATGTCATCAAAGTTTATATTGCTATGTCGATCTCAAACAAAGTAACACTAATCCTTACACCATGATATCACGTCAATCACTAACAATAGAAGAGTACTTTGATTCCATCAAACGTCACACCATAACATGATAGTTATAAAGTTGTTGTTTGGTACTTAGAAAGTGTTAATTGATGCTCATGGATCAAGAGTGGGATTTTTCCATCCCGATGATGGAGAGATATACTCTGCGCCCTCTCGGTGATATCGCATTGACGTCGCTTGCAAGCATGTGACTGGCTCATGAGAATGTTATATCAAAAATGAGTAAAAGAGTACTTGTCGGTAAAAAGATCGAACTAGGTGTGTATGATACCAAATGGTCGGATCTCGGACAGGTAAAATATGACGAGACAAAAGGAATTGGTTACTGATACCTTTGATCATAATTCACGGATGTAGTATAATAGCTTTTTCCCTAGAAGACCTAGGTTTAATCAAACTTTGGAAAGCATTGTTAAAAGGAAATAAAAAGGCCATGTCTACAAGACTTTGTTTGTTTGTTTTACCTTAGTTTACCAGACCAATCTAGTTTACTTTATAATGGATTGACTCAATGGATGGATATAGGCCAGGGTTGAAGATCCACCTGTAGCTACACATCATATGCGATAAAAGATAATAATAATAAGCATAGTCATGTGTAATGTTTGAATGGAGATAATCTCTTGTGGGCAACACATCCAAATATACTAGAGCCCCGTGATACAACGGGCATAGCAATAGTATTTTAATCCAACCGAGTGCACACCGAAGCAACAGGCTACACACGATTATAAAGTGTAAAACATAGATCAAACTTTAAGTGGTGATGTTGTTGTGATCTCGAATGGGTCGCTAAGCGAAGACCATACTGCCCTTTCTGTCACTGGGTTCCTATGAGATTGCCGCTAGCCAAGTATCTTACCTCAAGCCTTTATCAATCTATGGGATCTTGGGTACCTACAAGTACACAAATCAAGACAAGAGACAAGAAACAAAAGATACAAATCTCAATTGCAAACAAAATACAATACTCCCATAAATTAGATGCACATAATCATTGCGAGGTTTCTCCCCAACCTACAGCCCGTGAGGACAACTCACTCATAACAAATACTCCCTCCATTTCAAAACATAAGATGTTTTAGCTTTGTGAAAGGAGTGTATCTAGACTAATTTTAGTGTGTAGGTTCATTTCAAACCTAGATGAACCTACACACAAAAAAGGGTCTAGATACACTCTATTCACAAAGCTAAAACATCTTATATTTTGAAACAGAGGGAGGAGATGGGAGATAGAAAACATCATACAAATACTTAAATTGAAATCAAATATTCTTACAATGGTCGCCAAATCACAAGGAGATCTAAAGTACAAAGTAATGGTTATGGCTAGTGGAGGGGATGGATGATGGAAGCAATGAACAATGTATGAACAATTGCGTGGATCTTCTTTAGTGGTGTTGTGATGTAATCTGAGAATGGCGGCCCTCTGGTCAATGACTGGAGCCTCAAAATATATAGGTGTCTTCACGAAAGTCGTAGGTTTTGAAGAGACGAGGCCAATGCCACCTGGTACGAGTGGACGGTACGGGCAGGCTCTAGATGTACCAGTGGTCGATAAGCTTGCTAACGCCTGGGAATGGTTCCCCAATTACTTGGCCGTGTGGACTTCCTCAAAAACCTTCATTATGACTCCTAATTTCACATTAAAAAGCATGATTTCCTACACAACACAATTCAAAGAAAGGTTTTGCATATATTTGCAATCATTAGTCATTAGTGGAAAGGATTGAGAGTTCCTTGTCAATTGGTTGACCAAAAACAATGTTTAAACACGGTGGAGGATGGATGATTTTGGAGCCTTCAACTTCCCCAAAGCTCAAACCTTGATCACCCTCGAGCAAGAAGAAACAAAAGAACCATAAGGAATTCAGCGTTTAAACTCAAAACAACGAGAATAAGAATTCACTTACAGTTGGTAGTCATATAAGCTCAGCAGTTCATTCATTTGAGAGGCTTATCAAAGTTAGAGAGATGACAAGAGTACTATACAAGCTTCGGTAAGTCAAGACAATCAAAGTAAAGTTTAATATAAGTATAAATAACTAGAAGTGTAGGAATCAATTCAATTCTTCTAGTTAAGTCTCAGCTTGCCAAGGAACTCTAGGATGTTTAAATAACATAATTGAGTAAGAGAGTTTCATGTCCTAAGTAGCATAACAACGAAGTGTCTTATTTACACCCACATCAATAAATCAAGTCTATCAAAAACACTTATAATCCAATCATTGTTTTTCAAGAAAAATTTGTGAGTAGTAATGAGACCATGCCAATGACATGTTATGTTGATCCTCATAGATATCCTTTTCTTTTTATTCTTTCAAGGATTGGTGGCTGTTTCTTTTCCAAGTGTTTGCACAATCTTTGAGAGTACCAATACTTCTGCCCATATATTGACACGTATGCCACTCATGTTATCAACTCATAGCCGAAATTTGGGGTTATGCCATAGATTGTTCAAAAGCTAGCGGAGTGGTTGACATCCCAAAGGTGTTTATTAGAGACATAAAACAAAATTATCTCTCTTCTTTTTTTGAGCTAGTATTGCGGTTTGATCCACAAGGTTAGCCTTGGCATGCATCACAATTACCACTAGACTTTATTTCAATCAAACGACTCTTTTCATTAGTGTCGTCAAGACTATAAAAATATCTATGGGGTTAAGTATCTTCAAGGGTATACTCTCAAGACAATCATTCATCAAACAAGTCATAAATTTCAGACTTTTTCTTATTGTACTTGTTTGACAATATTATTTCCAAGGAAAGACTTGGTTAGCTAAAGGAACTAGAGCAAGATCTTCAACAACTAATCATCATACTAATAAAAAGCTTTACTCTAACCATATTAAACTACTCCTACAAGCATGGCATCATAGAAAATCAACCAACTTAGATAAACAACTCAAACTTCAAAAGTGGGAGACATAGGACATACCTCTCATAAGTGAATTCATGATCATCTTCCTTATAGGGATGTGTTCCTTCAAAACACAAACACGATTATTCTCATAATAATATTAAAGAAAAGAGGCAAAGTGTGAATTCACATTTACGAAAAAGGAAGAACGGAAAAATATTTTTGTATTTTCGAGGATAGGGATTAAAAAATAGAAAATAACTTGCGACCAAGGAAGGGTTTTAAGAAAAGAAAAAACGAAAACAAAAGGAAACTAAAAACGAAAGCAAACTAAAAAGCAAAGTGTTGGAACAAACCAACACGAGTGTTTCAAAGCTCCCAAGGAGCTAGAGTACAACCATGTTATTACACAAATAAATTTTCCATGGGAACACATCCCTAATCTTAGTCTTTTGCAAGCCCTTTTGTTGCTGATTGTGGTGGTGGTAGATAGTTTCCCATGTTCCATTGACTGCTCCAATCATGGAACTAGGTGGCGAGACTTGCAGTAGCATCTCAAAGGTTGATGGAGAGGTTGTTCATGTTTTGAATATTTCCTTCGAGTGCATAGATGTCTTCATAGGTGGTGTAGTAGTTTGGTGGTTGCTCGTCTTGTTCGGGTCCTCCTTGTTCTACTTCTTCATCTTCTCCTTCTCGTCCCATGGGTATTTCTTGTTGGGGTAGATTAGCCTCAACCTCTACGTCAAAACACTAACGTCCATCCTCGATAGAGAATAGACCATTAGGCAAAGGAGCCGGGATCAAGTGATCCGCTCAAGGTATATCAAGGAAGTATTTACCATGAGTTTTAGAAACCATACCACATGCTCTTAGAATAGGGAGACCGAGATAATGACTTCCTGTCAACGGCTGGATGTTACCTAGGTTGATGTGAAGTGCGCGTGCAAGAGCGGTCACAACTCCCCCTCTGCATATGGGTCCTCGAGATTGAAGAGATTGATGCTTAAGGTAAAACACAAGAAGAGTACCCAAATTTGGCATTAGGTTACAATTAATAATAGCAGATTTTGTGAGGATCAACATGTCCTCCTCATTAACTCTAGTAAACTCACCACGTGCCTGCAAGGTGTTAGCAAATACATAAAATAAATAGAGGATAACAGGATGATAAATTTGGTTTCCCTTGGGTCTGTTTCCATAAATTCAAATTAAATTAAAGTACTCCCAAGGTGTTTAACACAAAAGTAGTTGTGCGCACATAGGTGTTGTTGTTGGCAAACCCAAAACATTGATCCTATTGGTCGAGTGTTAGGATGTACTCGCAGTTCATAAGGCAGAATTTGATGCGATCAACTCCGAGCCTTTGTTCCTCGGTACAACCGTAAGGGTCCACTGTATACGTCAAGCTGCTGAAGAACTCAAGCATCAAGCGGCGATACGTGGCAACATACTGAAAGACAAAGTCATACAAACCAACATTGTTGCAAAGTAAATCGAAATCAGCACGAATGCCAAGTTAGGTCAGGATATAGAGACACGCCGACTTGGTGGACTTAATTTGCTTGAGATGATTGAAACGGTTCAGCTGAAACTCTTCGATGAACTTGATACCAAGTGACTCGGGGTCAACGTATCAACGGGTGGTGCGAAGGACTCCACAGTCATATCACTTGTACGGCTCCTTGTGTTCATCTAAAAATAATAAGATAAAGTAAATAAATATTGCTAATATTTTTTAGTCCAATAGAAACATAGCATATGTGATTCTCTACACTAATTATAAAAGAAACTCCTCTAAAACAATACTAAGCATGCTCAATATCAAGATTGAATCAAGAATAAGACCTAAGTCTAGATTGACAATGATGAAAGATTGAGTGAATCTTTTGTGTATATAAGTTAAGGATCAGAGGAGAATCATACCTTAGATCGATTAAGTGCCAGGAATTGAATAAAGATTAAGTAAATTTGAAGATCCAATGGAGGTGGTTTGGAGTTTGGAGGAAAAAAGAGAAAGATTTGTTTTGTGGATTTTTAGGTTACCTCCTCGTGCTAATTGTGATGGCCGTGTACGTGGTACAGGCGGGCAATACGGCCGGAGCCCGCCCGCACCGGGTGACATACCTTGGGAGAGATGACTCCCTTCTGGCATTGCACTCGGTACGTGTGCATGGTATGGTTGTGCATGCCCGTACTGCTGGTCGTTATCCATTCGGTATCTTTGCTTGAAATCTGATAGTTTGCTCGAGGGTACGGTACGAGCGCGCGGTACGGGCGCATCCGACCGTACCAGTGGTTGTTAAGAGGACTATTTCTTGTGGGAAAAATCAGAATTTCTATCTTCCTGTGGTTCAATGTGGTATGGGTGCACGGTACGGTCCCTTCCGACCGTAGCGCAGGTCGTTAAACGATCTGTGAGCTAGAAAACTCAAAGAATTTGATTAGAAGCTCCATTCGTCTTTGCACATCTTATAAAAGGACAAAATAACAACGAATATACTTCATAGGTTTTTTCGCAATACTTTTTAGGCCATGTGTTAGTAAAATAAAAGATCGAGGATTACCTTATTTCTTCTCCTCTCTCTAAAGGTCTCTTGAATATTCTTTATTAAAATAAAACAAAACAAAAACTAACAAGACTAACACAAAAGCAAAACTTTATTTCACATGGGTTGCCTTCCATGAAGCACTTCTAGTTATGGCCAATTAGCTTGACCCCGATGGCCATTATTTAGGTTTAAGAAGTGGAATACCCACTCCAAAATAGTTGGCTTTTAAAGTAATTATACCATCATCATCATTAGGCTTGGCCTTATTTTTCCTAGGGAGGTGGACTATAAACGGATCTCTAGATGGTAGCCCTATTCTCACATTCCCCTCATATAAATTTATTAAAGCCTTAATAGTTCTTAGGAATGGCCTACCTAAAATTATAGGTGCTATGGGATCTTCAGGCATGTACACAATAACAAGATCAATAAGAGCGAGACTACCTTTAATTTCAAGTACTATATTTTATTTTATCCCCACAGCTTGTTTATAAGTTGAATCAACTAAATGGAGACTTAATTCAGTAGTGACAAATGGCCCCAAGTTTAGTTTGTCAAATAAGCTTTTGGAAATTGTTGAGACGCTCGTACCAAGATCATAAAGTGCGGATATCTCACTGATTCCCAACTTAACTTTAATAGTGGGCTCAAATATATCATCTAGCTTAGCAGGAAGCTTATCATCTAGTCTTTTATACTCCATCTCTAGCTCACGAACTTTAGATGCTACTTGTTGTATAAATTTTTGCTACATAGCATCATTACCTTGTTCTATACTGGGATTCTTCGCAGTGATCATCTTTAGTAGATTTTTTACAGTATATTCTAGTGTCGGTGCGTTGCTATAATCTAGCTCTTCAGGTTTCTCTTCATTGGTTACCACCCTCATCATCTTGAGGTATTCTACCGGATTTGTCTTAGGTTTTCTAGCAAACTTTGCTAGTATGAGAGCTTGTCTCTCAGCTACTTTACCCAGCTGAGCCTCCACGGTCTTTGTCCTTTCCTGTAGAGCCTACAAATAATTTCTAATTGCAATGGCCTGGTTAGATAATTTTCCTATACTACTTTCATGGTTCTCTGTGATTTTAATAAGCATATTATTTTTCTCGGTTTGAGCTTGTATAAAGGTTCCAACAGTGTGCTCAAACGAGAGATTGCCATGATTTTCTCCATTATTATTATCATAATTGTTGTAAGGTTCTCCTACAAGATTAGGATAATGTTTTTGAGCATTAGAAGCATACTGATTTTTCCATGCAGGATTAAAAGGAGTGTGAGCTATAAAATTAACATCATTAGTATTGGTAGCAATAGCGTTAACTTGGGTATCCTCTTTAACTTTTACTGTACTAAGCAGCCCATCTACCTTAGATGTAAGCTCTTCATTATTTACCTCGGTGACTGAACTTACTCTCTTCGAGGTTCTTTCCACATGCCATTGGGCATGATTATCTTGCCTATAATCAAGTAATTTCTTCACAACACTCACTTTCTTTCCCATGATAGTTCCTCCTGCTGCAGTATCTAGCATAGACTTAGACATTCGATCCAGATTCACAGATGTAGTATAATAGCTTTTTCCCTGGAAGACCTAGGTTTAATCGAACTTTGGAAAGCAATGCTAAAAGGAAATAAAAATGGAATGTCTACAAGACTTTTTTTGTTTGTTTTACCTTAGTTTACCAGGCCAATCTATTTTAATTTATAATGGGTTGAATCAATGGATGGAGATAGGCCAGGGTTGAAGATCCACCTGCAGCTGCACATCATATGAGATAAAAGATAATAATAAGCATAGTCATGTGTAATGTTTGAACGGAGATAATCTCTTGTGGGAAACACATCCTAATATACTAGAGCCTTTGTGATGCAGCGGGCATAACAATAGTCTTTTAATCCAATCGAGTGCACACCGAAGTAACGAGCTACAAACGATTATTAAGTGTAAACCACAAATCAAAGCTTTAAGTGGTGCTGTTGTTGTGGTCCCAAATGGGTCGCAAACAAAGATCGTACTACCCTTTCTATCACTGGGGTTCCTTTGAGATCGCCGCTAGAAAAGTATCTCACCTCAAGCCTTTATCAATCTATAGGATCTTGGGTACCTACAAGTCCACAAATCGAGATAAGAGACAAAGAAACAAAAGATACAAATCTCAATTGCAAACAAAATACAATACTCCCATGAATTAGATGCACATAATCGCTGCGAGGTTTCTCCCCAATCCGCAGCCCGTGAGGACTACTCACTCATAACAAATAGACCATAGATAGAAAACATCATACAATTACTTAGATTGAAATCAAATATTCTTACAATGGTCGCCAAATCACAAGGAGATCTAAAGTACAAAGCAATGGCTATGGAATGTGGAGGGGATGGATGATGGAAGTGATGAACAATGGATGAACACTAGCGTGGATCTCCCTTGGTGGTGTCGTGATGTACTCTGAGAATGGCGGCCCTCTAGTTGGCGGCTGGAGCCTCAAAATATATAGGCGTCTTCACGAAAGTCGTAGGGTTTGACGAGGCGAGGCCAACGCCACCTGGTACAGGCGGACGGTATGGGCGGGCTCTGCCTGTACTAGTGGTCGTTAAGCTTGCTGACGCTTGGGAATGACTCCCCAATTACTTGGTCGTGTGGACTTCCTCAAAAACCTTCATTATGACTCCTGATTTCACATTAAAAGCGTGATTTCCTACACAACACAATTCAAAGAAAGTTTATGCATATCTTTGCAATTACTAGTCATCAGTGGCAAGGATTGAGAGTTTCTTGTCAATTGCTTGACCAAAAACAATGTTTAAACGCGGTAGAGGATGGCTGATTTTGGATCCATCTGTTACTACGAAAAAGGTTCACGCGATTACTAGTTCATCCTTGAGTAAGTAAGAGTCGTTATGGATCTCTAGATCCCACTAATGATTATTGATCGGAGAGAGTCTCAATCATGTCCACTTAGTTCACGAACTATAGGATGAAACACTTAAGGCTCGTCGACACATTTGAGTGGATACGGAATGTAGGAGCAAATACTGGACAACGCATAAACTATTTTGATAAAACTATCGGAATAGTTTCAGCGTGTCAAAATATTGCCAGGGAATAAATTTTTAATGTCTTCATTAAATGAAGTGTTCATTAAATGAAGTACTCATTAAATTAAGTGTTCATTAAATTGAGTGGCATTAAACCAAGTGAATTAAAAGTGTTTTAATGGAAAGACCTTTGGTTTTTAAGTGAATATTTAATGGGAGAAAATGGCTCTTGATTATTTGTGAGTGGAGTCTCCACTAGTAATCAAGAGGAGAGAGGTGGGTAACCATATGGGGCAACGGACACCCCCTTGGTGTGCACCATTCTCCTATATAAGGAGGGGTGGAGACCCTCTCCTCTCACTCCATTAAATTCCCTCTGATATGCCCTTTGGTTGGCATATTCTCCCCCTTGCTAGATGATCCACTATCATGAGTACGGTGCTTAGGCAAAGCCCTGCTCAAGACCTTCTCCACCACCACCGTGACCACCATGTCGTAGTGCTGCTGTAGTTCCTGAGGATCTTCTACTTCCGCTGCCCAACTGGAGCAAGGGACGGAGGTCATCGTCGTAATGGACGTGTGACCGATTACGAAAGCACTGCCCGACTGTGGCGCTGATCATCTTCATGACCTTCGAGGACAAACAGGTACATTCTATATCAATCATGTTTTTTGCGGGAACGTTATCCCGCTTTTGGTCTTCGAGGGCGAGTCCTTCTGAAACTATTATAAGTATCACCTAGATTTGATCTTGGTAGTTGCAACCATAGGATTTTTTTGTTTTCTATGCAACGAACCCATTGGTGGTATCAGAGCTATGTCTATGCGTAGATGCTTTGTATGATTAGAACAAATGGAGATGTGGACATTGGTGATCATGTTATTGCATACTTTCATGTATTTTGGATCATGGTGGCATGTTGGGATGAAGCATCCCAGACTAACTTTACATGTCCTCGCACATGAGACTTGTCCCACGCTTGACATGCAACTTGTATTGCATAAGTGGATCCACGGGTGTCTGTCCCTCGTATCATAGTCATGATCTAATTTACAATGGTTTGCTAATAAATTGTTATCACCATTGTGGTTGAAGTTCGTAGGTAGAGCGTTTCTTTCCTACAAGGCCCACAACCATGTAAAATATGCAAAAATAAACATGCGTCTAACTTGTTTTTGTAGGGAATATGTTGTGATATGGTCATTGATACAAAAATTGTTATATGCAATGAGATTTATTGTAAGTTAAACAACCGGCAGGGGCCATATGGTTGGCCTTTTCTTTTCATGGCATGCGTGCTATATATATCCATGAGATATATTGTAATGGTTGAAGATGACCATGATGGAGGCTCCATGGACCTTGGTGCCACGCTAGTGGAATGATGGAGATCATACCATGACGCACAAGATGGAGATTGAATGCGATAAGGACCATATCATGTGATGTTTATCCTTGGATGCATCTTATATTGCTCTGATTTGATCGCCACAGTAGCATTATAAGGCGATCCCTCCCACTAAATATCAATATAATAATATGTTCTTCCTTAGTATGCTCCCTTAATAAAGTTCGTCATTTCGATGCACCATGTGATGATCGGGTGTGATAGACTCTATGTTCAAATACAGCGGGTGTAAGCCAGATTTACACACATGAATACTAAGGTTCTACTTGGCGAGCCTAGCATGTACAAACATGGCCTCGGAACATGAACCGAAAGGTAAAGTACGAGTCATATGAATGATATGATGACCATATGATGCTCGTCATTGCAGATGCACCACCTCACTTGATGATTGGTCATGGTGTAGTGAATTTGGTTCGTGTAATCACTAAAAATGACTAGAGGGATGTCGTTTTTGAGTGGGAGTTCTCATAGTAAACTTTAAATTAACTTGAACTCTATTTGTTATAAACCTAGTCTAAATATTCTTTGCAAATATATTATAGATCATGGCAACCTCCTGCGGTTCAATTTTACTGCATTCCTAGATGGAGAAAAGCTGCAAGATAATGGGTCAAACTTCACCAACTGGCACCACAACACCAGGATTATCCTCATGGGCATGTAGTTACCTTGGATAGATAAAGATCCTAAGTCCCTATGATTAACATGCTAGTCCCTAGATCATTAGCTAGCACTCACAGTCGATGAAATATCATGTAAAACACAAGTCTTTATTACATGAATCGAATCCAGAGTTTACATTATTACAATAGAAGCGAAACAAATACAACTTGGAGTCCCATCAATGCCACATGCAGGTTGAGTGAAGACCCGTGATCCTAGCGCACCTTTCAACGATCTCCAAATTCTGCACATGAAATGTGCAGCCAAACGAGTTGGTCAATACTTTGAATATATCGGCAAATTACACCATGAAGGAAATAACTCGGCTATTTCTACATGCAAGGTTAAGATAAGGCTTTGTGGTTTATTTGCATAAAGATAATTTTCACTAAGTAAAAGAGAAGTATAGAGAGAATATTTTGTCCTACTTTGCAAACTTTTAGTAAGTAAAATAAGGTCGAGTGGCTCGCACTGGGTCCTCCAGGCTACCATCCCCCAACCAAAAATATGTCACCAAAAACCCACTAAGTCTGAGTTTATAGAGCCATCAGGATGCAACACCCGAACTTAGGTTTGCAAGCATTTGTCTTTGAACCAAAATCCCACCAAGTCTAAGTTCACAGAGCCCTCAGGATGCAAATCACAAACTTAGGTTCATTTGTTTTTGAAAATGATAGAGGAAATCCTTCAGAGGCTCCATCCTTCAGATGCTCAATGTTGTTCTATTTCCGTGAACACGGCTGACCGATCAAATTGCAATACTCTCAAGAGTTTGTGCACTTTACCCACAATCCACGATCAAGTCCTTTTACAGACAAGACCATGGCGAGGCTTTCCCTTAGTAGCCCCTCTACCAGCTGGATCCAACTGTGCCAAGAACCTCCAAATGTTGGTACCCCGGTGAGGTTTCCTACTAAGTACTAGGCCAAGACAGAGCCCATATGTATTGTGGTTGCACTGGAAGCTTCTGAATTCTGAAACATGGCAGACTTCTTTGATTCCTGGGTGGCCATCGTCCACCAAATTCCACTCGTTGACCCGACAACTATTCCGCCCAGAAGAAAACTTAGTTTTATTTTGAAGGGGTTTTTTAGAGGAAAAGGTTCGCTCGAGAGAGCTTTAATACTTAGAAAACTTTATGTCTTTGAACCCCCATCGATATTTTATATATAGCATAGCACAAGCATAACACTTATGAAAAATTCAAGGATTCCTATTGGGAGTGGAAAAATTCAAGTATAGAGCTACTCATGGCATACTATAAAACAACATCACACTTGTTAAACATTTAAAATATTTCTACTAAAACATCCTACAAATGCGTACTACTCATTTGAAGATCAAAACATGCATAGTAACAAAACTGGGATAAAAACATGAACAAGGTGTAACTTGCCTTATGTTAATAATATTCTTGATGATTATATTCCTCCGTAGCAATCGCACTCTCGAAACAATCTAGCGCGGGAATGGAGTAATTACAATCAAAACAATTGCAACATACAATACAACAAACATGCATGATGATTTAATATTTGTTCTTTGAATGGTATTAGATCATATGATGCATGTATGAGATCATTTAATGCAATAGGGTATTTATTATTAAATCTTGATGACCAAATAAGGAGTTTTAGAAGTTCTGTTGTAACTTCTGTCCTAATTGTCAAATTAAATTTGGTACTAAGTTTTACTAGATAGAGGACATTAATATGAACCAGTAGGAATTGGATTCACCCTAATCGAAGTTGTATATCTTTTTCTATTATTTATTTACTATTTAATAGAGGTTAAATCATTTAAAATATTTACTTCGTCAAAAATTATATCTAAGACCAGATATGTATTTTTTTGTGAAATTTTGAATCCGCGGACATATTATTTATATTTTTCTGTCCTATACAAAGTTTATTATTAATTTAATACCCAAAAAGGAAATTAAAACCAATTAAATCACTACAGAAATTAAGCACTACAAAAATTAGATATAACAGCATACTAATGTTGCATATGAAATTACGAATCCATTGATACTTTATTTGTATTTTTGGGACATACACATAATTTATTATGATTTATTTAGTCTAAAATATCCATTAAACCATTTAAATTATTACAGTAAAACTATACGGTAAAAGTTAGATCTAATCTTGAATTAATATTCTACATAATTTTGGTGAATCCAACCACATATTATTTGTAATTTTTGGACGAATATATCTTTTTGTATGAATTTTATAAGATCTAAACAATTTCTGCCTTTTTATTTATTTATTAAGGATATGCTGACTGTGCACATTGACTAGGGTCATTGACCGGTGAGCTGGAGCTGACCTAGACGATGACGTGGCGTTGATGAGGCAGGTCAGAAGGACAGAGATGTGGCGCGCTCTGGTTGGGTGGTATCGTTTCGTTCTATAATCTAATCTCGGCCGTCCAGACGAGATCCGGAGGGGCGCTAGCTTCCTGGCTAAGGGTCAATGGCAACAGGGGTGGTCAACGACAGAGATGAATGGCTCGGACGGCGACAATTGACAAAACTCCGGCGTGTTTCCGGGACGTCGGAGTGGACGACGGGGTGCGTCGCATTACCATGGTCTCGCGGGTACCCTCGGCGACTTCCCTTGCTTCCTGCAGCGATGGAGACGGTTGGATGGAGCTCCGCAGCGCCTGTGGTACTCCGCGAGATTGTGTGCTCACTGTGGCGATCTATGCAAGGGGAAACTCGGGTTAGGGGCATCGGCAAGTACGGGGGAGAGTTCCAGATGGTAAGAGAGGGTCGGGGTGGACAGAACCATGCTCCACCTTGAGCTTCCGTGAGCAACAATGGCGCGCCGCAGCGAGATCCGAATTGAGGCTAGGGTTCCACGATTCGTGAAATTTCGAACGAGATAGAGGGGAGGGGTTTTATATGGGGGTTATGGCATGCGAAAGGGTCAAGAATAATGAAACATGTCGACAAATTTTACGGGATTAGGATCAGACACGAGATGAACTCGTGGGGGATTTGGTCTCTAGCTGGGGAAGGAGATGACAAGCGGGCCCCATCTATCAGTGTTAGTGAGGAGGGAAGTGGGCTGGCTGACCGCGGTGGCTTTGTTGCTGGGCCAGCCCATGCAGTGGCTACGCTGCGCACTACGCACGGCAGGAGGGCGAGCGGCGGGTAGCTGGCGGGCTAGCTCCGGCTGGCCTGTTTAGATTTGTTTTTTCTTTCTATTTTGTAGTTTATTTGATATCTTTTTCATATGATCTCCAAATGAATTGATTCTTGTCTCCAAAATTTTCTAAAATTGAGTAGATCCTCTTAGGATCATTTTTGTAGCCTTTTAATTAGTTTGAGAGTAATGGATTTATATATCCTTGTTTGTACTCTTATAGGCGTATTTTGGTAATTCAAAATAGGGCTTTGCATGAGATGCCATGATGCAATGTAACACAATGTTTTGGATTTGTTATAACCTTCTCAAACAATGTGTTAGACATATTAACCCATTCTTTTAATGTGGTTTGGTAAAATTTCAAACAACCAACAAAAGTTTCTTTTTATTCAAAATTTTCAACAAGATCAAACAATTAAATCAACTTATTAACTTAACATTCCAAAATTGGAAAATTTTGGGATGTTACAGGGCATGAATAAATCCTATGTACTAGATAGTCCGTTATGTGACTCCCATGCAAATGATGCACCTCAGGATGAGCGCAACGTGATTGACACAAAGTATGATAACTGCACTCTTGTACGGTGTGCGGTCCTCCAGTCGCTGGAGCCTGAACTCCAAAAGAACTTTGAGCTTACTGATGCTGATGCTACACTGGCGGAACTCAAAACCATGTTTGGGGACCAAATATGTGCTGGGAGATATGAGATCTCTGATAAGTTCTTTAGCGCAAAGATAGAGAAGCATAGCTCTATGAATGGGCACGTTATTAAGATGACGGGCTATGCTCAAAATCCTGAGACACTGGGATGTGAGATTCCAGCTGAACTCACGACGAATAGGGTTCTATAGTCACTCCCACCAAGCTACAAAGGCTTTATGCTGAACAATAAGATCAGTGGTGCGAACAAGTCGCTCACTGAACACGCAGCCATGCTGAAGACCATCGAGGTAGACATAAATAAAGAGCACAAAGTGTTAATGGTGAATAAGACCACCAGTTTTAAGAAAAAGGGAAAGAAAGTCAAGTCCAAGGGTAACTTCAAGAATGATGGCAAGTCTGTTTCTGCACCTGAGAAGAAGACCAAGGGCGGCCCTAAGCCTGATACTGAGTGCTTCTACTGCAAGGGGAATGTTCACTAGAAGGGGAACTTCCCAAAGTACTTGGCAGATAAGAAGGCTGGGAACGTGAAGAAAGGTATATGTGATATACATGTTATTGATGTGTACCTTACTAGTAGTCGAAGTAGCGCTTGGGTATTTGATATCGGTTTAGTTTCTAACATATGTAACTCGAAATAGGGGCTAAGGAATAGTCGACAACTAGCAAAGGATGAAGTGACGATGCGCGTTGGCAATGGATCAAAGGTTGATGTGATCGCTGTTGGGACACCGCCTCTTCATTTATGGTAAGGATTAGCGATAAAACTAAATAAGTGTTATCCGGTGCCTGCGTTGCGCACGAACATTATATGTGGATCTTTTATAATGCAAGACGGTTATTCATTTGCATCTGAGAACAATGGTTGTTCCTATTAGATGAATAATATATTTTGGTCATGCACCCGAGAAGAATGGTTTATTTATTCTAAATCTTCATAGTAGTAGTACACATATTCATAATGTGAATGCCAAAAGAATCAAGATGAATGGTGATATTGCTGCATATATGTGGCGTTGCCGTTTGGATCTTATTAGTGTTAAACACATGAATAGGCTCTATTATGATGAACTGCTAGAATCACTTGATTCTGAATCATTTGAGACATGTGAAGCATGCCTTATGGGCAAGATGACTAGAACCCTGTTTTCCGGAACAATGGAGCGGTCGACCAACTTATTGGAAATAATACATACTGATGTATGTGGCCCAATAAGTGTGTCGGCACGCGGTGGATATCATTATTTTGTGACTTTCTCGGATGATTTGAGTAGATATGGATATATTTACTTAATGAAACACTAATCTAAAACATTTAAAAAGTTCAAAGAATTTCAGAGTGAAGTAGAAAATCATCATAACAAAAAGATTAAATTTCTGCTATCCGATCATAGAGGAGAGTATCTTAGTTGTGAGTTTGGCACACACATGAGACAATGTGGAACTATTTCACAACTCTCTCCTACCGGAACACCATAGGGTAATGGTGTATTAGAACGTCGTAATCAAACTTTATTAGATATGGTACGATCTATGATGTCCCTTACCAATTGGCCACTTTCATTTTGGGGTTATGGACTAGAGACAGTTGTATTCACTTTAAATAGGGCACCATCAAAATCCGTTGAAACGATATTGTATGAATTATGGTTTGGTCAGAAACCTAAGCTGTCATTTCTAAAAGTTTGGGGCTGCGATGCTTATGCAAAGAAATTTTAGCCTGATAATCTTGAACCCAAAGCGGAAAAATGCGTCTTCATAGGATACCCTAAATAAACAATTGGGTACACCTTCTAGCACCAATCTGAAGGCAAGGTTTTCGTTGCCAAGAATGGATCCTTTCTAGAGAAAGAGTTTATCTCAAAAGGTGTGAGCAGTAGGAAGGTAGAACTCGACGAGGTTACTGAACCTTCTCTTCCTGTAATGGCAAGTGGCGCAACACCAGAAACTGTTCCAGTGTTGACTTCACCAAGTGAAGTGGGAACTAATGATGAGAATCATGAAACTCCGAAAGAGAATACTACTAAGCTTTGCAGGTCGGGCAAGACACGTACACCTCCTGAACTGTAGTCTTGAATTTCATCATATATGGAAGCGATGACCCTGTGACATATGAAGAAGCGATGATGATCCCAAATTCCACCAAATGGCTTGAAGCCATGCAATTCGAAATGGGATCCATGTATGAAAACCAAGTTTGGACTTTGGTGGAATTACCTTACGACCACAAGGCCATTGAGAACAAATGGATCTTCAAGAAGAAAACCGACGCTGACGGTAATGTAACCGTCTATAAAGCTCGACTTGTCGCGAAACGGTTCTGACAAATTCAAGGAGTTGACTACGTGAGACTTTCTCACCCGTAGAGATGCTAAAGTTTGTTAGGATTATGTTAGCAATTGCTGCATTTTCCGATTATGAAATCTGCCAGATGGATGTCAAAACAACATTCCTTAATGGAAACATCGAGGAAGAGTTGTATATGATGCAACCCAAAAGTTTTATCGATCCTAAGGATGCTGACAAGGTATGCAAACTTCAGCATTCCATTTATGGACTGAAGCAAGCATCCCGTAGTTGGAATCTCCGCTTTGATTAGGTGATGAAAGGGTTTGGATTTGTACAAACTATTGGAGAAGCTTGTATTTACAAGAAAGTGAGTGGAAGATCTATGGCATTTCTGATATTATATGTGGATGCCATATTATTGATTGGAAATGATATAGATCTTTTGAAAAGCGTAAAGGATTACTTAAATAGTAAGTTTTCAGTGAAGGACCTTGGTGAAGCCACCAATATTTTAGGCATCAAGATCTATAGATATAGGTAAATAAGCTTAATTGGGCTATCATAGAGTACATACCTTGACAAGATTTTGAAAAATTTCAGAATGGATGAAAGTAAGCAAGGGTTCTTACCTGTGTTGCAAAGTACAATTTTGAGCAAGACTCAGAGACTACCTACAACAGAAGATAGAGAAGTGATGGATAAGATCCCCTATGCCTCAACCATAGGCTCTATCATGTATGCTATGTTGTGTACGAGACCAGATGTGGCACATGTTGTTAGTTTGACTAGTATATACCAATATTGTCCAAGGCTAGAACACTAGATGATAGTCAAGAGTATATTTGTGTTTTGAAGAAGAACTAAGGACATGTTTCTCATATATGGTGGTGAAGAAGAGCTCGTCGCAAAGTGTTACATTGATGCTATCTTCGACACCAATCCGGATGACTCTAAGTCGCAGTCTAGGTATGTATTTCTCATGAATGGAATAGTAGTGTGTTGGAGGGGCTCCAAGCAACCTGTGGTGGCACAGTTGAGGCGGAATATATCTCTACTTCAGAAGCAGTGGCGGAAGCAGTTGGGATGATGAGTTCATACTGGGTGTGGTTCCAAGTTCTTTGGATCTAATGGTAATATATTGTGAGAACAATGGTTCCATAGCCAATGCTAAACCAAGGTCTCACAAGAATTCCAAGCATATCAAGCGCCAATTCGACTCCATCCGGGAACATGTCCAGGATGGCGATGTAGAGATTTGCAAAGTACACATGGATCTGAACATTGCAGACCATTGACTAAAGCTCTCCCAAGGGCAAAAAATGATCAGCACAAGAACTGTATGGGTGTTAGATTCATCACTATGTAAACTAGATTATTGACTGTAGTTCAAGTGGGAGACTAAAAGGAATATGCCCGAGAGACAATAATAAATGGTTATTATCTTATTCCAAGTTTATAATAGATGTTTTTTCTCATGCTATAATTGTGTTAACCAGAAATGTTAATACATTGTGTTTAATAAACATAGGAAAGGTTCCTAGTAATGCCTCTCATTACACTAGCTTGTTGATTAAAAGATGATCAAGGTTTCCTGATCATGAACATTGGATGTTGTTAGTGAAAAGGTCATGTCATTAGAGAATGATGTGATGAACATTCTCCCACAGTAGGTTTAGAAATACGATCATGTCATCAAAGTTTATATTGCTATATCAATCTCACATGAAGTAACACTAATCCTTAGACTATAAGATCACGTCAATCACTAACACTGGAAGAGTACTTTGATTCCATCGAACATCACATCGTAATAGGGTGATTATAAAGATGTAGTTGGGTAGTTAGAAAGTGTTAGTTGAGGCTCGTGGATCAATAGTGGGATTTGTCCATCCCGATGACGGAGAGATATACTTAGGGCCCTCTTGGTGATATCACATTGACATCTCTTGCAAGCACGTGACTGGCTCACGAGAATTTTATATCATGAAACAAGTAAAAGAGTACTTGTAGGTAACGATATTAAACTATGTATGTATGACACAAATGATTGGATCTCGGACAAGTAAAATATCGCGAGGCAAAAGGAATTGGTTATTATGAAAAGGGTTCACACGATCACTAGTTCATCGTTTAGTAAGTGGGAGTTGTTATGTATCTCTAGATCCCACCAATGATTATTGATCGAAGAGAGTATCGATCATGTCCACTTAGTTCACGAACCATAGGGTGACACACTTAAGGCTCATCAACGCATTTAACTAGATGCGAAACGCAGGAGAAAATACTGGATAGTGCAAAAACTGTTCTGATAAAACTACCGGAATAGTTTCGGTGTATCAAAATATTGCAAGGGAATACATTGTTAATGTGTTCATTAAATGAAGTGTTCATTAAATTAAGTACTCATTAAATGAAGTGTTCATTAAATTGCATGGCATTAAACCAAGCGAATTAAAAGTGTTTTGATGGAAAGACCTTTGGTTTTTGAGTGGAGATTTAATGGGAGAAAATGGCTCTTGATTATTTGTGAGTGGAGAATCCACTAGTAATCAAGGGGTAGAGGTGGGGGCACTATATGGGGAACTAGACACCCCCTTGGTGTGCCCCTTCTCCTATATAAGGAGGGGTGGAGACCCTCTTCTATCACTCCATTCAATTCCGTCTCATATGTCCTTTGGTTGGCATATTCTCCCCTTGCTAGCTGATCCACTATCACGAGTATGGTGCTTAGGTGAAGCCCTGCTCAAGACCTTCTCCACCACCACCACTACCATGTCTTAGTGCTGCTAGAGTTCCCGAGGATCCGTTGCTTCCGCTGCCCAACTTGAGAAAGGGACGAAGGTCGTCACCGTGCTGGACGTGTGGCCGATTATGGAAGCGCTGCCCGATTGTGGAACTGATCATCTTCACTAAAGGGAATATGCCCGAGAGGTAATAATAAAGTGGTTATTATCTTATTTCATGTTTATAATAAATGTTTATTTTGAATGCTATAATTGTGTTAATTGTAAACATTAATACATGTGTGTTTAATAAACAAATATATAGAGTTCCTAGTTATGCATCTCATATAAAACTAGCTCGTTGATTAACAAGATGATCAAGGTTTCCTGATCATGGACATTGTATGTTGTAAATAACAAGGTCATAACATTGGTGGAATGATGTGATGAACATTCATCTGAAGTACAATAATACAATCAAAGTCATTGTGTTTACATTTCTATAACATCATATGAAGTAACCCTAATCCTTAGACCATGAGATCATGTTAATTGCTAACACCGGAAGAGTACTTTCATAACATCAAACGTCACACCGTAACAGGGTGACTATAAAGATGGCTTTGGAAACTCTAAAAGTGTTATGTTGAGGCTCATGGATCAAGAGTGGAATTTTTCCATCTTGAGGAGGGAGAGATATAATATGGACCCTCTCGGTGATATCAGGTTGACATAGCTTGAAAGCAAGTGATAAGATCACTAGAATGTTATATCACGGGAACGAGAAAAGAGGACTTGTCAGTAACGAGATAAAACTAGGTATGGGGATACCGATGATCGAATATCGAACATGTAATATATCATGAGACAAAGGGATTTAGTTATGATGTTAAAGGTTCACACGATTACTAGACTCATTGTTGAATATGTGGGATTCAGTACGGATCTCCAGGTCCCGCTGCTGATTATTGATTAGAGAAGGGTCTCGATCATGTATGCATTATTCGCGAACCGTAGGATGACACACTTAAGGGATACTGACACCATTTGGAGCAAATATGATACCAACGATTTTTTTTGAAAATGCTGGAATTATTTCGATGGACACCAAAATTGTTTTCGGTCAAATTGCTAAAAAGGGTTTCAAATGTCATATTGAAGTATTACAAGGGGTTTTATGAAAATGTTTGTTAATTAAAGTAATTAACTAAATTCTGAATAAAATAAATAAAAGAGTTTTATTAAATGAGAGATGCATTAATTTCGGTGGAAAATTAATGCAACTTTGAGTGGACATGGAATTGATGTGGGAATTCTAAGTGGAAGCTCCACTCACATGAATGAGGGAGACGTGGGGAAACCCAGCATGGCCGCCGACCATGGCATGGGGGCTGCACCCTCCCCTATAAAAGGAGGCCTCCTCCTCCTCTCCTCTCACACCTCCTCATGAAGGATCTCTCATGTTGGGGGGATACCCCCGGGTAGGGTCACGCCAGGGTATAAATGCCGAGTTATCCGAGGTTTGGCAAGGTCAAAGAAAATGCTGGCCGAGTCACCACAAGGCAGGCCGGATCATGGAGTAACCCGGACCAGGGACGTCCACCCTACATGGTCTCAACCGACTTAAGCCGTGAGTCAGTAAGATATATCTAACTTGTATGCAGGAACAGGTATGGCCGGATCAACTATGCAGGATCCGGGTTATATCAAGCTTGCAAGAGAAGGAAGGTATCTCGCTGGTCAAAAGGTGGCTACTGTACGCGGAGCGTGAGCGAAGCGGACAGAGGCCGGACCACCGAGGCATGGCTGACAAAGGTGACGAAGCCAATGTCGGGTGACGCAGGCACCGCAGAGGCTCACATAGCCTCTGCATGGGTGACACGGGGGAAAAGTAACCCCGTCGGCTTACTATTTTGGGAGGAGGCATATTCCCTGAAATATGCCTCCACGTATGCCCTATGTGGAGACCTAGCCACCCATATATAAGGAGGGCTAGGGCTTCTGTAGAGGATGTTGATTCTTGACTGGTTGATTTCTGGGAGATTGCTTTGAGGGCTAGCTAGTGGCGAGAGTAAGAGAGTTCTTTCTTCCTCCTCACCCCAATACTGCTCTAGGAGCACTTGTAATCTGTGAAGGAGAATCAAATACAAAGCTTCTATGTGTGGAATCATCACACTATCCCTCCCTGGATTCCCCTAGTGCATTTAGTCCCAACATTAAGCCTATACATGGCATCTGCCGTGACACCACCACGAAAGTTGGCGCCCACCGTGGGGCTAGCAGCGCTTGCAGGGGTGAAGATCCAGACAGGAAACCTCATCGGCACCGACGAATGCATCGTCTCCGGGCTCGTTTGGCGCTTTGGAGCGCTGGATTTCGTCAGCGACAATGCTGGCTGCTTCGGCACGCGTCCTCTTCCGCGCAACGGCCTCTTCGTCAAGCTCGGCGCGCACAAAGTCTACGTTGCTGTCGATGTGTCGTGCGTTCATCCGCGGCACGTCGTCGAAGGAGGCGAGTCATCCCTTAGCGTGGTTCATAGGGCGCGTATCACTCGCTCCCCGGACCGTGCAGAAGTGATGATGACTGCGCCAGCTGCAGGCGCGAGCAAAGATCCGGCACCAGATCCGGAGGTAACACCTAAGGCACCGAGGAAAAGTAGAGGTCCTCCACTAGAGAGGCCTGAGAATGTACTGAAGCAGGCGATGGATAGCTTAGCCAATCCAGTAGCAGTAGCGGTAGATCTGGCTCAGGCACAGGCCGAGCTAGAGGAAACTAGGCAGAAAATACTAGAGGGTGCAAAAAAGATAGCCGCGGCTCAGCAGTCGTTGAACATGACACTGCGTGAGTACGCTAAGGCAAATAAGGTAGATGCTGTAAAAGTAAAGGGGAGAAATCTCATGAGCGAAATGAACAGAGAGGGTGATACTAGGATTGAGGAATCAGAGAACTGTTTGTCCGTGGGGCTGCCTAAGTATAGTACCCCGGCAAAGAACCTCAGGGCAGCAGATGCAGCTGCATCTGAGTTAGAAGGTCTGACGGGTGAAGCCCGCCAAAGACAGCAAGATAGGGTTAACGAGTTGGTTCGGATCGCGAACAGGCAGAACGAGGAATTGTTCAGGGCAAACCTGGATAGAGCTGGGGCCTCCAAGATCGTTCATTCGGCGGTGGGTAACCCAGAAAAATCTGCTGGAGCCGCATCGTCTCCTCATGGTGGTCCTAGGAGAGAAGAGGTAGTAACTTCGGCCAGGAGGAATAGACAGATAGTCCCGTATGACCCGGCAAGGGCAGGGAAAGGAAAAGAAGTGCAAAGAAATGAGGATCGAAGAAGTGTGAGCCGAGGTGAAGCGGGCCGAGGTAACCGCGATCAATGCAATGCCGGTCAAAAGAATGTTGTAAGCGGCAATGTCGGACAGCGTAATGCGGAAGGTGCAGGTCAACCGCAGCAGCGGAATATGCCACGGCAAGAGCGCAGTGCCGGCCAAGGTATGCAACAAAGGGCAGCTCCACCGGAGCAAGATAGATACAATGATGGTAATTCGGAGATGGTGAATGCTAGTCATCCCAGGACGGACTATCATTTAATCGGATCAAGGTTGGGAAGCAGAGACTTAATGCCTGATGACGCTAGGTTAAAACTCGATCGGTTGTATAGGTCGGAGCAAATTGAGTGTCAAGGTCCTCCGGGTCCAGCATGTTTTGGGCCCCGGATCATGAAGGAACCTCTGGTACCTAACTTTCAGTTACCTAGAGGCACAAAGACATATGACGGCAGCACTAAGCCAGACGATTGGTTGATTAACTATGCTACTGCTGTAAAAATTGCCACAGGCAACTTGAGGTGGGCTGTGAGATATGTACCCCAGATGTTGGAGGGGCCAGCAAGGATATGGCTAAACAACTTGCCACCCGGAAGTATTAACTGCTAGATCGATTTCGAGGAGATGTTCGTTAGAAATTTCTTAAGTACGTATTAGAGGCCCAACAGGCCACAAACCCTAGCAATGTGTAGGCAGAGACCGAATGAGACAGACCGGGAGTTCTTAACCCGTTGGTGTAATGTGCGAAACTCGTGTGAGGGCATGATTGAATCACATGCCATAGCTTGGTTTGCGCAAGGATGCATATATGCAAGCATGCTATGGCAAAGGTTGCAAAGAGATATGCCAACTACATCGGCAGAAACGATCAAGATTGCTGATTCATATGCTTTGGGTGATCCGATGCAACCTAAGCTCACCTCTAACGAGTCAGGAGAGGAGTACTACCAGAGAGATGGAGCCGGGTCATCCCGGAGAAATGATTATCGAGGTAAAAGAAGAGATGACAGACCGGATTACCAGTACAGTTCGCAACAAATTGCAGCTATGAATCAAGATCAACCCGGAGTAGGAGGCAGTCAACGTCAGAAAACTAGAGGAAAACAATGGACGCCAAGGAATGATGGGAAGAAAACTTGGACACTAGAGCAGAAAAAACAGTGGCAAGAGAAGAAGGACCGTCCGAGGTATACCTATGAAGCAATGCTAGATCAGCCGTGTAAATTTCACACGCCTAATCCAAGTAACCCGACGGGACAACTAGGCAGTGTGAGTGGATGCGAAAGATAGAACAAAGTGGTTCGGGGAATGCTCAGGCACCTCGGAATGATCAACCTCGGCAGGAGTTACCCCGGCAGCAATTGCTCTCCGGAGCAAACACGCAACAGTTAATGTTGCCTCCCCCTCCGCCGAGGTATGACAACCATGAGAGAAGGGATGCAGTGCATCAGGTAGAAAACCAAAACCAGCGGGATCAGAGGTACCCCGGAAACGAGGGGAGAAATGAGTACAGAGAACACCATCAGAGTTACTATGTGTTCACTACAGAAGAGACAGACAGGAAGAGCTTGTAGTGCCGACATATGGAAGTGAATGCGGTAATGCCAGCTGTGACGAGGTACATGCCTTGGTCGGACCAGGAAATCACCTGGAGCATCAAAGATCATCCCAAGCTTATGCCAAGTCCTGGTTCGTACGCACTAGTGCTGGATCTGACGTTCATTGGGTCTAACATCAACGTGAGATTCTCCAAGGTACTGATTGACAATGGTAGCAACATTAATATCATGTATGCGGATACGATGCGCAAATTGGGTATCTCGGAGAACATACTCCAACCTACAAGGAGAACTTTCCATGGCATTGTGCCAGGCATTTCTCGTGAGCCCATAGGCAAGGTCCGGGTTGACGTTTTGTTCGGCACAAGAGATAACTGCCGAACTGAGAATTTGGAGTTTGAGGTGGTGAACTTAGAAAGTGCGTATCACGTGTTACTCGGAAGACCGGCACATAACAAGTTCATGGCAAGCTGCCACATCAGTTATCTGAAGATGAAGTTGCCTGGGCCAAAAGGTGTGATCACTATAGCCGGAGATTTCCGATGTTCCATTGAGTGTGTGTCAGCCGGGTCAAACCTAGCCGAGTCACTCGTGATTGTGCAAGAAAAGAGAAAGATCCAAGAAGTGGCGACATTGGCTCAGTCCGCGCAGCAGTGTATGCTGCCGCATGGTAGCGTCTCATTCCAAGCGACAAAAGATACCAAGAAGGTGCCTGTTGATGATATGTTCCCTGAGCGTACCGTAACAATTGGTGCCGGGTTAAATGACAAATAGGAAAGCGAGCTCGTCAACTTCCTCCGTGAGAATCGGGCTATTTTTGCTTGGTCCACACAGGACTTGCAAGGTGTTCCGAGGGAGTTGGCCGAGCACTCTTTGAATGTGAGACCCGGGGCTAAGCCGGTGAAGCAACCCCTCCATCGCTTCGCCGAAGACAGGAGAAAAGTCATAGGAGATGAGATAGCTCGGTTCTTGGCTGCAGGATTTATCATGGAAGTGCTTTACCCGGATTGGCTGTCTAATCTGGTGCTGGTGGAGAAGAAGAAAGATGATCCGAACGTGGCAGTGGTGTGGCGTATGTGTATCGATTACACGAACCTGAATAAGGCTTGTCCAAAAGATCCGTTCCCACTGCCAAGGATAGACCAGGTCATAGATTCTACTACTGGGTGTGAGTTGTTGTCATTCATTGATGCATATTCTGGTTTCCACCAGATACCCCTGAACCCGAGCGATCAAATAAAGACTGCGTTTATCACCCCGTATGGGGCTTATTGCTATCGCACCATGCCTTTTGGTTTACGTAATGCTGGGGCAACGTACCAAAGATGTATGCAAAAATGTTTGCATGACCAAATTGGTCAAAATGTGCAGGTGTATGTGGATGATGTTGTGATAAAGACCAAGGAAAGCAAAATGCTCCTTGACGATATCAGGCAGACGTTCGCGAACCTAAGGAGGTTCCGGATGAAGCTTAACCCGGAAAAATGTACCTTCGGTGTCCCGGCTGGAAAACTACTCGGATTCCTCGTCTCCAGCCGAGGTATTGAGGTCAATCCAACTAAAATCCGGGCCATTGAACGAATGGAATTGCCGAAGTGTCTTAACGATGTCCAGAAGTTCACTGGTTGCCTGGCATCGCTAAGTCGGTTTGTAGGTCGGTTGGGAGAAAAGGCACTGCCTCTCTATCAACTCATGAAAAAGTCGGATAAGTTCATTTGGACACCGCAGGCCAATGAAGTCTTTGTCCAGTTAAAGAAAATGTTAGCTACTGCGCCAGTATTAGCCTCTCCACTATCAAAGGAGCCAATGTTGCTCTGTATAGCCGCAACCAACCGAGTTGTAAGTGCAGTAATTGTGGTAGAGCGCGACAAAGAGGGTAAGTCGGTGCAAAGGCCAGTGTATTACCTGAGCGAGGTGTTATCAGCCTCAAAGCAAAACTATCCTCACTATCAGAAAGTGGCATATGGTGTGTATATGGCAGCTAAGAAGCTAAAACACTATTTCGAGGAACACCCAATCAAAGTAATATGTGAAGCTCCCATATCCGAGATAATGAGTAACAAGGATGCAAGTGGAAGAATTGCAAAATGGGCAATTGAACTAGCACCTTATGCGCCGCAATATGACAGAAGAGAAGCGATTAAATCTCAAGCTGTGGCAGACTTTTTTGTGGATTGGGCCGAGGTGCAATACGAGCCACCATTGCCAGATCCGAACTACTAGAGAATGCACTTTGACGGATCCAAAACAAAAACCGGGTTAGGTGCCGGAGTTGTGCTAACGTCGCCAAAGAAGGACCAGCTGAAATATGTGCTGCAGATCCACTTCACTGCATCAAACAATGTTGCAGAATACGAAGAACTTATACATGGGTTCAAAGTGGCAAAGGAGCTTGGTATACGTCGGATCCAATGCTTCGGTGACTCGGATCTCGTAGTCCAGCAGGCCTCCGGGCAATGGGATGCTTTGGACGCAAACACGGCGTTATACATATTTCATGTGCAGAAAATATCTAGTTACTTTGAGGGATGTGAATTTCACCATATACCTCGGGTGGAGAATGAGGTTGCCGACGTACTGTCGAAGCTCGGTTCAACCCGACAAGCAATTCCACCAGGCATAGCATTGGAGCACCTCAGGAAACCATCCATCAGGCCATCCCCGAAGTCCGATTCAATTTTTATCCCGGAAGAAGAGGTTGTGCCCATGGACATTGATGAAGGAAGTGGCTCGCGAAACCCAGGGATTTCCTTGGCAAACCCGGGGACTGCACAGCATGATCCGGTAGAAGTTATGCCGGTGGATCTAATGGAAATTGATGAGGAAATATTCCCAGTGAGAGCTGTACCAGCTTGGGCATTGCCAATATTCCAATTACTGAAAGATGGAACTTTACCCACTGAGGAGGTACTTTCCAGGCAAACTCAGAGGAGAGCGAAAGCATACACGATCATCAATTCCGAGTTATACAAAAGGAGTGTGACTAATGTCCTCCAGCGATGTGTTGACCCGGAGGAAGGACTTGAAATCCTCCGAGATATACATCAAGGGGAATGTGGGCATCACGCGTCATCCAGAGCTTTGGTAGCAAAAGATTTCCGCCATGGGTTTTACTGGCCAAGTGCCTTAGAACAAGCAGAAGATCTGGTGAGAAAATGCAATGGCTGTCAAAGATATGCGACAAAAACACATATGCCAATGTCGGAGCTCAAGACCATACTAATTACATGGCCATTTGATGTATGGTGCTTGGATATGGTTGGCCCGTTTAAACCAGCAAAGGGAAATATGACTCACATTTTGGTCATGGTGGACAAGTTTACAAAGTGGATTGAAGTGAAGCCAATAAGAAAATGTGATGGAGCTACGGCCATAACATTTCTCAAAGACATCATCTTGAGATACGGTTATCCTTACGGTATCATAACAGATAATGGCACAAACTTTGCTGAAGGAGCATTTGCACGTTTCTGCCGGGATAAGAAGATCCGGCTGGACCTTGCCTCGGTAGCCCACCCCGCATCGAACGGACAAGTGGAAAGATCCAACGGATTAGTATTATCCGGGATAAAACCCCGGCTCATTGAGCCGCTGAAAAGATCAGCGGGGTGCTGGATAGAAGAACTACAAGCGGTACTGTGGAGTTTAAGAACAACTTCGAATCGATCAACAAGCTATACGCCATTCTTTCTGGTATATGGGGCAGAAGCTGTATTACCAGCCGACATAGAGCATGATTCGCCTAGGGTCACCCAATACACAGAAGCCCAAGTGCAAGAAGCCCGGCAAAATGATGTTGATCTGCTAGAAGAAGCGAGAGAATTGGCATTGTCCAGATCCGCCATATATCAGCAAAATCTCCGATGCTATCATAGCCGGAAAGTAAGCCCCCGAGTTTTCTGGGAAGGCGATCTGGTACTCCGGTTGGTACAACGTACTGCTGGCATGCACAAGTTATCCCCCCATGGGAAGGGTAATTCATTGTGAGCAAAGCGTTGCACAATGATTCTTATTATCTTATCGATGCAAATCCACAGGAAAAGAACAAGGCGGACAGGTCCGGCGAGGAATCTAAGCATCCATGGAATGTAGCACTACTTCGTCCTTTCTACACTTAGCAGAGAAGTGTATGTATCTGAGTTCCTCATATGTCGGTATGTATGCCGGTAATGAGCCTATCAATGAAATCTTGGCACCTTGAGTAGTAACTCGGGGACTGCCTTAGTAATTTTAGTTGTCTTATGCGTTTATTATTTTTACGTCGGCTGGCATAAGTCGCTTCTGTTTAGGTTGGATTAGTAATGTGTGAGCCCCAAGAACCTAACTCTTCGACTTGCTGCTGTCCAACAAGATTTGGCTTCATGGCAAGCAAGAGACAAGTTTGGAATTGCGTAGCGCATGAAAAACGACTAAGTGAAAAAACTTAATCGAGCCGATGTTTGTTTTTCGAACTAACCATATGTGTACTTTAAATTTATCATGCTGAATTATTTTGAGCTAATCCCAAAGTTTCCAAGTATTGTTAAGACAATTTTTGAAGCTCGGACTCGTAAGTCATAAAACCGAACCAAGGTAGACGCGAGCCGAGCCAAAAGATTGGAAGAACGAGAAAATGAAACTCGGGGACTACGCCCAAGTCAATCCAGCATAAAAACTTAGTAGCAAAATATTACTTGTGCACTTGATAAAACTGCACCCGGCATACCGGGGATCTGATAAACTTTAAAGTTTTTCGCTCAAGGACCAGCAGGAGGAGGAAGTTCGGCATCATCTTCGCTATCTTCGACGTTCGAGGCATCGTCCTCTTCGTCTTCATCCGAACCATCCTCTGCGTTTTTAGCATTTCGGCAACAGTGGCACCAAGGAAGTTCGGACCCTCGTTCCATTCATGAATGGGGGCATATTCGATGAGGCTATGGGCCCAAGCCTTGTGCCGAGCAATCCACTCCGGGTCGCTAGACCATTTGGATCTGGTGCGCATGCGCGCTAGGAGGTTGAGGTCGATCTTCTCGTACCACGTAAGCACGTAGTGGAGAACGGTCTCAGCTCCCGCACGGCCAGCAGATTCCCTCCAAAGGTCGAGCTGGGTCTCGCATTCCATCAATTTGTTGACGAGAACTACGGTCCCCTCCGGAGTATCTTCCTCAGGCCAAAAGGCGTTGAAGATCCGAACTACCACGTCAAGGATATCTTTGCCATAGTTCTTCATGATTTCCATGCGAGAAGAAAAGCTGACCAACAGGTCCTCCATGTCATAGGGAATTTCTTTAGCGTCAGGAGCAATGGGGGTACCCCTCTCTCGGCAGAACTTAGCAACAGCGGTGCTCACAATGGCGTTGCCCTCTAGAAATTTTCCTGAAAACAAGACAGGAAAAACAAGTAAGGAAAAGACATGAGAAGCAACCCAGAGAAGTATGCCGGACGAAGGAAAATAACTTATGGGAAATATGGCTATGGATCCGAGTTAACTCCTTGGTACAGTCATCGCGCCTTTTGCGAAGCTGCACAAGTTCAGTGTTCGCCCACTCGAGTTTGACGTCGGCCTCCTAGAGAAGCTCTTGGTCTTTGGAAATCTGGAGGGTGAGGCGCTCCCGCTCTTCAGTATAGTCCTGGCCAACTTTTTGAAGTTCGGCTTGGTGCTGCGCCTTTAGCTTCTTCATATCTGCCTTGAGCTTGGCAATCTCATCATCTTTGGCTCGGAGGAGGGCAAGCTCGTCGTATTTCTTCTTAAGTTCGGCCTGATGCTGCCCTGCTTGTTCGAGAAAATGCAGCATCATATCAGGCACGGGCACACTATCTTCAAGAGATGCTGAAATAGTTTGTTGACTCGGCAAAGCCGAGGTATGAATGTTTGCCGAGCCACGGGGAAAAAGAGATAGAAAGCATAGCAAAGTTGAGAAAAAATAACTTACCCTTGATCTGGTCCAAATTCTTCCTCATGAGGATATTCTCAGCCTCCACCCTAGCCGCGGAAACCGAATGATGGGTTAGCTCGGCAGAAAAAGACCAAAAAAGGGAAAATGCCAAGGAACTTACCCCTTTTCTCGTATTCAGCGAGAAGAGCATTATGCTTCGCGCATAGCATCTTGTGAGTGTCCAGCAGACGCTGAAACTCAGCGCTCGGGCGGTTGGTGGTCACCTAAAAGGAGTACAAAAAGGTAGCTTAGTCTTGTGCATATTCGAAGTGTACAAAATCCGGGCCAAGTGGAACTTAACCCGGCTCTAGGTGTGTGCATATTAGAAGTGTACAAAATCCGGGCCAAGTGGAACTTAACCCGGCTCTAGGTCTATGCATATTCGAAGTGTACAAAGATCCGGGCAAGCCGAGTGGAAAAGTGGAAAAGGAGAAAGAGCGTAGAAGGAGATCAGCCAAACCGAGTTACCTTTTATCTCGTCCAAGTTTTTCCTCATAATGGTATTCTCGGCCTCCACTCCGGCTGCGCAATCCGAATGACAAATTAATTTGGCGGGAAAAGATGAAGAAAGATGGTAAAAAAGGCAAAGAGAAAACTTACCCCTTGTTTCAAACTCAGCAAGAAGTACAGAATGTTTCGAGCACAGCGCCTTGTGCGTGTCCAAGAGGCGCTGAAACTCAGCACTTCGATGATTGGTGGTGACCTGAGAAAAGCAAAGTTGACTTAATTCTGTGCATATTCGAAGTGTACAAAATCCAGGCCAAGTGGAACTTAACCCGGCTCTAGGTGTGTGCATACTCAAAGTACACAAAATCCAGGCCAAGTGGAACTTAACCCGGCTCTAGGTGTGTGCATATTCGAAGTGTACAAAGATTCGGGCCATGTGGGACTTAACCCGGCTCTAGGTGTGTGCATATTCGAAGTGTACGAAGATCCGGGCCAAGTGGAACTTAACCCGGCTCTAGGTGTGTGCATATTCGAAGTTATCAAGGAGCTACGTTAGTTTTCTAAGGAGCATCCGGCCGAGTAACAAGTTACTCCCCTGGAGGCTCGGGGACTAATGGTTATATCGCTAATATCTACAACATCTTAAGGAACAGATGAAGTAACGTACCTCCATCATCCGACCCGCGAGGTTAATTGCCTTGGCGGCAGTATTCATCTGTGCAGAAAATTCGGCGGGACCGAACTTCTCCGGGAGGTCGTCGTTGTGGACGAACTCCAACTTGTTCCAGTTGTTTACGAATTCAATCAAGGTCAGAGGGTATCATTCGCCGCTGGGCATGTGGGGCGCTACCAAACCCTTGGCATGCGCTTCCCTCCTCTCAACCTGAGCAAGGGCCGGGCTGGTGTGCAAAACAAGTTGTTGCGCATCAGCAGGCTCGGTAGGGGCGCCCTTCGGTGGTGGAGTCTCATTCTGGAGCATGGACGAGCGTGCACTGTCCAACCTCGATGGACGCTGCCCTAGTGGCATCAGGGGTCTTTTTGCCCTTAGGCTGCTGCTAAGAAGTGGAAGTTGTTGCAGCAGATTTACCCTTGGGAGCGACCTTGGTGCTTTCTCGCCGAGACTGAGAAGACTCGGACGAGGCGGAGGGGCTTGGTGCTGCTGCTGTTGCTTTTGCTGCCGGTGCCAGAGTTGGTGCTGATACTGGTGCTGGTTGCTACTTTGGTGGAGGTACTGAGGGAACCTCGGTGGTAGCTGGTTGCGGTGGAGCCGAAGTAGTGGTGGTCGTTGTCTCGGCAGAGCCGGTCTCCCCGCTCCAAGGTTGCCCTCTTCTTGACGAGGTGGGCTGGAACCTGGAGCAGCCACTGAACCCTCCAGGATTGGGCTCAGCGGGCGTGAATCCTCGCCGCGAAGGGGAGAAGGGCTGTGTCGAAGTGGGGAGGCAATGTCGGATCCACTTTGTGGGACCTCCACTGCAGCCCTGCCAAATCAAACATTGTTGAATCAGAAGATGTAATAAAAGAAGGACAAGTAAATAGTAAAGGGAGAAGAGGCTTACTCATCCGATGTCAGGGGCTCCTTGGGCTTCCGAGCCCTCCGAGCTGTGGCCTTGGTTGCAGGCTTGGTGTCAGTTTTGTCTCCAGACTTCTTTCGCCTTTTGGCGGGCTGAGAAGGTCTGGAGGAAGAGGTTGATGTGGCTCCCCTTTTCTTCTTCGGCGCAACCGGAATAGGATCACCCATGGCAAGGGGAGGATCTTCATGGATCTACCCACTGGGGTTAGCTGATGCCGGAAAAGCATAAGAAAGGGGGACAATGTCAAATGCTTCCATCACCTCAACATCCGAATCATCCTTATCGTCGGGCCAATCTCTAATAGAAGAGAGTTTACCGGTGGGTCGCTTGGTCGCGTCCAACATCGGAAGGAACATCTCCTGATCAGGTTCTTCCTCGTCCGAGGTGTCCCGGTCAGGCGCCCATTTGAGGGTAGGGTCGGTGCCATCCTCGATGGTTTGCTGAAGAAACATCTAAGGAAAAGGAAAGGAAACAGGATTAAAATCTACAACAAAAAGACTGACATATGATTCGATTCGAAAGAGAGTTTGGGGTGTGAGACTTACCAAAGGAGGAAGCCTATCCCGGCAAAAGTGTTCAATCCCCCACGTCCACTCAGAGGAGAAGTCCTTGTGGGTGGTGAATACGACCTTGACTCGGCGGTGGATCTCTGTATTGCTTAACTCGAAAGATGATGTCCGGTTGGGGTCGCGGCCCCAGCTCATGTGGCACACTTTATGTGTGCGTTTCTGGAGGGGGGAGATCCGGTTGCAGACGAATGTGATCATGGCACCCTCGTTGCGCAATCCGAGGTCCTTCAGCTCCTTGAACCTCTTGGTAACTTGGTTGGCCAACACGGTGGGCTTCTTGAGGATAATGTCCCACAACGCCAGGTTAGGAGGACCCGGAGTATAGTGGCGCAGCCGGATCAGATCTTCGGTGGTGTTGTTCCGGACATAGAAGAAGGTCCGAGCCCATCCCTTGCAGGAGTCCAGCCCAGTAACTTGGGGGAAGACAGACAGCCTCCAGGGAAAAATTGACGCAGCACCGAACTGCGTGAGTTGTTTGTCCTCCGGATCTACTTCTACATTTGGAATTACATTTCGGTGGAGGCCAAAGAACCGGATCCATAGCTCCTTTGTGGGCCATAATCTGGCATAGCCCTCGATGGTGGAGGCGAAGGCGGAGAGAGATGTGATGGCGTTGGCTGGAAGGTGATGCGGCTGGAGCTCGTATGTGTTCAACCAGTCGTGGAAAAAAACGCTAGCTGGCAAACCAAACCACTGCTAGAAGTGTGATAGGAACACAACGTACTCACCCGGATTGGGTGAGGGGCAAGCTCGGAGGAGGCGAGGCGCGCGGCGACACCCTCCGGGATGCGCCTGGTCCAGTAGAGCCAGTCCAGGTCATCCTGGTAGACCCAGGAGCCTGCCCACGCGCCGCGGTCGGCGCTCGCAACATCTTCCTCCATCTCTTGCTCGGTGACGGTGAGCTCTTCTTCTGTCATCTCGAGGTCACTGCTCTCACTGGCGCTAGCGGCGGTGGGTGGCAGCGGCCTGGACTGACGGGGACCCGTGGCGGAGGATATGCGCAGAGGCGACGGCGACGCAGGTGCGCGCAGAAGCAGAGCGGCGGCGGCGTAGCTACTCAAACGTAGTGGCGGCGGCGCTATCGCGGGGAAAGATGAGGAAGAAGAAGGGACAGAGGGCGCGTGGAAATGAGGAATGGCCCCAAGGGGCACGCCCCTCCCCTATTTAACCTCTCCCTCAGGGGAGTAGTGGGATCGCGTTTGCGGGCGGGCCACAGCGTGTGGCCGTGTACAATCCGGATTGACCAATCAGCATCGAGCCACACAGAAGGCCACAGAGCGCAGCGGATCCCATGACGTGACGTTATGATGCAGTTAATGAGGAGGCAGGCACGATGTGACGTGCGCGACAGTGATAACTGACAATTACTGCGGTGGTTACTGTGGCTGGCCCTTAAAATGAGGCGATGTGATGATTAGCCTCCACATGGGGAAGCGTACGAGAGAAGGAAGAGAAACCCGGATGAGTATGTGGTAACCCGGCCAGCAAGTAAAAACTTGGAATGTGCCAAGGGAAAGTAAATCCATAGAATCCGAGATAAGACATAACTCGGAAAAGGAACACAGAGCTCAGTGAAATTGAACCTGCTGTGGCCTTAGCGGCTAAGGCAGTTAAGACCGCACCAGCTTCGGGGACTAATGTTGGGGGGATACCCCCGGGTAGGGTCACGCCGGGGTATAAATGCTGAGTTAGCCGAGGTTCGGCAAGGTCAAAACAAATGCTGCCCGAGTCACCTCAAGGCAGACCGGATGACGGAGTAACCCGGACCAGGGACGTCCACCTTACATGGTCTCAACCGACTTAAGCCGTGAGTCGGTAAGATATATCTAACTTGTATGCAGGAACAGGTATGGCCGTATCAACTATGCAGGATCCAGGTTATATCAAGCTTGCAAGAGAAGGAAGGTATCTCGCTGGTCAAAAGGTGGCTAATGTACACGGAGCGTGAGCGAAGTGGACAGAGGCCGGACCACCGAGGCGTGGCCGACAAAGGTGACGAAGCCAATGTCGGGTGACGCAGGTGCCGTAGAGGCTCACGTAGCCTCTGCATGGGTGACGCGGGGGAAAAGTAACCTGGTCGGCTTACTATTTTGGGAGGAGCCATATTCCCTAGAATATGCCTCCACGTATGCCCTATGTGGAGACCTAGCCACCCCTATATAAGGAGGGCTAGGGCTTCTGTAGAGGGGGTTGATTCTTGACTGGTTGATTTCTGGGAGATTGCTCCGAGGGCTAGCTAGTGGCGAGAGTAAGAGAGTTCTTTCTTCCTCCTCTCCCCAATACAGCTCTAGGATCACTTGTAATCTGTGAAGGAGAATCAAATACAAAGCTTCTGTGTGTGGAATCACCACACTATCCCTCCCTGGATTCCCCTAGTGCATTTAGTCCCCACATTTAGCCTATACATGGCATCTGCCGTGACACCACCACGACATCTCCCCCTCTAGAATATTCACCATGGCTTCAGATTAGCAAATTACATGTTCCTAGTGGCTTTATCTAGAAGGATTTACTGCTTCCGTTGCTTTGCTGGAGCAAGGACTCGGAGGTTTTCAGGGTACCGGACGTGTGTGCAATCATGTATATTCAATAGTTGTTTTAGTATCAAGGTTATCTAGGAGCTAAAAGAATTGTTTCAAAAACCATCATGTATGGAAGATATTGTGATATCTAAAACACTGTTTATGGTTAAATTATGATAGAGTATAATTTAGCAAGATACATGTTCTCATATTGTATGAGAATTTGCAAAGGTTGGAGACGCTAGGTATCCTAATCTCACAAAAAGGTTTTGGGAGCTAACATTATACTCATGATTCGCCCTTATAGGCTATGGCAGGTTGATCATGAAAGTTGTCATGATAAGGATGCATAGCAGATGTAGGTAAAATGTTTACTACACTAAAAGATTACTAAAGAATGGATTTTGAAAGAACACCAAACATTTGATGATGGTGATCCACTTCAAAGTGCAAGTCCAAAGGTATTAGTATTTGAGTATACATGCTTTGGACTATTTATCATGTGTATGTCACCACTATTTGATGTTGATAGATTCTTTTAAAAGAAAGAGAAATGCGGAAAGAGAATCTATAAAATATTTGGTAGAAAAGAAATGTCTAGGTTAGGTATATAAATGATATACATGTTATGGATATATTATTTGCTTGTTAAACAATGTGGTTCTTGGGTATTGGATACCGAAGTGTGAAATGTCATACATAACAAAACAATTCATGAACTACAATGGCCTAATTAACTAGCAAGACAATATGTGATGATGTTCATGAAAACAAATAAAGTGTTGTTGGGTTTTTGTTAACATCAAACCTAATCTTCAAGATTTTTTTTAATAATTGTTATTTTCTTCCGGTATTATGAGAACAATGGTTGTTCAAATATTTACCATATTACATAAATGATGGATGAACTTTTACAAGTCTAGTTGTAGAAATCATGTCCATAAAAACTAATGATAAAATATCGCAAGACAAATGATTAAAAGATCACTTACGAGGTGACATCTCTGTTTAAATTATATTGGAAATAAAACATGAAGAAACTCCATGTTGATGGATTTTTAGAGTCTTTGATTTTGATCAATTGACGCTTGTGAGACTTTTCTAGAGATAATTGAAACTCGGTTCATAGGCCAAAGAGGAACAAATGACTAACTTATTGGACATTATACATGTTAATGTATATAGGCCATTATGTGTAGCCATGTGCGGTGGATCTTTCAACTTCATATGCTTTCTCCTAAAATTTGAGTGAATATATGTGTATATTTACTCAATAAGGAAGAAATATGAAACATTTGAAAAATGTTCAAAGACTTTCAAGATAAAGTAGAAAATCACTGTAACAAGAAAATAAAGAATTTACTATTTGATCATAAAGGAAGATATTTGAGTTACAAGTTTAGCAAAACACCTAAGATTTGAGGAATCGTTCCATGGATTTGGATTTCCCGATAAACCATAGGAGTATGGAGTGTTCGAGAGATGAAATAAAACCTTGTTTAACATGGAAAGATCAAAGGTGTTATTTATAAAACAGCCATTATGTTTTAAGGATTAAAGCTTTAGAGACTACCACTTTTACGATGAAAAGAGCACCATCGTGATCCATTGAAATGACACCATATGGGTTATGGTTTGGGATAAAACATGAGTTATTTTTTCTTAAATTTTGGTATGCTAGGCATAAGTAAAATGTTTACAATCAAAGTCAGATAAGCATGTCTTTGTAGGTCATCCTAAATCAACAATTGGGCATTCCTCCATAACACCGAAGATAAAGGAGTTTGTCGCTTAGAACGCCAAATTTCTTGAGAAGGACTTTTTCGCACAAGTTAAGTGGTAGGACAATATAACTTTGATTAGGTTGATGAACCTAAGCAACATGTCCTAAGTAGCAGCGCCGGAAAGTGTCTCGGAGGCAGCCAAAATTCGCATGGCTCATGTGACTACAAAGGTTGTGATCTCGGAGATTAGAGTTCCTATTTAAACCATATGGGTCGGGAAAGAATCAAATAGTAAGATTTGAAAAATAAGTTGTTATTGTTTTGACAATGATGAACCAACTACATAGAAATATGCGATGATGGGCCCTGACTCCATAAAATTACTAGAATTCATAAAATCCGTGATAGTTCCATACACTAGAAATCAAGTTTTTGAACTTGGAAGACCCTCTAGCAAGGCATGAAGCCTATCGGCCGTATTTGGATCTATAAAGAAATATACATGGATGTTTCACATCTATGGAATTGTTAACATGTCAAAAAATAGTTTACGACAATGTTCAAGGAGGTTACTACGACACGATTGGATCTTTCATAGTGATATTTAGTCTGGACATATTACTATAGAAACCACTACATATGTTAGTTTTGGTATATGGTAGTTAAACAAACAAAACAAAGTTCTTCTAATAGAATGGTTACCTAGGAAGTGTACATGGCACAGTCCAAAGGGTTTTGTTAATTCAAAGGATGCTAAAAGGGCATGTAAACTTTTGGTTGAAGTAAGCATAGAGGATTTGGAATCTTCACCGTGATGAAACTGTTAAAAGCTTTAATTTCATCTGAGATGATGAAGATGCTTGCATTTGCAAGGAATTAAGTCAGAGCACTCGGACATATTTCTAATACATTATGTGGAGGACATATTGTTGATTGAAAATTATGTATGTTTTATTGATACGGGTTAAGAATTTCATTAAAATTGTATTTCGATGATGGCAAAACCAAAATATTAGGCATAAATATCTATATGGATAGATTGAGGCGCTAATATGGTTGTGTTAGACATATATATATGACATATTTAAGGAGTTCAATATGGAAACAACAATAAAGTTTCTTGCCACATGGAAAGGATTGAATCAATATTCAAGTGTATCGACACTTGGCAAGTAAAAACAAGATTCAAGTGTTTTGACACTTGGTGAGTGATATCACATGAATATTTTGATCAATCATATATATTGTGATATGTACTAATCCGGATATGTCCTATGCTCTAAATGTTATGAGCATATACCAGGATGACTCATAAGATGATCATTGGACGATAGTAAAGATATTTTTATAATCTTTGGAAGAACTAAGAAAATATTTATATAGAAGTGACAAATAGTTACAAATACTTCATTGTAAAGTGTTACATTGATACTAGTTTTTTCACAAGATACATATTAAATTTATCTCAATTTAAACTATGAGTGGCACAATGTAATGGAAAGGAGGTTCCATGATGGATTTGGATGAGTTCCAAAGTTAAGACATTATAGATACTATAACAAAATGCTAAGTACTCCCTCCATCCCAAAATATAAGGAGCCTAAGGATTAGTCAAAAGTCAACATTGTTTTAATTTGACCATTATTATACACAAAAATGTAAAAATTTATAATACTAAATTAATATTAATAGATTCACCATAAAGTACATTTTCTTATTATGTCCATTCAATATTGTAGATGTACATATTTTTTTTCAAAATATTTGGTCAAAGTTAGTAAGGTTTGACTTTTGACCAATCCTTAGGCGCCTTATATTTTGGGACGGAGGGAATATATGGCTGCTATAGTAGCAACAAAGGAGGGCATTTGTGTTAATTAGTTTGTTATCAAACTAGGTGTGGTTCACAATGTACCAGTACTATGAAGATATATTGTACGATAATAATATCGACATGTTTAACCCCAAGGAACTAACGTCTCACCAAAGGGCCAAATTTATAAAATGTCATATCATTTGAGAATGAGTGATGCGTAGAGACGCAAAAACATGCAAATACACACAGACCTGAAAGTGTCAGATCTGGAGATTATGTTTACCACTAGCAAACGTATATATACAACACTAGAAAGCCATATGTGTTGAATGCGCAAGTTTTTCAAAACTATATTATTGACTCTACTACAAGTTAGAGACTGAAGGGAATATGCCTGAGAGGCAATAATAAAGTGGTTATTATCTTATTCCATGTTTATAATAAATGTTTATTTGCATGCTAGAATTGTGTTAATCAGAAACATTAATACATTTGTGTTTAATAAAAAATATATAGAGTTCCTAGTTATGCCTCTCATATAAACTAGCTCATTGATTAACAAGATGATCAAGGTTTTGTGATCATGGACATTGCATGTTGTTAATAACAAGGTCGCAACATTGGTGGAACGATGTGATGAACATTCATCCAAAGTATAGTAATACAATCAAATTCATTATGTTTACATTTGTATAACATCATATGAAGTAACCTTAATCCTTAGACCATGAGATCATGTTAATTACTAACACATGAAGATTTTCATAACATCAAAAGTGACACCATAATAGGGTGACTATAAAGGTGGGTTTGGGTACTCTGAAAGTGTTACGTTGAGTCTCATGGATCAAGAGTGGAATTTGTCCATCTCAATGACGGAGATATATACTTTAGACCCTCTTGGTGATATCACATTGACATAGCTTGCAAGCAAGTGATAAGATCACTAGAATTTTATATCACGGGAACAAGAAAAGAGTACTTGTCGGTAACGAAATAAAACTAGGTATGGGGATACCGAATATCGAATATCAAACATGTAATATATCATGAGACAAAGGGATTTAGTTATGATGTTAAAGGTTCACACGATTATTAGAGTCATCATTGAATATGGGGGATTTAGTACGGATCTCCAGGTCCCGCTGCTGATTATTGATCGGAAAGGGGTCTTAATCATGTCTGCATTATTCGCGAATCGTAGGGTGACACACTTAAGGGATATCGACACCATTCGGACAAAATATGATATGAGAGAAAGATTTTGAAAGCGATGGAATTATTTTGATGGACACCGGAATTGTTTCGAGTCAAATTGCTAAAAAGGGTTTTGGATGTAATATTGAAGTATTGCAAGGGATTTCATGCAAATGTTTGCTAATTAAAGTAATTAACAAAATTCTGAATAAAATAAATAAAAGAGTTTTATTATATGAGAGATGCATTAATTTTGGTGGAAAATTAATGCAACTTTGAGTGGAGATGGAATTCATGTGGGAATGCTTAGTGGAAGCTCCACTCACATGAATGAGGGAGAGGTGGGGGCATCTACCATGGCCGCTGGCCATATCATGGGGCTTCCCTCTCTCCTATAAAAGGAGGCCTCCTCCTTCTCTCCTCTCACACCTCCTCGTGAAGGATCTCTCTCCCCCGCTAGAATATTCACCATGGCTTCAGATTAGCGAAGTACGTGTTCCCAGTGGATTTTTCTAGAAGGATTTGCTGCTTCTGTTGCTTTGATGGAGCAAGGACTCGGAGGTTGTTGGGGTACCATATGTGTGTGCGATCACGGATATTCAAAAGTTGTTTTAGTATGAAGGTTATACCTCTTTCGGTCTTCGAGGGTGAGTCCTTCTGAAACCGTTACAAGAAAATCCTAGATTTGAACTTGGCAGTTGCAACCGTAGGATTTTTTTGTTTTTTATGCAACGAACCCATCAGTGGGTTCGCTAGTGGCTTCTTCTAGATGATGTCTCTCCTCCTAGCATCGAGCGGCTCAAGCGCCAGTAGTAGCCCCCACCGTGCCTCAGGCCGCTCTTCCTAAGCTACGAGGCATAGTGACGGGGATTACCGTCATGCGCTGCAGGAGGTGCACCCCCCTGATACGTTGCAAACATATCTATAATTTTTGATGTTCCATGCTTGTTTAGTATCTAATTTTCTTTGGTTTGTCAATTCTTTGAGGTATTTTTATATGTTTTTTGGGACTAACCTATTAACAAGATGCCATAGTGCCAGTTTCCTGTTTTCTTCTTTTTTTGGTTCTAGAATGCCAGAAAATGAATATTCTAGGAATTGGACGGGACAAAAGCCAAAGTCGATATTTTACCGGAAGACTCACGAAGCTAGAAGACGAGACGGAGAGGGGCCAGGGGCTGGCCACACCATGTGGTGGCGCGAGTTCCCCCTGACCGCGCCAGTAGGTGATGTGGGCCCCGGGTCCACCCTCTGACATTGCCTCTTCGCCTATAAGAAGCCTCCCGATGAGAAAACCCTAAATAATCCAGCCTCCAGCCACAAAAAGTTTCGCAGCACCGTCGCCACCGAAGAGGAGATTCGGGGGACAGAAGTCTCTGTTCCGGCACCCTACCAGGAAGGGGAAGTGCCCCCGGAGCCATCTCCATCGATCTCCACCACCATCTCCATCACTGTTGTCGATTCCCATGATGATGAGGGATTAGTTCTTCCTCGAGGCTAAGGGCTCTACTGGTAGCTATGTGTTCATCTCTCTCTGTGCATGATCATATTCTGATCATGAGCTTTGTAATCAAGTAGATCTACTTTGCTACTCAAGTGCTTTAATAGATCTTTGCTCTCCCCACGTGTGTGAAGTTGACAGTGTGCACACCATGGTGGCACTTATGCTAGAGATTACAAATACTTGTTATGAGTTATATTTGGAGTTGGATGTCTCTATGAAATTGTGGTGTTTATTGGAACCATCTAGCGCTCAAGGTGACAGTGTGGGTTACCTAGATGGGGAAATCGAACTTTGAGGTGTGCCGTTATAGCCCTACCATGGATTAGAGTGTCCAACCGGAGAGTAGTTCAGAGTAGTATCATGAAGAGAAGATATATATATGAGAGTGTTCACTAGCGAAAGTAAGATCCCTATGCCTTGTTTCTAAACATTGAAACACCGTTTGCAACTAGATCTGTTACATGTTTGCTTGCTTCCATCTTTTTTCCTTTACTCTTTTCCTCCCGTCAAGCTCTTTTCTGGCACCATTATCTTATATACATACCACTTGTATTTCACTATCTCTTCGCCAAACTAGTGCACCTATACACCTAACAAGTGTATTGGGTGTGTTGGGGACACAAGAGACTTCTTGTATCTTGATTGCAGGGTTGCTTGAGAGGGATGCCTTTGACCACTTCCTCCCTGAGTTCGATAAACCTTGGGTGACCCAGTTAAGGGAAACTTGCTGCTATTCTACAAACTTCTGCACTTGGAGGCTGTAACATCCCAAAACTTTAGTCCAAGGTATTAAGATCCAAATCATCAAAATTAGGGTTAACAAAAACTTTTCCAATTAAAATTATTAAAGCATTCATATGGGTGTGCATTTAAATAGGAGTTGTTTTGAATTGCCATGATTAAGTGATCCATTGCTTGTAAAATGATTCTTAGGTGAAATAAACATCATCTAGATCATTCCCAAACAAATTCCAAAGAAAAACAAATCAAAATGAATAAAAGAAAGAAATGGTCATTTGTGCCATTTTAACTACCATGCCTACTTTGGCTATTTCTAGGACTCAATTCTTAACAGAAATAAAGATGGATCTTTGCACCCCTTGCTAGTACATGTAATAATGTACCAAGGCCCACTTTGTCATCTACCAAAAACTTTCAAACACTAATTTTAAATGACAATTGAAAATTGAATCTAGTGTAGTTATCAAGATCACCCTATTTCAAAAACCACTCAAATGAGCTCCATTTCCAAAACCCAAGCAACCACAGAAGCTTAAGCATGTGTATAGCAAACCCACCAAAATTCATCCAAAAATTCCAAACTTGATTTCTTTCAGCCATTTTAACAAAGTCTTGGTGGACATAATTCAAATAAAACACAAAACATTATTTGGAGCAGTGTTTGAACCAAATTGGTTCCCCATTTTGCAACCACAGCCAACCCATACACTCCCCTACCCCTCACTAGCCCAGACACTCACTGTGCCACGACCAAATGGTCATAGCCATTAAGGCCGAGCCCCCATTTGGGCACCTCACCGGCGACAGCACACCACAGCCGCCACCAGCGCCATCCACCATGTCCAGGAGGTAGCCCGTGGTCCACCTCCCCCGCCCAAGCAGCCCCGGCCCGAGGACAACGAACAAAACGGCTAGGAACCGCCGTGCCCGGAGACTGTCGGCCATGCTGACGCCGCCCGTAGAGCGCACCTTGTCCCCGTGCAGCCAGACCTCACGTCGCTCTAGCCGCCCGTCTACACGATCCCCACCGGCCTAGCAAGCTAACGAACATGCCCTTTCCCCCGACCGTGCCCCGTAGTCGCCGGCCGCCATGAAACTACCGTCGGCAGAGACTTAGTGCGTGTCGTGCCATTCACTGCCCTCGACCGCAAACCACTGCACACTCACCACCGTGACCCTCGCTAGGGCACCGCCCACCGTCCTAGCGCACCGCCCATGCCTCTAGCCCGCTGTGCCATCGTCACAGGCGAGCACCGCCCATGCTTCTCTGCCGCTTAGCCACGCCTATAAAAGGAGCCCTTCCCCACACCAACTACTCACACCATTCCACTCCCCTCTCCTCACTGGTCCTTCCCCACCTCTCGCCGGAGCCGCTAGAGCCTGGGTTCGCCGGAATTTGGCCAGAGGAGCCCGCTGCAAAGGAGGAGAAGGCGTCGTCGATTTCGTCCACCCTAGGAGCTACCGCGACCACCCCTGAGTCCGCTGTCGACAGCACGTTCGATCGCCCCATCGCTGCAGTGGCTGGAGCCCTGGTATGCCCCCTGAGCACCGCCACCGAGCCACTAAGGTTAGTTCCCGCCGGCGAACTGTTCGCCGGAGACGACACTCCTCAGCCGTAGATCTCCCTTCTAATCTAACGGCCCACATCGCCCCGTACCGCTTAGCGTGTAAAGAGCCGCTGACCGGTGGACCCCCTGTCAGCTTTTCTCTGCGCCGCGCAACGCCACTGGGCTGGCCCGTTTTCTTTCCCGCGCGACCCATTTAATTCAAATTTAGATTTTTCTAATTTAGTTTGAACCTAGTTCTGTCCCTTATTTTGAAAATCAATTCAGAGAGATCTACAAATCCAAATGGAGTGATTCCAATTGTGTTAGAAAGCTACTGAAAAGATCTACCCAAGCCCGTTAGATTTAATTCATTTAGAGTTAGAGATCTCTCCCAGTAAAAATAACAAAACAGAAGCTTTTGCACATTTAAACATTTTTATAAAATCAACCAAATTAGCTTTTGAGTTGATTCCAACTCAAAAAAATCACATTTCACCATACCTATCTGAATATGTAATATTATTTAGGTTTACATGCAGTGACTTTTGACTAGTACCAAAATAATGCTATATAGGCATTTCTAGTCACTTTAAATCATTAAATGATAAACTTAAACTTAAGTAAATATGATCCAACCCTTAAATCACATTCCCACATGTTAGAATATGTGGTGATGACATGTGTCCACATGATCCCATATTTTAAGTGGTGAATATTAAATTTTAGTTAATTTTTCAATGAGTAGAAATTACTTTTCTTAAATAAAAAGAATGAAACTTGTTAATAAAACTTGTGATGCTTGTGATAATAATAGATCATCAAATGTGTGCCTTGGAGTTCTAATTAGACTAGTTAAGTATTGTTTGGTGATTGTGTGGCCAGATTAACTAGGCATGATCCGGGTTATGTCAGGCTTGCAAGAGAAGGAAGGTATCTCGCCGGTCAAAAGGTGGGCACTATACGCTGGAGCATGAGCGAAGCGGACAGAGGGAAGGACTACCGAGGCATGGCCGACAAGGGTGACGCGGCCTGTGTCGGATGATGCTGGCGCCGCAGAGGCTCACGTAGCCTCTGCATGGCTTACGATGGCAAAAAGTGACCCGGTCGGTTTGCTATTTTGGGACGAGGCATATTCCCAGGAATATGCCTCCACGTATGCCCTAATTAGAGACCTAGCCTCCCCTTTATAAGGAGCGCTAGGGCCTCTATAGAATGGGTTGGCATTTGAGTAGTTGGTTCCTTGGAGATAGGTAGTGGTGAGAGTAAGAGAGCTCCTTCTTCCTCCTCTCCCCAATACAGCTCAAGGAGCATTTGTAAGCCTTGTGAACCTAGTGAATACAAAGCATCTGTGTGTGGAATCACCACACTATCCCTCCCTGGATTCCTCTAGTGCATATTGGCCCCACCTTTAGCCTATCCATGGCATATGTCGTAACACCACCACGACAGTTGGCGCCCACCGTGGGGCTAGCGGCGCTAGCAGGAGTGAAGATCCGGACGGGAAACCTCATCGGCAACGGCGAGCACATCGTCTATGGGCACGTTCAGTGCTTTGGAGAGTTGGACTACATCAGCGACAATGCTGGTTGCTTCGGCAAATGACCTCTTCTGCGCAACGGCCTCTTCGTCAAGCTTGGAGCTCACAAGGTCTACGTTGCCGTCGATGTGTCATGCGTTCACCCGCGGCATGTCGTCGAGAGAGGCGAGCCACCCCTTAGCACGGCTTACGGGGCGCGTATCACTCGCTCCCCACCGCACCGAAGTGATGATGACAGCGCCTGACGCTGGCGCGAGCAAGGATCCGGCGCCAGATCCGGAGGTAACACTCAAGGCACCAAGGAAAAGTAGAGGTCCTCCGCTAGCGAGGCTAGAGAATGTGTTGCAACAAGCAATAGATAGCTTGGCAAGTCCCATAGCACCTATGGTAGATCCGGCTCAGGCACAGGCCGAGTTAGAGGAAACTAGGTAGAAAATATTAGAGGGTGCGAAAAAGATAGCCGCGGCTCTGCAGTCATTGAACATGACACTGCGCGAGTACGCAAGAGCAAATAAGGTAGATGCTGTAAAAGTGAAGGGGAGAAACCTCATCAGTGAAATGAACAAAGAGGGTGATACTAGAGTCGAGGAATCAGAGAACGTTCTGTCCATGGGGCTACGAAAGTACAGTACCCCGGCAAAGAACCTCAGAGCAGCGGATGCAGCTGCGTCCGAGTTAGAGGGTATGACGGGTGAAGCCCGGCAAAGACAGCAGGATAGGGTCAATGAGTTAGTTCGGATCGCTAACAAACAAAATGAAGAGTTGCTCAGGGCTAATCCGGCAAGGGCTGGGGCTTCCAAAGTCGTTTATTCAGCGGTAGGTAACCCGAAGAAATCTGCTGGAGCTGCGTCATCCCCTTATGATGGCCCAAGAAGAGAGGACGTGGTAACTTTGGCGAGGAGAAACAAACAAATAGTCCCATATGACCCGGCAAGAGCAGGGAAAGGAAAAGCAGTGCACGGAAATGAGGATCGACGAAGTGTCAGCCGAGGTAAAGCTGGCCGAGGTAACCGCGACCAAGGCAATGCCGGTCAGGGAAACGCTGTAAACGGCAATGCCGGACAGCGCAACTCTGCGGGTGCAGGGCAACCGCAGCAGCGGAATATACCACGGCAAGAGCGAAGTGCCGGCCAAGGTATGCAACAGAGAGGTGCTCCACAAGAGCAAGATAGATACAATGATGGTGATTCGGAAATGGTGAACGCATGATACCCTATGCCGGATTATCACGTGATAGGGTCGAGGTTGGGAAGCCGGAACTTGATGCCTGACGATGCCAGGTTAAAATTGGATCGGCTCTATAGCTCAGAGCAGATTCAGGGACAAGGTCCTCCGGGTCCAGCGTGCTTTGGGCCCTGGATCATGAAAGAACCTCCAGTACCTAACTTCCAGTTACCTAGAGGCACGAAAACATATGAAGGTACCACCAAGCCAGAGGATTGGTTGATCAACTACGCGACGGCGGTGAAAATTGCTACGGGTAACTAGAGATGGGCTCAGATGCTGGAAGTGCCAGCGAGGGTATGGCTAAACAATTTACCACCCGGTAGTATCAACTGTTGGATCGATTTTGAGGAAATGTTCATTAGTAACTTCTCAAGCACGTATCAAAGGCCAAATAGGCCACATACCCTAGCAATGTGCAAGCAGAGACCAAATGAGACAGACCGGGAGTTCTTAACCCGCTCGTGCACTGTGCAAAACTCATGCGAGGGCGTGATTGAGTCACAGGCCATAGCTTGGTTTGCGCAAGGGTGTAGATATGTAAGCATGCTATGGCAAAGGTTACAAAGGGATATGCCAACTACACTGGCAGAGACAATCCGAATTGCTGATTCATATGCTTTGGGTGATCCGACCCAACCTAGGGTTGTGTCAAACGAGTCAAATGAGGAGTACTACCAGCGAGATGGAGCTGAGTCATCCTGGCGGAATGATTACTGGGGTAAGAGAAGAGATGATAGACCGGATTACAGATATAGTTCGCAACAAGTTGCTGTAGTAAATCAAGATCAACCCGGAGTAGGGAGTAATCAGCGTCAGAAAACTGGAGGGCAACAGTGGACCCCAAGAAATGATGGCAAGAAAACTTGGACGCCCGAGCAAAAGAGACAGTGGCAAGAAAAGAAGGACCGGCCGATGTATACGTATGAGGCAATGCTGGATCAGCCGTGCAAATTTCACACGCTAAATCCGAGTAACCCGGCGGGTCACATGACTCGGCAATGTGAGTGGATGAGGAAGATAGAACAAAGTGGTTTGGGGAATGCTCAGGCACCTCGGAACGATCAACCTCGGCAGGACTTACCTCGGTAGCAATTACTCTCCGGAGCGAACACGCAACAGTTAATATTGCCACCACCTCCGCCGAGGTATGAAAACCATGAGAGAAGGGATGCAGTGCATCAGGTGGAAAATCAGCATCAACCAGACCAAAGATACACCGACAATGAGGGGAGAAATGAATACAGAGAGCATCACCAAAGTTAATGTGTGTTCACCACGGAGGAAACAGATAGAAAGAGCTTGCAACACCGACATATGGAGGTGAATGCTGTTATGCCGGCGGTGACGAGGTATATGCCTTGGTCGGATCAGGAAATTACCTGGAGTATCAAAGACCATCCCAAGCTCATGCCAAGCCTTGGTTCGTATGCATTGGTGTTGGACCCAACGTTCATCGGACCAAATATCAATGTGAGATTTTCCAAGGTGCTGATTGACAATTGCAGCAGCATCAAATATCATGTACGTGGATACAATGCGCAAGTTGGGTATCTCGGAGAACATGCTCCAGGCCACAAGAACAACTTTCCATGGTATTGTGCCAGGCATTTCCTGTGAACCCATTGGCAAGGTCCGGGTATACGTGTTATTTGCAACAAGAGATAACTCCCGAACTGAAAATTTGGGGTTTGAGGTGGTAAACCTAGAAAGCGCATATCACGCGTTACTCGGCAGGCCTGCCTGATACATTGCAAATGTATCTATAATTTTTGATGTTCCATGCTTGGGTTTATCTACTTTCTTGTGTTTTGTTCCGACTTTGGAGTACTTTTCATATGATTTCTTGGACTAACCTATTTACAAGATGCCACAGTGCCAGTTGCCTGTTTTCTGCTATTTTTGGTTCCAGGAAGTCAGAAAATGAATATTCTCGAAATTGGACGGGACAAAAGCCAAAGTTACGATTTTCCCGGAAGACTCACGAAGCCAGAAGGAGAGTCAGAGAGGGGCCATAGGGTGGCCACACACCCCCTTGGTGCGGGCCAGCCTAGGTCGCGCCAGGGCATGGTGTGGGCCCCCTGTCCACCCACCGGCCTTGCTCCTTCGCCTATAAGAGTCTCCCAATACCAAAACCCTAGATCATCAATCAGAAATCATGGAAAGTTCCGCAGCGCCGCAACCACCGAAGGGGAGATTCGGGGGACATAAAGTCTCTGTTATGGCACCCTGTCGGGACGGGGAAGTGCCCCTGGAGCCATCTCCATCGATCTCCACCACCATCGCCATCACCATTGCTAATTCCCATGATGAGGAGGGAGTAGTTCTCTGTCGAGGTTAAGGGTTCTACCGGTAGCTATGTGTTCATCTCTCTCTCTCTCTATGCATGATCTTATTGAGATCATGAGCTTGTAATCTATAGATCTACCTTGCTACTCAAGTGCTTTAATAGATCTCTGCTCTCCCCATGTGTGTGAAAGTGACAGTGTGCACACCATGGTGGCACTTAGGCTAGAGATTACAAATACTTGTTATTAGTTATATTTGGAGTTGGATGTCTCTATGAAATTGTGGTGTTTGTTGGACTCATCTAGTACTCAAGGTGACAGTGTGGGGTTTTCTAGATGGGAAAGATGAACTTTGAGGTGTGCTGTTATAGCCCTACCATCGACTAGAGTGTCCAACAGGAGAGTAGTTAAGAGTAGTATCATAAAGAGAAGATATTTATATGAGAGTGTTCACTAGTGAAAGTATGATCCCTAGGCCTTGTTTCTAAGCATTGATACACCGTTTGCTATTAGATCTATTACATGTTTGCTTGCTTCTATCTTTATTTCAGTTTTACTTTAGTATTTTCCATGCCATCAAGCTATTTTCTATCACCGTTACCACTTATAATTATCTATACCACTTGTATTTCACTATCTCTTCGCCGAACTAGTGCACCTATACACCTGACAAGTGTATTGGGTGTGTTGGGGACACAAGAGACTTCTTGTATCTTGATTGCAGGGTTGCTTGAGAGGGGATACCTTTGACCACTTCCTCCCTGAGTTCGATAAACCTTGGGTGACCCACTTAAGGGAAAACTTGCTGTTGTTCTACAAACCTCTGCACTTGGAGGCCCAACAACTGTCTACAATAATAGAAGTGCGTAGACATCAAGCTATTTTCTGGCACTGTTGCCGGGGAGGTAAGGTAAAAGGCATTCACACCAGAGGATTAAAGAAGAAGAACCTCCCACGGCAAACGCCTATTTTCTGGCGCCGTTGCCGGGGAGGTAAGGTAAAAGGTAATCACATCCTCTGGTGTGAGTGCTCAAAGTTATTTCCTTTAGATTCTGCAATTTTGTCTTTTTGTTTCTTGTTTTCACTAGTTAGGTTTAATGGAAAACAATAAAAAAATTAGAGAGCTTTATAGTATTTATCTTGAGTTAGGACATGATTTGTTTGAAGAGAAAATAAAAAAACCTATGGAACTTTATTTGCATGCTAATAACAATGTTGTTAGTATGAATTCTTTGGACACCATTATTGCTAATGCTATGGAAAAGTCTAAGCTTGGGGAAGCTAGTTTTTATGAAAATGATCTTTTTAGTTCCCCAACTTTGGAAGATAGCTATTCTAATTCTTATGATGATACAAAACCTCCAATATATGATGATTATAATGATGAATATGATATTTTCGGTCCACCTACTATTGAGGAGAAAATTGATTATGATTACAATATGCCTCCTATATTTGATGATTATGGTGATGAGAATAATAATGATAGCTATTTTTTTGAATTTGCTCCCGCTACAATCAATAAGGATGACTATGCTTATGTGGAGATTAGTAATGATTTTATGCATATGGCTCATGATAAGAATGTTTCGTGTGATGGTTATATTGTTACTTTTATTCATGATGCTACTGAAAGTTATTATGAGAGAGGGAAACATGGTTTTATGTGTCTCAACAATATTAAGTTTCCCCTCTTTATGTTGAAAATTTTGAAGGTGCACTTGTTTTGCTTTCCTATGCTTGTTGGTTTGTACTTTCATGACTTGTTTATTTACAAGATTCCTCTGCATAGGAAGTGGGTTAGATTAAATGTGTTTTGAATTTTCTTCTTGATGCTCTCTTTTACTTCAATTCATATTTCTTATGTGAGCATCTTCTCAAACTATCAAGCCTAACTTAAAGGCATTAAAGAAAAGTACTTATTGGGAGATAACCCAAAAGTTTTAGTCGAGTATTGGAGGTTATTACCTCTGTAAGAACCTCTCCTTATCCTTTTTGTTTGCTTTTTGTGCCAAGAGTAACTTCTAATGAGAGAGAAGTAATGATTGGGAAAGTTGCTGTTCCGAAACAGATTTCTGTGCTTCACCATAAAAATTCGTGTAAAATCTCTGAACGTCTTTTTGAGGCGTGATTTTTTGTAATTTTGCCCCAGGTTGTTATCTAACTTTCGTTAGTTCAACACTTTTTGATTTGAGCAACATAAGGGCTTCGAAGAAATTCTTCTTTACCAGCTGGTCTGTTTTGACAGATTTCTGCCATTTTCTGCATTTGCTTCTTGTTGGTTCCTTTTTGAGTTCTTTTGGGGAATTGAGCTTTTTGCGGGAAGTGCTACAGTACGTTGTGTTCTATTGGAAGTTTTATTGGTGTTGGAACTGAACCTAAAGATTTATTATCTTGAGTGCACATATGTTGCTAATAAAGATTGTGTGAAGTTTTGCATGAAGGAAAAATTTCAGGTGTATGGCAGGAATGAGTAATGAGATGAAGTATGGACTAAATCTTAAGATTGGGGATGCCACGCGTGTCACCCCAAGAAATATCCAAGAAGTACAAGCGTCAAAGCTTGGGGATGCCCAAGGCATCCCCTTCTTCATCAATAAAAATCTCAAGTTTCTTCCAAACACTTCATTTTTATTATTTCATGCACAGTTGTGTTGTTCTTGGAGCGTCTTCTTCTTTTTCGTTTTGGTTTTTAGTTTTCTTGGTTTGCTTAGTTTTCTGAATAAATTGTTTGGACCCCCTCTTTCATACATTGGTTTGCAAATAGTTTGGTTTGGTTTGGAAAAGAGTAGGAAAGTTCATACTTATGTGGTAAAAAGAGCTCGTTTTTGACTGTGGCCTATGCTCTGTCATGCCATGCTTGATATTGTTTTGGCTTTATGCTTAGTATTCTTTGCTGTAGCATGAATTGTTATAAAGAATTGAGATTTCTTAATGTGCCTTGGATGAATCATGCGTTGTTTTAGCATATTAAAGCATAGTATAGTGGTATTCTCCTTTGATGCTTTATTTGGGTTGACTTGGTGCATGCTCACACCATGTTATGACTATCTCAAGTCACATAAGCCTTTATGATCCTTTAGTTTTCAACTTGTAGTATCACTTTATGCTTTGATCAATGATGTTTTGTCGCTCTGCATGATTATGGCCATTATTGCTCTCTTAGTTTGTCGCTCCCAGTCTTTTGCTAGCCTCCACAACCAAGTATGAGTTCCACTCATGCATCAAACTACCTAAACCAAGTTATTCCAAAGAGTCCACCATACCTACCTATTAGCTTATGCTATTCCAAGTATATTCATGTTTTTATCTACCTTCCGAATTAAACTTGTTATGAGAAAACTAGTGATTAAAGCTCTCACGAACTTGATGGCACACTTTACTTTTCTTGCCCTTAATAAACTTGAACCATTGTGTCGTCTATGTTGTATATGCTTGCACTTATTTGTTGGGAATTAGCAGAACCATGCTGTCAACATTACACTTGGTACTTTGTACCTAGTTGATATCATTCTCTTTTGTATATGGATGTCGTCGATGTGAATTGAAAGGGGAGCTTGTAAGTCCATGGAGTTATGTATATGTGTTAGAGAAACGCCTGTGCCGCTGGTCTAATCCATGCTGACATGGTGGAAACCTGCAGCGTAACCATAATGAGCTGTCTATGAAGCATTCTTCTTATAAAAAAGAGTCCTATATTGAGAAAAAAAGAGAAAATATAAAAAAAGAGATATTATGAAAATAGGAAAGAGAGAAAAAAAGCACCATATTCCCATGGTAAATAAAAAGATTGCTGAGATGCTCGTTGTCTGTTTGCCTTGTCATTTTGATATGGGGATTCTTCCGTATCATCGGGCAAGGGGTACCCCGTTGGCGGTTCTCTATGATACACATGTACTTACAATGACAAGAACTTACCGGTGACTAAACTTGAGTAGCATGAGGAGCGACCCTCGTATACAAGGGACATGAGATTTCTAACTTATACTTCGCCAGGCATGTACACCATAGTTTGTTCACTTTAACCTTAATCACTTCAAGATGCTTATGATAGGGGCAATGAGAGCTGAAAGCTATAAGTACCATAATTTTTGGAAGCTCTTTATGAGAATTGAATCCCTACTTCCTTCTATGAAGGCCCTTCTTCCACCAATATATTGAGTCTCCATCTTCTACCTTTATGCACCTACTTTGAGAGCATAGTGGCCATTCTTAGTTCTATGTGCATTGTCCCAAGACTAGTTGATTGATGCATAACTTGATATTGCTTGTTTTTAACTATTTGTATCTAGTCACTCTTATGAACTTTGAAGGTGTCCTATGCATTTATATTTTCTACTCTATGAGGGACAAGCTGAATGCTATTATGCTATGTTTTCTTTATGTGAAACAAACAAATGTCTTGCAAACTATTGTTATTCATGAATCTTTTGTTTGTGCCTTTTCATGTTGCATCATAGTTTCTTTGTCTTTCATGTTATGATTGAAGTACTATGATCCCAGCTTTGAATGTTTTACAAATACTTTGATCAAGTTTATGATGGTGCATGTCACCTCAAAAATTATTCTTTCTTTTTATCACTTACGTACTTGAGGACGAGCAGGAGTTAAGCTTGGGGATGTTGATACATTGCAAATGTATCTATAATTTTTGATGTTCCATGCTTGGTTTTATCTACTTTCTTGCGGTTTGTTCCAACTTTGGAGTACTTTTCATATGATTTCTTGGACTAACCTATTAACAAGATGCCACAGTGCTAGTTGCCTGTTTTCTGCTGTTTTTGGTTCCAGGAAGTCAGAAAATGAATATTCTCGGAATTGGACGGGACAAAAGCCAAAGTTATTATTTTCCCGGAAGACTCACGGAGCCAAAAGGAGAGTCAGAGAGGGGCCACAGGGTGGCCACACCCCCCTTGGCGCGGGCCAGCCTAGGCCGCGCCAGGGCATGGGGTGGGCCCCTGGCCGCCCACCCACCTTGCTCCTTCGCCTATAAGAGCCTCCCGATAACAAAACCCTAGATCATCAATCAGAAATCCACGAAAAGTTCCGTAGCGCCGCCACCACCGAAGGGGAGATTCGGGGGACAGAAAGTCCCTGTTCCGGCACCCTGCCGGGACGGGGAAGTGCCCCCGGAGCCATCTCCATCGATCTCCACCACCATCGCCATCACCATTGCTGATTCCCATGATGAGGGGGGAGTAGTTCGCTCTCGAGGCTAAGGGTTCTACCGGTAGCTATGTGTTCATCTCTCTCTCTCTCTATGCATGATCTTATCGAGATTATGAGCTTTTAATCTATAGATCTACCTTCCTACTCAAGTGCTTTAATAGATCTCTGCTCTCCCCATGTGTGTGAAAGTGACAGCATGCACACCATGGTGGCACTTAGGCTAGAGATTACAAATACTTGTTATGAGTTATATTTGGAGTTGGATGTCTCTATGAAATTGTGGTGTTTGTTGGACTCATCTAGTACTCAAGGTGACAGTGTGGCGTTTTCTAGATGGGAATATGAACTTTGAGGTGTGCTGTTATAGCCCTACCATCGATTAGAGTGTCCAACCGGAGAGTAGTTAAGAGTAGTATCATAAAGAGAAGATATTTATATGAGAGTGTTCACTAGTAAAAGTATGATCCCTAGGCCTTGTTTCTAAGCATTGATACACCATTTTCTATTAGATCTCTTACATGTTTGCTTGCTTCTATCTTTATTTCAGTTTTAATTTAGTCTTTTCCACGCCATCAAGCTATTTTCTATCACCGTTACCACTTATAATTATCTATACCACTTGTATTTCACTATCTCTTCGCCGAACTCGTGCACCTATACACCTGACAAGTGTATTGGGTGTGTTGGGGACACAAGAGACTTCTTGTATCTTGATTGCAGGGTTGCTTGAGAGGGGATAACATTGACCACCTCCTCCCTGAGTTCGATTAACCTTGGGTGATCCACTTAAGGGAAAACTTGCTGCTGTTCTACAAACCTCTGCACTTGGAGGCCCAACAACTGTCTACAAGAATAGAAGTGCGTAGACATCACTTCCCTGAACAAATTCATGGCAAGTTGTCACATCAGTTACCTGAAGATGAAGTTGCCCGGGCCAAATGGAGTAATTACCATAGCAGGAGATTTCCGACATTCCATTGAGTGTGTGTCAGCCGGGTCTAACATGGCCGAGTCACTCGTGATCGCACAAGAAAAGAGAAATATACAGGAAGTGGCAGCATTGGCTCAGTCCGCACAGCAATATATGCCGGTGCCGAGTAACCCGCATGGAAGTGTCTCATTTCTAGCAATGAAAGATACAAAGAAAGTGCCTGTTGATGATCTGTTCCCAGAGCGCACCGTAACGATTGGTGCCGGGTTAAATGACAAATAGGAAAGCGAGCTCGTCAACTTCCTCCGTGAGAATCGGGATATATTTGCTTGGTCCACATAGGACTTGCAAGGTGTTCCGAGGGAGTTGGCCGAGCACTCTTTGAATGTGAGACCCGGAGCAAAGCCGGTGAAGTAACCTCTCCGCCGCTTCGCCGAAGATAGGAGAAAAGTCATTGGAGATGAGATAGCTCGGGTCCTAGCAGCTGGGTTTATCATGGAAGTGCTTTACCCGGATTGGCTATCTAATCCGGTGCTGGTGGAAAAGAAGAAAGATGATCCGAATGTGGCAGTGGTTTGGCATATGTGCATCGATTACACGAACCTGAACAAGGCGTGCCCAAAAGATCCATTCCCACTACCAAGGATAGATCGAGTCATAGATTCTACTACTGGGTGTGAACAGTTGTCATTCATAGATGCATATTCTAGTTTCCACCAGATACCTCTGAACCCGAATGATCAAATAAAGACTGGGTTTATCACCCCGTATGGGGCTTATTGCTATCGCACCATGCCTTTTGGTTTACGTAATGCAGGGGAAACATACCAAAGATGTATGCAAAAATGCTTACACGACCAAATCGGCCGAAATGTGCAAGTATATGTGGATGATGTGGTTATAAAAACCAAGGAAATAAAAACGCTCCTTGATGATATCAGGCAAACGTTCGCGAACCTAAGAAGGTTCCGAATGAAGCTTAACCCAGAGAAGTGTACCTTTGGTGTCCCGGCTGGAAAATTACTCGGATTTCTTGTCTCCAACTGAGGTATCGAACCTAACCCAACTAAAATCCGAGCCATAGAGCGAATGCAACTGCCGAAGTGTCTTAACGATGTCCAGAAGTTCACTGGTTGTCTGGCATCTTTAAGTAGGTTTGTATGTCGGATGGGAGAAAATGCATTGCCTCTCTATCAACTAATGAAAAAAGTGGACAAGTCTGTACGGACGCCGCAGGCCAATGAAGCCTTCATCTAGTTAAAGAAAATGTTAGCCACTGCACCAGTGTTAGCCTCTCCACTATCAAAAGAGCCAATGTTGCTCTACATAGCCGCAACCAACCGAGTTATAAGTGCAGTAGTAGTGGTAGAGCACGACGAAGAGGGTAAGTCAGTGCAAAGGCCAGTCTATTATCTGAGCGAGGTATTATCAGCATTGAAGCAAAACTATCCTCACTATCAAAAGATGGCGTATGGTGTGTATATGGCAGCGAAGAAGCTAAAACACTACTTTGAAGAACACCCAATTAAAGTGATATGTGAAGCCCCCATATCTGAGATAATGAGTAACAAGGACGCAAGCGGCCGGATCGCAAAATGGGCAATTGAGCTAGCCCCTTATGCTCCGTGGTACGACAGGCGAGATGCGATCAAGTCTTAGGCTGTGGCTGACTTTTTCGTGGATTGGGCCAAGATGCAATATGAGCCACCGGTACCAGATCCGAACTATTGGAGAATGCATTTTGATGGGTCAAAGACAAAAACCAGGTTAGGCGCCGGAGTTGTACTTACCTCACCAAAGAAGGACCAATTGAAGTATGTGCTGCAGATCCATTTCGCAGCATCAAACAATGTCGCCGAATATGAAGCACTTGTGCATGGGCTCAAGGTAGCAAAAGAAATTGGAATACGTCAGATCCAATGCCTTGGCGACTCGGATCTGGTAGTTCAGCAAGTCTCTGGGCAATGGGATGCTTTGGATGCAAACATGGCATTGTACAGATTTCATGTGCAAAAGATATCAGGGTACTTCGAGGGATGCGAGTTTCACCATGTACCCCAGCTGGAAAACGAGGCTGCCGACATATTGTCGAAGCTCGGATCAACCTGACAAGCAATTACACCGGGTGTAGCACTAGAACACCTCAGAAAACCATCTATCAGGCCATCCCTACAATCCGAGTCAATCTACATCCCGGCAGATACGGAGTCCGGAGCTGTACCCATGGACATTGATGTGGGAAGTGGTTCAGGAAACCCGGGGAGCCCCAACGCGATCCGGCTGAGGTTATGTCGGTGGATCAAATGGAAATCGATGAGGATTTGTTTCCAGTGCGAGCTATACCAGCTTGGGCACTGCCCATATTTCAATTCCTGAAGGATGGAACTTTGCCCAGTGAAGAGGTGATTTCTAGGCAAATTCAGAGGCGCGCGAAGGCATACACGATTATCAATGCCGAATTATACAGGAGGAGTGTCACAAATGTCCTCTAGCGACGTGTTGACTCGGGAGAAGGGCTTGACATCCTCCGAGATATACATCAAGGGGAATGTGGGCATCACGCCTCATCTAGAGCTTTAGTGGCAAAAGCTTTCTGGCATGGGTTCTATTGGCCAAGTGCCTTGGAACAACTAGAAGATCTAGTAAGAAAATGCAATGGTTGTCAAAGGTATGCTACCAAGACACACATGCCAATGTCGGAGCTCAAGACCATACCAATTACCTAGCCATTTGCTGTGTGGTGTTTGGATATGGTTGGCCTGTTTAAACCAGCAAGAGGAAATATGACCCATATATTGGTTATGGTTGACAAATTTAGAAAATGGATTGAGTTAAAGCCGATAAGAAAATGTGATGGAGCTACAGCCGTGACATTCCTCAAAGATATCATTCTGAGATATGGCTATCCTCACAGTATCAGAACAGATAATGGCACCAATTTTGCTGAAGGAGCATTTGCACGATTCTGCCGAGATAAGAAGATCCGACTGGACGTTGCCTCAGTAGCCCACCCCGCATCGAACGGACAAGTGGAAAGATCCAACGGATTAGTATTATTCGGGATAAAACCCCATCTCATTGAGCCACTTCAAAGATCAGCAGGGTGCTGGATAGAAGAACTACCAGCGGTACTGTGGAGTTTAAGAACAACTCCGAATCGATCAACAGGCTATACGCCATTGTTTCTGGTATATGGGGCAGAAGCTGTACTACCAGCCGACATAGAGCATGATTCGCCTAGGGTCACCCAATACACAGAAGCCGAAGTGCGAGAAGCCCGGCACAATGATGTTGATCTGCTAGAAGAAGCGAGAGAATTGGCAATTTCCAGATCCGCCATATATCAGAAAAATATCCGACGCTATCATAGCCGGAAAGTAAACCCCCGAGTCTTCTGGGAAGGTGATCTGGTACTCCGGTTGGTACAACGTACTGCTGCCATGTATAAGTTATCCCCCCATGGGAAGGGCCATTCATTGTGAGCAAAGCATTGCACAATGACTCGTATTATCTCATCGATGCAAAACCACAGGACAAGAACAAGGCGGACAGGTCCGGCGAGGAATCTAAGCGTCCATGGAATGTACCTCTACTTCGTCCGTTCTACACTTAACAAAGAAGTGTGTGTATCCGAGTCTCTCATACGTCGGAATGTATGCCAGCAATGAGTTTATCAATGAAATCTTGGCACCTCGAGCAGTAACTCGGGGACTGCCTTAATAATATCTGTTATCTTCTGTGTGTCGGCTGGCTTAAGTTGCTTCTGTCTGAGCCAGATTAGTAGTGTGTGAGCACCAAAAACTCAACTCTTCGATTTGATGCTGTCTAACAAGATTTGGCTTCATGCCAAGAAAGAGAACAAGTTTGGAATTGCGTAGCACACGAAAAATGACTAAGGAGAAGAACGTAATCGAGCCAATGTTTGTTATTTGGACTAACTCTATGTCTACCTTGTTTTTACTATGCTGGATTATTTTGAGCTAGTCCTAAAGTTTCCAAGTATTGTTAAGTCAATTTTTGAAACTCGAACTCGTAAGTCACAAAACCGAATCAAGGTAGACACGAGCTGAGCCAGGAAATTGGAGAAACAAGAAAATGAAACTCGGGGACTACGCCCAAGTTAATCTAGCATGAGCAACTTAGTAGCAAAATATAATCTGTGTGCTTAATACATCTGCACCTGGCATACCGGGGATATGATAAAGTTCAAAGTATTTTTTCACGCTCAAGGAGCAGCAGCAGGAGGAGGAAACTCGGCGCCAGTAGGTGGAACTCCGGCTTCAGCCTCATCATCGTCTTCATTTTCTTCGATATCTGAAGCTTCGTCCTCTTCCTCGTCTTCTGAACCATCCTCGACGTATTCGTCATCAACGGCACCAAGGAAACTTGGTCCTTCATTCCAATGATGGACGAGGGCAAACTGGATGAGGCTGTGGGCGCAAGCCTTGTGCCGAGCTACCCAATCCGGGTCATTCGACCACTTTGATCCGGTGCGCAAGCGCTCGAGAAGCTTCAGATCTAGCTTTTCATACCATGTGAGCACGAAGTGGAGGACAGTTTCATCTCCGGCGCGTGTGGGGGATTCTCTCCAGAGGTCAAGCTGGGTCTCGCAGTACATCAACTTGGTAATCAGAGCAGTGGACCCCTCCGAAGTATCTTCACCAGGCCAAAGGGCACAGAACATCCGGACTGCTGCATCTAGGAGACCCGAACCGTAGTTCTTCACAATCTTGATGCGAGAGGATAGGCTGACCAGCAAGTCCTCCATGTCATAGGGAATGTTTTTAGAGCCAGGACCAGTTGGGGTGCCCCACTGCTGGGGGAACTTGGTAACTGCAGCAACTGCAATAGCATCACCCTCTGGGAATTTGCCTGAAAACAAGACAAGTGAAATAAGTAAAGGAGGTTGATCCGGAGAGATTCATGTCGGCTGAAGGAAAAGAACTTACGAGAGATATGACTGTGGATCCGGGTCAGTTCTATGGTGCAATCAGCACGCCTCTTCCGGAGTTTCTCAAGTTCAGAATTGGCCGATTCAAGCTTGACGTCGGCCTCCTTCAGCAGCTCTTGATCTTTGGCAAGTTGAAGGTTAAGACGTTCTCGCTCCTCGGTGAAGTCTTGGCCAGCTTTATCCATCTCAGTCTTGTGGAGCGCCTTGATCTTTTCATTTCAGCCTTGAGCTTGGCAATTTCATCATCTTTGGCCCGGAGAATGGCAAGTTCGTCGTTCTTCTTCTTGAGCTCGACTTGATGTTGCCCTCCTTGTTCGAGAAAATGCAGCATCATATAAGGCACGGGCACACTATCTTCAAGAGATGCTGCAACGGTGTATTAACCCGGCAGAGCCGAGGCATAAATATCTGCCGAGCCAAGAAGAAAAGGAGAAAGAGCGTAGAAGGAGATTAGCCAAACCAAGTTACCTTTTATCTCGTCCAAGTTTTTCCTCATAATGGTATTCTCGGCCTCCACTCCGGCTGCGCAATCCGAATGACAAATTAATCTGGCGGGAAAAGACGAAGAAAGATGGGAAAAAAGGCAAAGAGAAAACTTACCCCTTGTTTCAAACTCAGCAAGAAGTACAGAATGTTTCGAGCGCAGTGCCTTGTGCGTGTCCAAGAGGCGCTGCAACTCAGCACTTTGACGATTGGTGGTGACCTCAGAAAAGCAAAGTTGACTTAATTCTGTGCATATTCGAAGTGTACAAAATCCGGGCCAAGTGGAACTTAACCCGGCTCTAGGTGTGTGCATATTCAAAGTGTAAAAAATCCGGGCCAAGCGGAACTTATCCCGGCTCTAGGTGTGTGCATATCCAAAGTTACTAAGGAGCTACGCTAGTTCTCTAAGGAGCATCTGGCCGAGTAACAAGTTACTCCCCTGGAGGCTCGGGGACTAATGGATATATCTCTAAGCACTTGTGCATGCTAAAGAAATGACAAAGTAGCGTACCTCCATCATCCGACCAGCAAGATTGATAGCCTTGGCTGCTGTGTTCATTTGTGCGCTAAACTCGGTGGGCCCAAACTTCTCCGGAAGATCGTCATTGGGATCGACGAACTCCGCTTTATTCTAGTTATTGACGTATTCGATTAGGGCCGGAGGATAGTGCTCTCCACTAAGCATGTGGTGTGCAATCAAACCCTTGGTGTGGGCCTCCCTCCTTTCAACTTGGGTAGCAACAGGGCTAGTGTGCAATGCAAGTTGCGTCCTAGCTGACCCGGGGAGGCATCCTTCTTCGGTGGGTTTTTCTTCGGAAGCATGGACGCGAGCGTGCGCTGTCCAGCTTTGATAGATAATGCCTTGGCAGCGTCAGAACTTTTCTTGCCCTTGGGCTGCTGCTGAGAGGCTAAGGTTTGAGCTAAGGATTTGGACTTGGGTGCAGCCTTGGTGCTAGTTGGGTCTTCTCGCCGAGTCTTGGAAGACTCGGACGAGGCAGAAGGAGTTGGTGCTTCTGCTGGTACATGTGATGCTGCTGTTGGTGCTGGCACTGGTGCTTGTGCTGGTGCTGGTCTTGGCGGTGGTGCTGTTGGTACTTCGGAGGTGGCAGGTTGCGGCTGAGCCGATGAGGAGCTGGGGGCATCCACTGCCTCGGCAGAGCCACTTCCCCCTGCTCCAAGGTTGCCCTCCTCTGGACGAGGTGGGCTAGAACCCGGAGCAGCTACTGAGCCCCCTGAATGGGGCTCAGCGGGCGTGTATCGTCGCCACGAGGGGGAGATGGGCTGTGCCGGAAGGAAGAGGAGATGCTGGAGCTGCTCTGAGGAACCTCCACCGCAGCCCTGCCGAATCAAACGACGAATAATAAGTTATAACAAAAGAAAGGCACGTAGGTAGAAAAGTACGAAGCAAAGAATTGCACGAAGAGAAAAGTGACTTACTCATCATAAGTCAAAGGCTCCTTGGGCTTCCGAGCTCTCCGGGTCGTGGCCTTAGTCAGAGGCTTGGTGGCGACCTTGTCTGCGGATTTCTTTCGCCTCTTGGTAGTTTTAGGAGGTCCGGAAGAAGTAGTGGAAGCGGCAACCCATTTCTTAGACGCGCCTGGGACCGGCTCACCCGTGGCAAGAGGAGGATCTTCGTGGATCTGCCCAGCTCGGTTAGCTGAAGCCGGAAAATCGTAAGAAATGGGCACAGCGTCAAATGCCTCCATCACCTCAACATCGGAATCATCTTCATCATCAAGCCAATCCCTTAAGGAAGAGAAGTTACCCGTGGGTCGCTTGGTTGCATCAGGGAACGGCAGGAACATCTCCTGACCCGGCTCCTCCTCGTCCGAGACAAGTCGATCCTTCACCCACTTGAGGGAAGGCTCGGTGCCATCTTCGAGGGTTTGTTGAAGAAACAACTAAGAAGGAAATACGAAAGGATCAAATAAACAACATACTCCGACATAGGATATAACTCGGAAAAAGATTGAATCACGAGATTTATCGTAGGAGGAGGATTGTCCCAGCAGTAATGCTCCAATCCCCACTCCCAATCAGCGGAGAAGTCCTTGTCGGTCGTAAAAAGGGCCTTGACCCGGCGGAATATCTCGGTGTTGTTCAGTTCAAAGGAAGAAGTCTGGTTGGGGTCAAGTCGCCAACTCATATGGCAAAGCTTGTGTGTGCGCTTCTAGAGAGGGGAGATCCAGCTGCGGACAAAAGTGATCATCGCGTCCTCATTGCGCAGCCCCAAATCCTTTAGCTCCTGGAACCGCTTGTTGACTTGATTCGCCAAGACAGTGGGTTTCTTGGAAACCCGGTCCCACAAATCCGGATTAGGAGGACCCGGAGCATAGGGGCGTAGCTGGATTAGATCCTCATCTGTGCCGTTTCTGACATAGAAGAAAGTTCGGGCCCATCCCTTGCAAGAATCAAGCCTCGTGACCCGGGGAAAGACAGATTGTTTCCGAGGAGAAATAGAGGCAGCACCGAACTGTGTCAGATGTTTGTCCTCCGGGCCAAGCAGTTTATTCGGAATCACGTTTCTTCGCAGACCGAAGAACCGGATCCAAAGCTCTTTGGTGGCCCACAAACCGACATATCCTTCTACGGTGGAGGCGAAGGAAGAAAGGGATGTGATGGCATTCGCCGGGAGATGGTGAGGTTGGAGTTCGTAAATATTGAGGAAGTCCTGGAAGAAATCGCTGACGGGGAGGCCAAAGCCGCGCTAAAAGTGAGAGAGGAACACAACAAACTCACCCGGATTGGGTGAGGGAGCGAGCTCCTCGGAGGCGAGGCGGGCAGTCACGCCCTCCAGGATGCGGCGGGTGCGGTAGAGCCAGTCCAGGTCGTCCTGGCACACCCAGGAACCGGCCTAGGCACTGCGCTCTGCGTTTTCCGCCCCTCCTCATCTCTTCTTCAGCGACGACGAGTTCCTCTTCGGTCATATCTAGATCACTGTCCTCACCGGCCCTATCAGAGGTGGGGGGAAGAGACTTGGACTGGTGCGGACCCGTGGCGGTGGAGCTACGCGGGAGCGGCAGCGAGGCAGGTGCAAGAAAGAACAGTGCAGCGGCGGCGCTCTTGAGCAGATGCGGCGACGGCGGCGCTGTCGCTAGGAAGAAGAAGAGGCAGAGAGGCAGAGGGGCGCGAGAAGGATAAAATGGCCAAGGGGCGCGCCCTCCCCTATTTAACCACGCCCCAGCGGGGGTAGTGGGATCGCGTTGCGCGTCGAGGCCACACGGTGTGGCCGTGTATCAACCGGGTCAGCCAATCGGAGGCAAGCCACAGGAAGGGCCACAAGGTGTAGGAGTTCCCACGACGCGACGTGGTGATACAGTTAACAAGGGGGCAGTCACGGCGTGACGTGTGCAACAGTAACACCTGACAATAAGTGCAGTAACTGGCACAGGCCCTTAAAATGAGGCAAGATAATGATTACCCTGCACGTGGGACGTGGGGAAGTGTACGAGAGAAGGAAGGATGACCTAGAAAACTAAAGGGTGACCCGACCAGCGAGTGAAAACTTGAAATGTGCTAAGGGAAAGCTAGCCCATGAAATCCGGGCTATGAGGTAACTCGGAAAGGGAGCAAAAGGCTCGGTAAATTGAACCTGCCATGGGCTGCTAAGACCGCACCAGCTTCGGGGACTAATGTTTGGGGCATACCCCTGGGTAGGGGCACGCTGGGGTATAGAGGCCGAGTTAGCCGAGGTACGACAAGGTCAAAGCGAATGCTGGCCGAGTCACCTCAAGGCTGGCTGACTTATGGAGTAACCCGGACCGAAGGATGTCCACCTAACTGAGTCTCGACCGACGTATGTCGTATGCCGGTAGGATTTATGTAACCTGTATGCAGGTACCCGCGTGGCCGGATTAACCAAGCATGATCCGGGTTATATCTGGCTTGCAAGAGAAGGAAGGTATATTGCTGGTCAAAAGGTGGGCACTGTACACTGGAGCATGAGCGAAGCGGACAGAGGGAAGAACCACCGAGGCGTGGCTGACAAGGGTGACGCAGCCTGTGTCGGATGACGCTGGCGTCGCAGAGGCTCAAGTAGCCTCTACATGGCTTATGATGGCAAAAAGTGACCCGGTCGGTTTGCTATTTTGGGAAGAGGCATATTCCTAGGAATATACCTCCACATATGCCCTAATTGGAGACCTAGCCTCGCCTTTATAAGGATCGCTAGGGCCTCTGTAGAAGGGGTTGGCATTTGAGTAGTTGGTTCCTTGGATATAGGTAGTGGTGAGAGTAAGAGAGTCCTTCTTCCTCCTCTCCCCAATACAGCTCAAGGAGCATTTGTAAGCCTTGTGAACCTAGTGAATACAAAACATCTGTGTGTGGAATCACCACACTATCCCTCCCTGGATTCCTCTAGTGCATATTGGCCCCACCTTTAGCCTATCCATGGCATCTGCCGTGACACCACCACGACACTGATGGTTGGATTCGGATGCGATATCATTCCAAATTTACCGTACAACCACAATACCTGAATTGGGTAAGGCTTAGCCGGAAGTTTATATGCATTAGTATGAGTTCCCTCACGGGAGAGGTTTGAGCTGAGGCTACCTCTCAATGTTGTCCACCTATGCAGTGCCCAAGATGACAGATGGTCATGGTTGGGAGGCCATGCTCATAGGAGAGGTGCTTATAGTAGGGTGTGTAAAGGAAAGGTTATGTTTAATTATCTGCATATTAAGTATGATGATTCAAGGTTACCCCTGACAGATTAGCAAAGGATTCTTAGCTAGCATTGAACTTCAACCCACTTTGATTAGCCAAATCAAGGAAGCCCAGAAGGGAAATGAAAGTATCGACGGAATCAAACATCGTATTGGTACAGGAAAGGTTCCTAGATTCACTGAAGATGAAGAAGGAGTTTTGTGGTACAAAGGACGTATCTGTGTGCCAGCAGATTCGGAGCTGAAGCAAGTTATCATGCAGGAAGCTCATGATAGTCTTTATTCTATCCTCCCCGGAGGAACGAAGATGTATCAAGATTTGAAGGAGCAATTTTGGTGGCACAAGATGAAGAGAGAAATCGGAAGCTACATCGCGAAGTGTGACATCTATCAAAGAGTCAAGGCAGAGCATCAGAGACCCGCAGGACTGTTGCAACCATTGCAGATTCCAGAATGGAAATGGGATTCCGTCGGAATGGACTTTATCACTGGTTTGCCTACTTCTAGTAGGGGAAATGACTCAGTCTAGGTCATAGTGGATAGGCTATCCAAGGTAGCTCACTTTATCCCTGTCAAGACTACCTACCAGAGTTCGAAGCTAGCAGAACTGTATATTGCTAGGATTGTTAGTCTGCATGGAACCCCCAAGACCATAGTATCCGATCGAGGAACCCAGTTTACCTCGAGATTTTAGCAAAAAGTTTAGGAAGGATTGGGAACCAAGTTGAATTTTAGCACCGCTTATCACCCGCAAACTGATGGACAGACTGAGAGAGTCAACCAGATCCTAGAGGATATGTTGAGAGATTGTGTGTTGGAATACAGATCAAAATGGGAAGACTGCCTGCCTTTCGCAGAATTCTCATATAACAACAGTTATCAAGCTAGTTTGCAGATGGCACCATTTGTGTTCCTATACGGAAGAAAGTGCCGCACCTCTTTGAATTGGTCGCAAGTAGGAGAGAGTCAGATCTTTGGACCCAACATTCTTCGAGAAGCCGAAGAGAAGGTTCACAAAGTCCATGAGCACCTCAAGACCGCCCAATCCAGACAGAAGAGTTATGCCGACAAGAGAAGGAGAGACCTGACTTTCAATGTCGGAGATTTTGTATATCTCAAGGTTTCGCCATTGAAGGGAACCCAACGCTTTAGTTTGAAAGGAAAGTTAGCCCCCAGATATATCGGGCCCTTCAAGATTCTGAATCCTTGAGGAGAAGTATCATATCAACTGGAACTGCCTAAAGAGATGTCAGCCATCCACAATGTGTTCCATATCTCGTTACTTTGCAAATGTCTGGAAGTGCCAGAGAAGACTGAAGTTTTCAAGAACATCGATCATCGAGCTGTTGAGATCAACAATGACCTGACTGTAGTGACCTTGGATCGAGTAAGGATCCTAAGTCCCTGTGATTAACATGCTAGTCCCTGGATCATTAGCTAGCACTCACAGTCGATGAAATATCATGTAAAACACAAGTATTTATTACATGAATCGAATAATCCAGAGTTTACATTACTACAACAGAAGCGAAACAAATACAACTTGGAGTCCCATCAATGCCACATGTCGGTTGAGTGAAGACCCGCAATCCTAGTGCACCTTTCAACGATCTCCAAATTCTGCACATAAAACGTGCAGCCAAACGAGTTGGTCAATACTTTGAATGTATTGGCAAATTACACCATGAAGGAAAAGACTTGGCCTATTTCTACATGCAAGGCTAGAGTAGGCTTTGGGGTTCATTTGCATAAAGCCAATTTTTCTCTATGTAATAAGAAAAGAGGAATATTTTTACCCTACTTTGTAAACATTTGCTTAAGAAAAATAGGGTCGAATGGAACACAAGGATATTACTCACCAAGTGCCCAAACAACCTAACACTTGGATATTACTCACCAAGTTCCCAAAATCCCACCCAATGGCGATATTACTCACGCCTTGGGGTTTATAAAACGTTAAGTTTGGAAAAGAGAGAGGAAGATCTTTCAGAGGCTCCATCCTTCAGATGCTCGATGTTGTTCTGTTTCCGTGAACATGGCTGATCGATCAGTTTGCAATACTCTCGAGAGGTGGTGCACTTTCCCCACAATCCACGATCAAGTCCTTTTACAGACAAGACCATGGCGAAGCCTTCCCTTAGTAGCCCCTCTACCAGCTTGGATCCAACCATGCCAAGAACCTCCAAATGTTGGTACCCCGGTGAGGTTTCCCAGTAAGTATTAAGCCAAGACAGAGCCCATATGTATTGTGGTTGCACGGGAAGCTTCTGAATTCTGAAACATGGCAGACTTCTTTGATTCCTGGGCGGCCGTCTTCCACCAAAATCACACTCGTTGTCCCAACAACCATTCCACCTAGTTTTATTTTGAAGGGGGTTTTGGAGAAGAAAAGTTCGCTCGAGGGAGCTTTCATACTTAGAAATTTTTTGAGTCTTTCAAACCCCCCAACGGTACTTAGTATATATATAGATAGCATAGCAAGTAATACTTAGCAAAAACAGGGAAACCTAATAGGACGGAAAATCCTAAGTATACAACTATCATGGCATACTACAAAATCATCACACTTGCAAAAATATTTTCAAGTAGATCTACCAAAACAATCCTACACATGCATACTACTATTTTGAAGAGCAAAACATGCATAGTATTCAAAACTGGGACATAAACATGAACAAGTGGTGCAACTTGCCTTATGTTTATAATATTCTTGATGATTGTATTCCTCCGTAGTAATCGCACTCTCGGAACAATCTATCGCGGGAATGGAGTAATTCCAATCAAATAGTTGCAACATACAAAACAACAATGATGATAACAAACATGCATGATGATTTAATATTAGTTCTATTAATTGTATTAGATCATATGACGCATGTAGGAGATCATTTAATGCAATAGGGTATTTATTATTAAATCTTAACGACCAAAATAAAGGGTTTTAGTAGTTCTATTGCAAAGTCTATCCTAATTGTAGAATTAAATTTTGTTATTGGTTTTACTAGATAGAGCACATTAACATGAACCAGTAGGAATTGGATTCATATTAATCGGAGTTGTAGATCCTTTTCTATGATTTATTTACTATTTAAAGGAGTTTAAAACATTTAAAATATTTACTATATCATAAATTATATCTAAGACCAGATATGTATTCTACGTGAAATTGTGAATCCAGAAACATATTATTTATATTTTTCCGCTCTACAAATAATTTATTATGAATTCAATAGTTCAAAAGGCCATCAAAACTAATTAAATTACTACAGTAGTTATACACTACAAAAATTAGATATAATAGCATATTAATGTCGCAAATTAAATTATGAAACCATATATACCTTACTTGTATTTTTATGATCTACAGATAATTTACTATATTTTATTTTGTCTAAAAGGGCTATTATACCAATTAAATTATTACAGTAAAACTATACTGTAAAAGTCATATGTAATAACATAATAATATTCTACACAATTTTACGAATCCATTGATATATTATTTGCTATTTGTGGAGTTATAAATATTTTTATATGATTTTCGCAAGGTTGCACAAATTTCTGGCTATTTATTCAATTTCTTGATTAAAGAGATAAACAGATGGCCACATGGCGTCCTGTGATTAGTCGGTACCTCTTCATTTAAGTGGATCAACGAGATCCACTGGATCTAGATCTGACGGTGGTAGATCAGCGGCTTGGCTCTGGCTTTGGCTCGATGCGGCTAGAGCCTCGTCTTGCGGCTCGGTTCGGCTGGAGGTGATCTGGCCCGTCGATGCTCGATCCGGCGGATGGGAGCAAAAGCTTCGTCTCCTCCTTCGACGGGCGACGGCCGCCGGTGGCACGGCTCCAGGTGGTGACGGTGGCGGTGCCTATAGGGAGCTCCTGGCGTCAGGAGGTTGTGGACGAGGACCGGAAGTGCACGAAGAGCTCAACGGAGGGCTCGGCATCAGGTTTGGCTCCCCGGGGCGGCGTCAGCGGACAGATGGAGGCGATGGCAGACGTGGAGCTCCGGCGAGGGATTGCGGTCATTCTGCGGAGAAGGGGTAAAAGGAAAAAGGGGTTAGATGATGTGGTCGAGCGAGGTAAGGAGGATCAGAGGGAGTAGAGGGCGAGGGGTGGTCGGAACCCTCACAAATGGAGCTCGATCTAAGCTTCAATGGCGGCGGCCGGTGGCGGAACTTCGGCGACGAATCTCGCAGCAGCCTGGCGGCAGCAGGCTAGGGTTGTTGAGGGGGGACGGTTCACAGAGTAGAGGACTATTTATACGCGGAGGAATCATGGAGGAGGGGGCACGAAATCGGTGAAATTCGGTCGCGATCCTCCCGGGAAGTTCGTGCCGTGTTCGTCCCAGTCTCCGGCTCGAGGAGGGGGATGACCGAGGTGGGACCGGCTTGTCAGCGGGAGAGGGGAGGAGAGCGGGCTAAAGCAGGGCCGCGGCTACTGCTTCTCTATGCGCTGCGCGCTGCGTGCTGCTCGCTGCTCACGCGGGTGCGGTAGGGAGTAGGTGGGCTAGGTGGGCCGGCCACTCCGGTTAGTAGTTAGTTTTTTTTATTCTTTTCTATTTTTATGTTTTAGTATTTCTTGTATAACTTCTGCATTTAAACTCCAAATGAGCTGAAACTTGTTTCTAAATTTTTCTAAATTCAAGTAGATACTTTTAAGCTTGTGTTTTAGCAAAGTTTGCTATCTTAGCAAAAATGGTTTTAACAAAGCCTATTTAATTACCTTTGGGAATAAAGTGGCACACAGAATTTAGGGTTCTTAGTTCTTTATTCCGATTTATAAATTATGCATGATGCCATGATACAAATCAAACACAAATGCTTTGGATTTGTTCAAAACTTCCCAACTAATGTGATAGCCATAGTAACTCATTTTTTAATGTGGTTTGGTAAAATTTAGAACAAACAACTAAAGTTTCTTTTCATTCAAAATTTTCAGCAAGATCAAACAATAAATCAACTTATTAATTTAACATTCCAAAATAGGAAAATTTTGGGATGTTACACTGACCTATCGTGAAGTGCCCATCCGTATCTTGGAAGAAGCTTACAGAACCACCAGAACCCGGAGTATCAAGTTCCTCAAGATTCAATGGAGCAACCATACCGAAGACAAAGCCACTTGGGATCAAGAAGATTACATTAGGACAGAGTTCCCAGATCTCTTTAGTTCCTAGTTTTCTTTTGTAAATCTCGGGACGAGATTTTGTTTAAGGGGGGAAGGTTTTGTAACATCCCAAAACTTTAATCCAAGGTATTAAGATCCAAATCATAAAAATTAGGGTTAACAAAAACTTTTCCAATTAAAATTATTAAAGCATTCATATGGGTGTGCATTTAAATAGGAGTTGTTTTGAATTGCCATGATTAAGTGATCCATTGCTTGTAAAATGATTCTTAGGTGAAATAAACATCATCTAGATCATTCCCAAACAAATTCCAAAGAAAAACAAATCAAAATGAATAAAAGAAAGAAATGGTCATTTGTGCCATTTTAACTACCATGCCTACTTTGGCTATTTCTAGGACTCAATTCTTAACAGAAATAAATGTGGATCTTTGCAGCCCTTGCTAGTACATGTAATAATGTACCAAGGCCCACTTTGTGATCTGCCAAAAACTTTCAAACACTAATTTTAAATGACAATTGAAAATTGAATCTAGTGTAGGTATCAAGATCACTCTATTTCAAAACCACTCAAATGAGCTCCATTTTCAAAACCCAAGCAACCACAGAAGCTTAAGCATGTGTATAGAAAACCCACCAAAATTCATCCAAAAATTCCAAACTTGATTTCTTTCAGCCATTTTCACAAACACTTGGTGGACAGAATTCAAACAAAACACAAAACACTATTTGGAACAGTGTTTGAACGAAATTGGTTCCCCATTTTGCAACCACAGCCAATCCATACACTCCCCTACCCCTCACTAGCCCAGCCACTCACTATGCCATGACCAAATGGACATAGCCATTAAGGTCGAGCCCCCATTTGGGCACCTCACCGGCGACAACACGCCATAGCTGCCGCCAGCGTCATCCACCATGTCTAGGAGGTAGCCTGTGGTCCACCTCCACTGCCCAACCAGCCCCAGCCCGAGGACAGCAACCAGAACGTCCAGGAACCGCCGCGCCCGGAGACTGTTGGCCATGCCGACGCCGCCCGCAGAGCGCGCCCTGTCCCCACGCAGCCAGACCTCGCCTCGCTCCAGCCGCCCATCTACACGATCCCCACCGGCCTAGCAAGCTAACGGACACACCCTTTCCCCCGACCGTGCCCCATAGTCGCCGACCGCCATGAAACTCACCGTCGGCAGAGACTTAGTGCGCGCCGCGCCATTCACTGCCCCCGGCCGCAAACCACTGCACACTCACCGCTGTGACCCTTGCCAGGGCACCGCCAACCAGCCTAGCGCACCACCCACGCCTCTAGCTCGATGTACCATCGTCACCGGCGAGCACCGCCCATGCTTCTCTGCCGCTTAGCTACACCTATAAAAGGAGCCCTTCCCCGCACCAACTACTCACACCATTCCACTCCCCTCTCCTCACTGGTCCTTCCCCACCTCTCGCCGGAGCCGCTCCAACCTTGGTTCGCCGGAATTTGGTCGGAGGAGCCCGCTGCAGAGGAGGAGAACGCGCCGTCGATTTCGTCCACCCTAGGAGCTGACGCAACCACCCCTGAGTCCGTCGTCGACAGGATGTTCGATCGCCCCCATCGCCGCAATAGCTGGAGCCCAGGTATGCCCCCTGAGCACCCCCACCGAGCCGCTAGGGTTTGTTCCTGCCGGCGAACTGTTTGCCGGAGACGACACTCCTCAGCCGTAGATCTCCCTTCTAATCTAACGGCCCACATCGCCCCGTACCGCTTCGCGTGTAAAAAGCCGCTGACCGGTGGACCCCCCTGTCAGCTGTTCTCTGTGCCGTGCAACGCCACAGGGCCGGCCTGTTTTCTTTCCCGCGCGATCCATTTAATTCAAATTTAGATTTTTCTAATTTAGTTTGAACCTAGTTCTATCCCTTAGTTTGAAAATCAATTCAGAGAGATCTACATTTCCAAATGGAGTGATTCCAATTGTATTAGAAAGCTACTGAAATGATCTACCCAAGCCCGTTGGATTTAATTCATTTATATATAGAGATCTCTCCTAGTAAAAATAACAAAATAGAAGCTTTTGCACATTCAAACATTTTTATAAAATCAACCAAATTAGCTTTTGAGTTGATTCCAACTCTCAAAAATCACATTTCGCCATACCTATCTGAATATGTAATAATATTTAGGTTTACATGCAGTGACTTTGGACTAGTTCCAAAATGATGCTATATAGCCATTTCTAGTCACTTTAAATCATTAATAATAAACTTAAACTTAAGTAAATATGATCCGACCCTTAAATCACATTCCCACATGTTAGAATATGTGGTGATGACATGTGTCCACATGATCCGATATTTTAAGTGGTGAATATTAAATCTTAGTTAAATCTTAGTCAATAGAATGACTCATCATTCCAAGAATGAAACTAGTTAATAAAACTTGTGATGCTTGTGATGATAATAGATCATAAAATGTGTGCCTTGGAGTTCTAATTAGACTAGTTAAGTATTGTTTGGTGATTGTGTACTCCGTATGTATTTATAGACGATAGTACCGACCAAGCTTTCGAGGAGGAGGAGTTCTATCAAGAGGAGGAAGAAAACTTCAACCACTGCACTACACAAGGCAAGCAACCATTAACAATGCAAGCTAACACTAGCAAGTATAATGCTTAGCAAGCTAGAATTAAGCTGGATGATTTAAGCAAAGATGCTTTAGGCATGCTTTGGTTATACCACTTTGACTATTACTTACCCCAAGTATTATTTCCAAGCTTTACTTCCTTTACTTTACGCAAAGTTCTTCACTTGTTTTGAAGGTAGCATAAAGAGTATAAAACTTGAACTATTTAGATAAATATAGATGTCATTCTATGGCATGAGATTAATCCCACCTTTCCACCTTAGTGAACACTCTTAACTTAGTAATTGAGAGTTAGCTAAAAACTTGAGTCACTTTAGATGGGAGCACTTGGTGAAAATGAATTATGAAAACCTTGGAATGATGAGTCATTCTATTGAGATGTTTTTACACGTGTGATAAACACAAATGGTTTATGATGATGAAAATGTTGGGGCATGAGCCTTAACCCCCTTTACAAAACTGAAGGTTGGATTAGGATGCGATATTATTCCAAATTTACCGTACAACCACAATACCTGAATTGTGTAAGGCTTAGCCGGAAGTGTATATGCATTAGTATGAGTTACCTCGCGAGAGAGGTTTGAGCTGAGGCTACCTCTCAATGTTGTCCACCTATGTAGTGCCCAAGATGACAGATGGTCATGGTTGGGAGGCCATGCTCATAGGAGAGGTGCTTATATTAGGGTGTGTAAAGGAAAGGTTATGTTTGATTTTCTGCATACTAAGTATGATGATTTAGGGTTGCCCCTGACAGATGTATCGAATCTTGTGGTGAAAGTGTACCACCTGTGCAGAGTGTCAAACTATTCGAATAGCCGCGTCCGCGGTTATGGACAGTTGGAATGGCCATATTGTTTCGTTGTCAGATGTTTTCAAAATAACTTATGAAATGACTAATTGGATCTTGACTTAATCACAACAGGGTTGTGACTATGACATTAGCTTCCCCACTTAAGTGATTCTAGAAATTTATTTTATCTTTCTTTGCTTCTGAACTCAGCTTAGGTTTGAAAGTTAACTTGATTGTTAAACTTAGAGTTAGCCCTTTAATTTAGACCTATACTACTTGTTAGTGGTAGTTTGCGAGTACTTAAAGAGTACTCGTGGCTTTTGTCCCTAGCTATTCTCATGGCCAGACTATGAAGGAGACTACCAAGATGATGGCCAGCAGGACGGCTATGATAACTAGGACTATTTTCCATCGTCAGCATTGCCTGTGCCCCTGAAGATGGAACCCACCGCTACGCTTATCTTTTATTCCGCTGCTTGTTATATTAAGACTGGATCATGAGATCCTTATTTGTGTAAGACCTTATTTACGGTTTGTAATGGATGATGTACTGTGATATCCAATCTGTTATGTCTCGCAAAAATGGTAATCCTGGGTTTGCGATGAATGACATAACATGTATCTGGGATTAAAAATCCGGGTGTTGATAGAGGCCCAACAACAGTCTACAAGAATAGAAGTGCATAGACATCACCCCTACCTAGCGCGAGAGATGCCGTCTCTTGATTTTTGACACCAGGGGTATGAGTCCCCCTTTGTTGTTTAGCTAGGGGCGCAATGTACGGCATGTTCGATCGGCGAGCTAGACGAACACAATCATAGAGAGAGACACATTTTTTGACCCAGGTTTAGGTTCAGAGTGAGCAGATCCCTATGTCTTGCAACTAGCTACTATCTGATTATCACAAGGTTACATTGGGTTCCTTCTCCGGGAAGGTTCTATAGTCTCCTATCTCCCTAAGTCCGACCTGGACTCCTTTTATATAGAAAGGGGACACTATAGGGATCAGTGTACACGCGACGTTGGGCTCGGAGCCATGCAGCCGACTAGGCTGTGCATGGCCTCAACATGGCGGCACTACTAGGATACAACTCTTCTGTGGCTCATGGAATTCCATCTTCTGTGGCGCATATCCCTATCGCCACTGTTACCCTACCACTGATATATGCTTCCTGTGGCGCATATGGCGCATTCCTGCATATGCGCCACAAGAAGCAGTTTAGTGGCGCATACAATCCAATGCGCCACAGAGTCTATATGCGCCACAGACACCTTTTCTATATGTGCCACTGAGTATATTACATGTATACAAAATAAAATACACTCCTGGTGCATAATTAGGTATTTATACAGGATTTATACAATATTTATCCAGATTAGTATAAATAGTACATTGCACATGTAGTAGATGAAAACCGACATATAATACAAACACAAGTATAATGTCATCACACTTAGAGCCCGATCGAGATACATATATAGTGTCAAGTGCCGAATGTTTACACAAGTGCCGAATACAAAGTTCATATCATCTCACATTACAAATATGAAGTGGCCACCGCCGCCTACACTAGGATCAAATAGAATACAGCTGTGATAATGGTGAGCAAGAGCATTAGCCCGACCAATATCTTCATCTGGTTCTTCTTCCACAAGTGGTTCCTCCACTTGGCTACCGCCTCCTCTCTAGTCGCGTATCCTTTGTAGATGTTGCCACTGAACTTGTTCACTTGTTTGTGACAATCCTCCCATTCCTCATAGACTCCTGGAACCCTACCCATGTACACCACAAACCACCTCGTCGCCATCTCTATAGACGACAAGGCATATTAGTAAAAATACAACGAAAAGAATTAATAAAGGGTTCACATCCATATATATATATATATGTTCACAGAATATAAAACAAAGGATCCATAAACCTAAAAGATAGATCATCATAGAAGCAATAAGCTCAACACAACACGACCACAAGGTAGTTTAAGTCTAACAACAATGACCATTTCGACCACGACATAGTAAAGTTTATGACACACACACACTAATACAGCAGGCTTCCATCAAGAATATACACACACTAGATCATGCTAGAGGCACACATTGATTATGAAGACTTCCTCTTCTCGCTCAGCTTCGGGAACGGTAGATAGCCCTCTTTCGTCATCCACGTCCTTGTGTCACCCTGCTTACGGAGGTGTTCTTCGATCTCCCTCTTACTCAACCCTCTGGCTTGTTGTAGGGCACCCCCCTTGTGTTGACATCTTCAATGATGATTTGCGACAACTTCATCTGAATGCGATGAAGTCTTCTCTAAGATCAGCATCATCAATTCGCGCCAAAGTTTCGGCCCATCCTCGGAGACTAGGTGGAAGCGTTAGGTTCTGGCAATCCCGAACATAGCCTTTAAGGTGATGGAGGACGTAGAAGGCCTCCTTGGCACCAGTAGTCGACTACTTGACGTAGGGGAACTCGAGCACGTGCTTGAACACGTGTTTTCCATCCTTGATACATTCCCCCTTATCTACGAAGGTGCATCCCTTCTTTGTGTAGCCCTCGAGAGCCTCATTGAGAACATCCCTTATTCTGGTGTAGTCTTTCTTCTTTGTCAAACTCCCCGAGTCGAAATACGTGGCTAGCGAATACCTCGAGGCAAGGATGATGAGTGTACAGTATTTGTCTTTGCGCAACACAATTGGAACGGAATGTTGGAAAAAGAGCAAAGGAAGAAATCTATAAGAAATGCATAACTTATGGTGGGGATGAGCGAGTGTGTGTACTTACTCGGGAAAGAAAGGCAAAAGAAGTGTGCCCTTCCTCTTGTTGGCTACCATGAACTTCTCGAGGTACGCCGTCGCCTAGGTCCGTGTCTCTAATCCTTCGACCAACTGGCTGTCCTGCATGTAGTAAGGATCCACTATCGCGATTTATGGGGTACTTTCTCTCTAGATCGTGATCGCCAGATTGAGCGCGTATAGGCGGACCAAGTTATAGTCCAGCCATTTCGTGAGAAACAACTTGAATATGTCCTCGAATGCTATGAAGAATATATCCGCGGGGGGTTCATCGATGAAGCCCACGTCCAATGGCACCTTGGCCGTGAAAACCGGGTAATTTGCATCTTCGTCTTTAAGAAGGAGGGCCTCTAGTGTCTTCACACCCTCGTGCAAAGTTACCATGGCTCCAACCGCAATGTGGATCATATCCGGAGTCAATATCGGATCACCAGCAACATGCACTCGGGGCAAGCCATATTGCGTGGATGGTACGACGATGGCGTCCTGACCCCGGATCCTCTTCGGAAGAGGCTGGCTCGCACCCTTCTTATTATTATTACCTCTCTTCCTGTAGTGCTTCTTCTTCACAACAGTGTCAGCCAGGCATCTGCTCATCAGCCGCCTTTCGGAGTGTGTTGGGGCTGAAAACCAATACCGGTTTCTCTTGTAGTGGATCGGTGGCCGGAGGCGCCTCTTGAGAAAGACCATGGAAGACAAGGCGCTACGTGCATGTATTGGGCCGACCAGCTTGATGGTCGTCGCGAGCTATGAAGGGTTCTTCATCCATAGAAGGAATATACAATCCTTTGGCGGTGCCGGTGTTGATGAAGTCGTCAACGTTGACCAATTCATCATCATCTTCATGAGTGCCATCATGTGGTGGTGGTGGTGGTAGCAGGGGCGATGGCGGTTGCGGCACAACGTCTTTGCCATGTGGCGGTGCACATGCTGCCAAGAGTTACTGGTGATGGCTGGTGGTGGCGACGATGGCGGCTATAGGCTTCCGCGGTGGTGGCCGGGTGATCGGTCGAGAGGTTGCGCCAGTGCTCCCCCCGCAAGACGAATCTGGTTCTTCGGCCATGTCAAGGGCCAGTTGTAGCATTCTCCAAGAGTCTTGTGTTCGTCGGCTCCCTGAGGTTGAAAGGGGGGGTCCATGTTGTCGCACCCTGGCAACACCTGAGCCAACCTAACCCTCATCACGTTATCATCCATTGGATTGTTGTGCATCGTGCAGCTCGCCGGTTGTATGAGAGTGCCCTTGGCAACATCCTTCAACTCACCGCCAACATATTTAAGCAGGAGTACGCAAGAAGTGTCCTCATGCAAAAACATGTTGTTGGGCGTCATGAGATGGCATCAGTCATGCATCAAAGGCATAAAGGAGATGATGTGCACTAACTAATTAGTTACCTTGTTGATGGCGTGGATCTCGGCTAATGTAGAGACACGGCTGATGTCGGCGGCCGGTCTATCATCATCTGCAATCTCCCGTTCGGGTGCCTCACGAAGCACCACCACCATCGGCTGCGCCTTATTGGTATCTTTGGCGGGAGGGGCGTCGGTGTGACCAAAACAAGCGGCTGCATCCCGACATTGACGGCTAGTGGGGTTACCACGTTCGGCGACACAGTAACATTGATGCCCGAGTTGCTTCCGCTTAAGCTAGGCAGATGTGTCGGCCCCTGTCGACCTCCCGCATTCCAAGCAGTAAGCCCCTCGAAAAACTCAGGGGGGGTCATCGAGCGGAGCTTCTCTTCCACTAACTTGTCCACCATTTTCTCGTCCACCTCCTTCTCCTCCAGTGTCTGCACCTTCATCTTCAGCTCTTGAACAGTGGCTTTATCTTGGTTCTTCCTCTCCCTTTTCTTGGCGTCCTCTTTGTAGTACTCCTTGAACTTCATGCTCGTACCGAAGCCGGACACATGGACAGCTGAGGACGGCGGCAACCCCTTGTCCCTCTTCTGGTAAGCATTGGTCGCCCTGTTGAAAACCGTGTCCCACGGCTCCGGCGAATCCTGGGACGACTCTGTGGCAGTAGCGTTCAGTTCATCCTCCTGTAGAGACAAGGAAAGGTGAACCCATTTAGATTCTTGGCTTCATTATTTTCATTAGAACGCAATAGACTTGAGATCGGCGATAAATTCCTTACCAGCTTCTTCTCGAAGTCCTTCACCTCTGGATCGTCGGTGATGAACTCCCCTATTTCCTTGTCCAGGTAGTGGCGGGCCCGAACAAATTGCCTAAGCTGCAAGTCCGTGATTTTAAGCCAAGGGTTGTCTTTACCAAGGCGTTCAAGCTCGGCGTCCTCCTTGTCCCAAATGACCCGTTTCCCCTGTAACCGCCGCTTCCAAGGTGGTGGTTACCTATGTTCTGTTCCCGCATACTCCTTCCCCATTTAGTCCATTTTATAGCGTCAGCGGTAGCTATATCCGCCTTGAATATCTTAAACTCCTCTTCGTCGAGCATCGGATTTTTCTTACTAATAACGTCCCATCTTTCACCTTTGTCCAATGCTAGTATTCACCCGGGTTTTCCAGCTGCTCAAGGCGTTGCTCATAATCGTGAGGGATAGTTTGTTCACCGGGTTCTTTCTCTCGAGGTTTCTAAACTTCTTTGGGAATCTGTATCGCTTGTGAAGCTTCTTAAGGAGGTTATCGACCAAAGCTGCATTGTCAGCATGTCTGATGTACTTCGTGTTGATCAACATGCTTTCCCAGACGATGCACCCGAGTTGCAGGCCGTACCCTTTAGCAATCACCTTTGGCGCAATGGGTAGGCCAATTTCTGTGACCTCAGTGAACTCATCGTAGATGGTGGCGAGCACTGGCACCTTCCGCTCCTTCTATTCCTTCTTCTTCTCTTCTTCTGAGAAGCAGCCGGGTTACCGCTACCGCCATCTGTGTGCTCGCCGCCATCGGTGGTGTCATCCTCTTCGCCGCCGCATTCACTAGTTCCATCGTAGTCGTCTTCGTCCCCCTTGTAATCAAGATCTCCTCCCTCATTGGCCCCAGCAGCTCTAGCGACGGTCGCCTCCTCCTCCCGTGGTGGTGTCATCCTCATCGCCTCCTCCTCCTCCTCCTCCTCATGTTGGGAACCCCGCCAGAATGACTGGTTGGCCTGTCTAGCTTGTTCTTCGACGCTGATCATGTGCTTAGAAGGGCCGGCCTTGTTGTTGCCCGACATGTTTGCACTACTCTATTAAAAAGAGCCAAAAAGTTAGCACAAATCTCGGCCCAAAAATTCGGCATGACCTTTGCTAATTTTTTGACCTAGGAGTGCCCATTTCTCAACCGAAACGGAAGTGAATCGACACTTCGGGAGAAATGGGAAACTCAAATGAAATCCCTGCAAGACAAAACACCCCATCCCCATATTGACAGCCCCATCCCCATATAGCATCACCATATAACAACACCATATAGCAGCACCATATAACAACACCATATAACAGCAAGAAAACATCCCCAGCCCCCATCCACAACCCCAACAGTAGTAATAACCATATAGTACCAATATTTCTAGTAACAGCAGCACCATATAATTACAACAGCACCAATCACTATACTAAGACCAACAAATCCACCGTTGGTTGTACTACAGAAACAATGAATATGACTTTAATTTAAAACAGTAAAAAACAAGAGGAAAAATAGGATGAAAAGATCACCAACAAAGTAATTTTACGTTCAGTATAGCATTCCTTGCAGCTATGACTCCTACTTACAAAGCCACCATAGTGAGGTTACTACAAATATCAGAAACAAGAAAAACTATAGTGAGGTTTATCTTAGCAGCATGCGTACAACATTCTACTAATATTATAGATATTTGAGGCAGACCTACTATGTAATTGGTAGCATAGTGACACTCTAGATGTAAACCACCAGGACCTAATGTGTTACAAGAGGTTGTATATAAACAGCGTGCAGAGTAACTGCCAGCTACTATTTGTCCTCCCATAATCACACTGAACAGAAAGGACCACGACAGCGGCTCATTAGGTAGACAATGTTACGCATAGGAGAATCAATTCTTTCATTTAATTCACTAACCAATAAGTGAAAGTCCTAGTGATCTATTAAGTAGTTGGTTAGTTCATCACCACGCTTTATCCAGACCTAACTAACCTGGAATCCTGAATACATTTTTTGACGCTCTACAAAAATACAACCTCTAATATATATACTCAGTTTTTCATTGTTATACAACAGACTGAAAATTCAGAAGCAGGTGCATCTAGTTACTACCAATAATGTAGTTAAACATACCAGTTTACCATAAGGTTCACGAATGTACTTTTCTCCAAAAGTAAAAACAATTTGACATGATAATCTATGTTGCAAACATTCTGTAGCACTTTTTGTACTTCAAAGAATAGTCACTTCTGCAGAGATAGTAAATTATTACATGGGAAATGTAAGAACCTTCCTAATTAACAATACACATGACCTAAGAATCATTGATAACAATTTTGATGAAGGAATTATACATTGATTCATAACCATTGTCTTGTTTAAAACTCTACCACCAAAAACAAATAGACTAAAATAAATCCATTGTATGTAGTAAGCATTATTTTTCTCTTCTACTGTATTTTCATTTAGACAAGACTTGTTATTTCATTCTCGTAGGAGGCGTCAAGTGAATCCCCAGCTAACATAAATTATGCGTGGTAGTGACTGATTGACCTATAAAACATCGATAACATGGTTTTATTTGGCAAATGACATGCATCATGGAGTTGAATAAGAGATTTTGATAGAGATACAATATAATTCCTTTTCAACACAGGATCAAACCAACAAAGATTATTATTGAAAACGTTCAAATAGACATACCCTGAGTGACGTTTTCAGTAAAAAATAATTAGTGGATAAATTGTACATTTTAGAAAAAAGCAGTCCTTTGATGTTCTCAAATGTTTCAAGCCTTTTACCTAGCATTAGGAGTAGCACAAATATACACGCACATACTGGTAGCTGTAATTGAACAACTGAAAATCAAAAGCATATGACTCATCAGCCAGTCAACCAGCACAAAATCAAAATCATAGAACAACTGAACAAAGTGCGCGTAGCTAGGGCTCATCAGCCTGTCAACCACCACAAAAAAAAAATACAACCTCTATTTTTTCCAGTTTTATACAATTCAGTATAGCAGTAAAATATAGTTCTACTGCTAGCAGATCACGTAGCACCATAGAGCACTTACTGGTTTAGAGGGGGGTGGGGGATGGGGGGACGAACCGTGCGAGAACTTGATGCGGTGGTTGACGACGACGACGGTGGCGGGCTTCGGCACGGCGGCTCCTCCTCCACGGGCTGCATGGCAGCTCCTCCTCCACGGGTTCGTCGGGAAGATCCTCCTCCACTGGTTCGCCGGGCGGCTACTCCTCCTTCACGGGTGGCTCCTCCTCCGGCGCAGCAGTGGCTAGGGCTCCGGCGACGAGGGTTTGCGCGCGGGCGATAGAGAATTTTGGCTAAGTGTTGTGGATCGAGAGGAGAAAGGGGGATTAGAGGGAGAGGCCGAACCGTCTATTTGGCTAAGTGTGAAAGTTCTGTGGCGCATCCCCACAGAATGGGCCACAGAAGTTGGAACTTTTGTGGCGCATTCTGTGGGAATGCGCCACAGAACTTTTGGACATAGTACAAAAAAGCGTGGCGTCGTTGTATGACAAGATCTGATACTTGCCCTAGTGGTCTTGCTCGCTTGCTCTCACCTGGGGCAGCCAGGTTCTAATCCTGACTGTCTCTCACATTATTTTATTTTTTTTTAATATTTTTAATTACATACATATGCATATTTATTAAAAAAAGCAAGAACAATATATGCATATTTATTCACATATGCATATTTATTTTAGAACATATACATATATGCATATTTATTCAAAAAAAGCAAGAACACATATGCATATTTATTCAAACATATATATATGTGTGTTTGCTTGTCACACACAAATGTGAATTTTTATACCCACACGAATATCACATTATATGTTTTAGTCTCTAACTAATACCCACACCAATATTACATTATACCCACACGAATTAATACACCAAAAAGTCACGCAATTGCTAGTGTCTCTTCACAATCTTCTTGCCTTTTTTCGTCGCGGTTGAATACTTTAGCCCGTGCACTTTGAGATTTCTTCTTGTGAATGGACAACCTTTAGTAGGCAGTGTGGTCTTCCTTCTTACTTTAGTAGTAGTAGGCATGTCGAAGTACTTGTCAAATTCCTCTTCGATCTTCGGGTCACCATTTTTGTCGAAGTTTTGCTCGTTGGCGCCTCCTTCCATTCCGATGATGCTCCTCTTGCCCCTCCTAACTACAACATGGTTGGGCTTTGATGGGTCGGTAATAAAAAAACATTGATCAACTTGGCTAGCGAGTACCCAAGGCTCATTTTTTATGGAGGCGTTCTCCGTCAATTTGGCATCTGGTATAACCATTGTGGTGAAATACCAGCCTTATTTTTCCACGATCTTGGCCCATCTAACACGGAACATCGGTACAATCTCTCCACAGTAGTCGAGCTCCCATATCTCCTCGATCCTTCCGTAGAATATTTCCATCATCGTAGTCTCGTCATCAGCAAAGGATAATATAGTTACTCCTGAGTTTTGATATTTGTTATTCCTGTCCTTTTCCTCAGTGTAGAATCTGTAACCGTTTATGTCGTATGACTGATAGGTCCTTAGGTTGTGCCCTGGGCCCTGCGACAAGGAGAATATGAGTTTTTGATCTTCTGTAGAAGGCGTCTATGGGGGATTCTCCAGTTGCCTTTTCTTGAACCAACCCATAAAGCTGGAGTTGTGCTCTCTGGTTACGTCTCCCTTGTTCCTCGGTTGGCCCTAGTCGACGTACTCCTGCTTGATTAAGCTTCTGTGCTCTTCGACCCAAGGGTCGACCACTTCAATGTGTTGTAGCGTGACTCGGTGTTCCCTTTCAAAATCAGTGCACCGACCATCAATGCCAACATGGAGTGAGCGGCAGCCCTCGCGGTGACCATATCCACCGAGCCTGCCAAGGTGCTTCTTTGTGGGTATTCCAACATCCTCGTTCTCGGTGGTTAGATAATTCTGGTAGAAGGAGATGCACTCATAGATCAGAAAGCCCTTGGCTATGCTTCCATCTGGAAGAGACCTGTTGCGAATGAATCCTTTGATGACACCATTTAGCCTTTCAAACGGCATCATGTTGTGCAGGAATGTTGGCCCGAGCTGGATGATGTCGTCCACGACATGTACAAGCATATGCACCATGATGTCGAAGAATTCGTGTGGGAAGTAAATCTCAAGCTCGCATAGTATCATCACGATCTCTTCCTGTAGCCTGTCGAGCTGCTTCACACTGATCGACTTCCTAGATATGACGTCGAAAAAGTTATAGAGGCCAAACAACGTCTCATGGACATGCTCGTCCATTATCCCACGGATCGCAATGGGAGTATCTGCGTCATCAGCACGTGACAGTCGTGAGACTTGATACCGCTGAACCTCTTCTTCGCCATGTCCAGATATCTGCTTATCTTCCCCGAGTAACCGTGAGGAATTTTCACTCCTAAGAGGCACCTGAAAAACTGCTCGAGCTCCTCCAGACTCAGAGGGAAGTAGGCAGCACGAAGCACCACCTCATTCTTCTTAACTCTTTTGCGACGACCTTGAGTCCCTTCCGTCTGATTATCATCATCATCATCACTATGAGGGTACTGAAGATCTTTCTTGATGCCAAGCAATTTAAGGTCCTTTCTTGCTTTCAGCCCATCCTTGGTCCTCTCCGGCATGTTCAGTTGAGTGCCAAGCAGACTCTCGGTAACGTTCTTCGTGGTCTGCATTACATCGAGGCTATGGGGAGTGTGAAGGACCTTCCAATACGGCAGGTCCTAGAAAACAGACTTTGTTTTCCATACACCTAGCAGCGGCTTTGTCCTCGGTCGTTTTTTCTAGGCGCAGGGCAATCTACCCAATTATTCAAAAGCTCCTCGATTTCTTCGCTGCTCCTCGGACGCGGGGCTCTTTCGAGCTCGTCCTTACCATTGAACAGGTCACCGCGTTTTCTCCATGGGTGATCCATGCGGAGCCACTTTCGAGTACCTTGGAACACGGTTTTCGAAGACCCGGGATCCCTTGGTAGCTGGAGATGTGGTGTCTCATCCATGCATTTGACACATGCATTGTGTCCGTGGTTCACCTGGGTCGGTACATATGCATAACCAGGATAGTCCTGCACGGTCGTGAGCAACGCGGCTCTCAGATGGAAATATTCTTTAGTGTAGGTGTCCCACGTACGGGCCGGCGTCTCCCACAAGCTGGCTAACTCCTCTCTCAATAGCCCGAGATACAGATGCATATCAATACCTAGTTGTTTTGGCCCCGGAATAAGCATGCTCATGTGTACATACCTTTGCTTCGGGCATAACCACGGGGGCAGGTTGTACGGCCATACAAACACGGGCTAGGTGCTATGCGTGCTACTCTGGTTTCCAAAAGGATTGAGTCCATTGGTGCTCATACCCAGCCTGACGTTGCTTGCATTGCCCCCGAACTCTTCGAACTCGATGTCTAATGCATTCCACTCGCTAGCGTCTAAAGGGTGCGTCAGGGTCTTGCCCTTCTCTAGATCATCTTCGGGTTTCTCTCTTTCCGCGTGCCATTGCATGAGATTTGCTTCCTTAGGATCTACGAAATAACGCTGCTGACGGGGGGTGATAGGAAAGTACCATACCACTTTTCGAGGAACTTTCTTGTTCCCTCTTGTGTACCGTCCTTGGCCACACACTAGACATGTGGTTCTATCCGCGTACTCGTTCCGATAAAGTGCGCAATCATTGATGCATGCATGGTATTTAATGTGTGGTAGGTCGAGAGGGCACACAATTTTCTTGGCCTCCTCGATACTTGTTGGTAATGTGTTCCCCTCAGGAAGTCGGTCATGCCATTATTCCATGTTCGTGTTGAAGCTCACATCGGTCCATTTGTGTTCGGCGTTCATCTCCAGAGCCTTGAGCGTTACACTCAAACGTGTATCGTCGGGGCGACACCCAGGATACAATGGAGTCATCCCGTCTACCTCCATTTGGGCCAGCTTGGCTTTCTCTCTGGCTACAGCTTTGTCGTTGCTCGTCTCCTTGAGGAGCAGTTCTTGAACATGAGGGTCCTACAAGACCGAAGTTAGCAGCGTTTGTGTGTTCACGTCTTCTCCTTCATGATGATCATGGCCGTCGCCATCTCCTTCTCCATGCTGATCATGCCCGCCGACATCTCCTTCGTCATGATGATCATGCCCGCCGGCATCTCCTTCGTCATGATGATCATCCCCGGTAGACTCTTCGTCTTCTCGCCCGCCAACGTCTTCGTGACCACCACCATGTTCTGCCGGCGCCTCATTGTGGTCGCGCATGAAACCGCGCCTGAGCAGGTGACCCTCCAATTGTCCATATTCAGGGTCGATCTAGCACTACAGTTTGCATGTTCGACATGGACATCTTATCATGGTCTTGTTGTTCAGAATCATGTCCTCCTTCGCGTCTTTCTTGTACCTAGCAATTCGACCTTCGCTCATCGTGAGGACGATGGTTGCCTGAGCGGTCAAAATAGACAGTATAGGTGAGAACCACACCATATGAACACACACATGCGTGAATGCTAGCCAGAAAAAATTCGGCGTGACCTTTCCTAAAATTAGGACATATGGGTAGTGCAAAAATTTGCCGAAATGGAAATGAATCAACATTTTGGAAAACATCCATGCAACCACACCGGCCGGGACAACAACAAGCAAGCAACAAAAAACTTCCTCCCATTGCAAACATTCATGCACCACACAAGCATCGTCTCGCCATGGATCGCACACACACACACACACACCGCCCACGCGACAAGCTTCACCTACATGTTCATGGCCAAGTACTCACCTAGTAGACACAATAATAGCGAGACGAGACCGCGCGATGAGAGTGTGTGGACAAATAGATCTACAAGTTGGTGGAGAGGAAATTAGTAAACAAATAGAGATGTGACAGAGAAAAGTAAGGAACTTTTAGATCTACAAGTTGGAGGGAAGCTTCCACTTACCAATCTATGGACTAAAGTAGGTTTCGTTACAAGAAAATGGAGAAACTATGGGCAAAATGGGGTGTGTGGGAGGAGGAAGACGAGTTGGGAGGAGGTAGAAAGGAAGAGATGTGAAATGGGTGGTGGTGGATAGATAAGGTGGGAGCTTTTGTCACCTTTTTAACATGGATCTACATGCCCTCATTTGTGGCTCATATGGAGGAAATGCGCCACAAATGCTGAATATTCTGTGGCGCATAAGTCCATATGTGCCACAGAAGTGGGTGAATTAGATTCCCTGTGGTCGGGCCCTCCTCCATGTTCTGTGGCGCATGTGGGGATATGCGCCACAGAAGTGAAACATATATGTGGCGCATATCCGCAAATGCGCCACAGATCGTGGGTGAATTAGATTCCGTGGTGGGGCCCTCCTCCATGTTCTGTGGCGCATAATAAAATATGCGCCACAGAAGAGGACACTTCTGTGGCGCATATCTCGTTATGCGCCACAGAACTTGGATCAACCCACACCGGCTGGCGGGACCCACCAATCTTCTATGGCGCATATTGTAGAGAATGTGCCACAGAACTTCCAGGTTTCTGTGGTGCATATTTTCTAGTGCGCCACTGATATATATCTGTGGCGCATGGTTTTACATATGCGCCACTGAATATCTTGTCTATCAATAGGCTCTTTCCTAGTAGTGCAGGCCTGTGCTTCTTGCCGGACACGCCACCCTACGACATAGCTAGGTCAGGGGTAGCTCTATCTGTCCTGACGTAGATTCCTTCTCCCGGGTGGCACTACACCTGGGATCCTTGGCGGGCAGCGTGTACTCGGTCTAGCTAGGAGGCGTGGGTAGGGTCGCGAGTTAATCTCGGAGGGAGTCCCCTAGGAGGGCTTGTTTGCATAACCTACATTCTCGGAGTCCATGTCCACGTGGGGAAAATGCCGAACACATAGCAGGCGCAGTGAGCGAGGAGCTGCCCGAGAAGTTGCCAGCGGTGTGGAGTCACCACGAAATCTCGATAAATAAGAAGGTGGAGGGTGGTGCGGAAGTTGGCACTCTTGAAGGCGATATTCCCTAGAGGCCAATAATAATGTTATTTTATTGATATATCTCTAATGTTCATAATAGTTTTGTGTCATGCTATAACTCTATCAAGTGGAAACATTAATATATGTGTGGTATATAAACAAACATGTCTCTAGTATCCTCTAGTACTAGTTTGTTGGGAAGCGGATGATCGAGGTTTCCTGATCATGGACTTATTAATGTCAACTGACAACAAGGTCACTTCATGAAGTGATGGACAGACCTGACCGTAGAATTGCAATTTGATCCAGTCACAAAGTTCGACGTTGCAATATCTAGCAAGGCATAGTAACTTAGTCCTTTAACCATAAGATCATATTTAATTACTATCTCATGTGGTTACTTTGATCACATCAACCATCATGGCCGTAGCTGGGTGGCCATATAGATGTGTATTGGGTATTCCAAAGGAATAGGTTGACGCGTATATATAAATATTGGTATTTGCCTATCCGAGTGACAAATAGATACTCTGAATCCACTCAGTGAGATTACACCAATGATCTTGCAAGCATGTGACTAGGTCACGATGATGTAATATCACGGGAACGAGTATACATGTTTATCAGTAACTAGATCGAACTGGTATGTTTATATTAAAGATCAGGTCTTGGACAAACCAGGTATCATTGTGCAAAAGGAATAAGACTCAACGTTTAACAGGTTGAAGCGATCAAACAATTCATGGAATGTGAAGGGACCATCATGAATTTCAGACACCACAATTGGTCATTGATTAGAGAGAGGTCTCGATCATGTCTGAACATTCCTGAACCGTAAGGGTGTCACTCTTAAGGGTAGAGACACCGCGGGTTGGTTCGTGATCATAAGAGAAACGGGAAGAGAGAGAACCGAAAGTGTTATAGAGAGATACCAATGTGTTTGGAAGTTATTCAAAAGGAATTTTAAATAAAGGAAATTAAGTAAAAGGTATTTAATATTTAATTGGTAGAATTAATATTAAATATATTTATTTAAATAAATACATGGGCCCTACCCAGAGGGGAGAAAGCCTAGGAGGGGGAGGCGTCCAGCCCTAGGCGGGCTAGGGCGTGTGGGTGGGGGCTCCCACCGTCGTCGGCCAGCCAGGTAGGTTTGGCATGCATGGGTGGGGACCACCCCACCACCGGCCAGCTCCTCCTCCACCTCTCCCAAGTTTAATCCCACCCCGGTAATTGGAGGGGTGGGAGTGCCTAGTCTTTCCCTACATAAAGGGGATGCCTCTTGCAAATATCACCCCACAATTGGCCATTCACCTTTCTCTCTCTCTCTCTCTCTCTCTCTCTCTCTCTCTCTCTCTCTCCCTATCGTGTGTGTTCCCTTGTTTGGAACGTGCTCCACGGGGTAGATAATGCTCGACCAAATGCACGCCATCGTGCACCTGGAGTCAGTGCGGACCTCATTCTTCTGCTGCCTTGCTAGACCGGGGGCACTGCCATTAGTGGTGCTAGATGCTTGAAGCCTTCTAGACCTTGAGGTCTACTATGCTCGACTTCATCAGGAATGTTTCTAATGGAACGTAATCCTGTTTCTGGTCTTCAAAGGTATGAATACCGTATCCCGCTCGTTAATATACTTCTCCATAGATAGATCTTGGTTGGTGCGTTCTCGTAGTAGGATTTTTTTTGTTTTCCGCCACAAAACCCCTTCAGTGGTATCAGAGCAATCTATGCATAGATGTATCAGTACAAGTAGAACACACATTGATTGTGTGGGCATTGATTTTCTAATTGCTACCCTCCCACATGTACTTTCTCATATCTTGGCAATGCTGGATGAAGCGGCCCAGACCGACCTTACGTGTAACCGTACACGAGACTGATTCCACAATTGACATATGACTTGTACCATATAAGTGGCCAATGCGTGTCTGTATCTCTAACATTAGTTGATATGGAATTTACAAAGGATGACCCTGAAAATGGATTTAAAGCAGAAGATAGTTAATCCATGTTGTGGTTGTGATGTAGGTATGAAATGGTTCTTGTGCGAAAGCCCAAACAACCACATAAAACATGCAAATAAAAAGTAGAAGTGTCTAAGTTTATTTTGTAGAGGCTAGTGATATGTATGGTCTAGGTAAGTGTTTATGGGATGAACAACCAAAGGAAATTTGGCACCATGAACCTGGTGCAATGCCGGCTCACTCGATGGAGATCAAGGCGCGATGACCACTACATATGACATAAACTACTTACATTTGATGTTAATTATTGTTTGTATCTTGTTGTTCTACTATTATACTCAATGTTGAGGATATCGTTTATCGTTAACTTCTCGGTCATCCCAAAATTAGCGATTTTTGGGTGTATCGGCCGATTTGTCGAGCGATAAATCAATTTTATTGGGCGATAAATTGATTAATCGGCTTATCGGTCACCTAGTGGTAAGTGATAAATCGACTGATAAATCGGCATATCAGACAATTTTTTGAACAGTGATTATACTTATGATGGTAGCATAATGAGATAATCCCTCAAACAATAATTCCAATGTTTGTCTTATCCCACAAGTGTGCACCACCAAGAAAGTCATTCATTATGAAGCAAGCTATGATGATCGGGTGCTAGACATATCCATGTTCGCATACGGTGGGTGCAAGCCATGTATGCACTGCAATACACTGTGGTTAAAATTGGCGATCCTAGCATGTACATACATGACCTCGGAACACATATGACCGAAAAGTTAAGCATGAGTCACATGGAGATGTGATCGATATATTGATATCTACCCTAGCAGCTAGATCAAAGGCCATGACTATCATGGATGATAGAGTGTAAAGGGATAGTTTAATCATGAAACAAATGTTGAGGTATATTCATTTGAGTGGGAGTTTTGATATTTAGTATAACTAAATAAGAACCCATATTATGATCATAAGATTGATTACTTTGCAAAAACCATTGTAGATGTCTCACCCTACCTTCAAACTTGGCCCTTCCTTGAGAAATAAAAGCTCAAAACTAATGGGACAAATTTCACTGCCCGGTCCCACAGTTTCAGGATTCTCCTCCTTCCCCAGAAGCTCCCCTACATACCTGAAGCTATGATAGGATAACAACCCGCTGCCGCCGCCTCTCAAGATGGTAAAAATGTATAGCAGCAGAAGGCGAATGATAACGCTTGTGTCCATATTTGCATACTCTATGCCATGGAAGCGGAACTGCAAAAGCGCTTCGAGAGCATCACTTATCTGAAGGCCATCTTTATGCCCTAGGCTAGGCCTGAGAGGTATGAGGTTTCGAACCTCCTCTTCTTGGCCAAGATGGAAGAGCACAACAACTTGAGTGAGTATGTGGTCAAAATGTCTGCCTAGATTCAATGCTTGAACAATCTTGATTACAAAATCAATGACGAGCTAGCAATTGATAGGGATCTGCAGTCTCTGCCCCAAGCTAAACTACACCATGCAAGGTATGACCAAAACCCTGTATGAGTTGTTAGCCATGCTCAAGCACGCTAAGGTACAAATCAAGAAGGATCACACCATCTTGATGGTCAACTGGACTGTTAAATTCACGAAACCCGCCAAGAAGGGCAAGGGCAAGAGGGGGAAACCCAAAAAGGATGACAAGACTGTTGTCGCTTCTTCTAGGGCACCCAAGGCCAAGCCTAGTGTCACATTCTTCTACTGCAAGGGTGAGGGTCACTAGAAACACAACTGCTCCAAGTACCTGGATGATAAGAAGGCTGGCAAGATTGTTGCCAAAGATAAATATATATATGATATAGAAATTATTGATGTTTTCCTTACACTACAAGAAAAGTTTCCATCTGCAATGATTTGGACTGTCGTTCATCGTAGAAGGCGCGTCTTCCGCGACGAATTTTTTAGCTCTGCTGTGGCCGATGGGAAACTTTTTTTCCGGTTTCGTCGCCCTCTACTACGACGGAACCGCTAGAAACATGGAGGAAGCTTGGCCAGCGCATGCTAGAAGCAAGATTTTTGGTTCCTCGCGCGGTGTTGACTCACCAAAGTCTTTTGAGGCATGTGGGTCCTAGACGTCGATGTCTCTAGCGGACCATACTTTTCGGTCGCGCCTCCCTGATTTGAACTCGATAATGTTTCTTGATGCATTTTTCGTTTAGTCAGGCTACTAGGTCACACATGTCATCCTATCATCAAAAGAATCGTGTGTATGATAGCTTTTTTCCCTTCACACGCGCTACCCTCTTTCGAACTTGATGGCGTTGCTCGATGCATCTGCCGCTTAATCAGGCTGTTGGGTTCCACATGTGATCCTCTCATTAGAAGAAACGAGTGCATGATGGATTTTTTACTTGGCTATTTCCTCCCTGATTTCAACTTGATAACGTTTCTCTATCTATCTGACGTTTAGTCACGCCGCTGGGCCCCCCATGCCAGCCTCACATTAGAAGAATCGTCTGTATGATGGAATTTTTTCTTTGCTCGCACTACCCTGTTCCGAACTTGATAACATTGATCGATGCATCTACTGTTTAATCAAACTCCTGGACCCCACATGGCATCCTCTCATTATAAGAAACATGTGTATGATATCATTTTTCCCTTGGTCGCACCTCCGTGTTCAGAACTTGATATTGTTGCTCGCTGCATCTACCATTTAATCACATTGTTGGGCCCCACATGTCATTTACTCATTAGAAGAAACATGTGTATGATGGAATTTTTGGCTCAGTCGCGCCTCCGTGTTCGAACTTAATAGCGTTGCTCGATGCATCAGCTGTTTTTTCAGGCTGCTCAGTCCCCCTAATGAGCCTCTTATTAGAAAGAATGTGTGCGTGGTTGACTTTTTTCTCGCTCGCACCTCTCTGTTTCGAACTTGGCAATGTTGCTCGATGCAACACCTGTATAAGGCCCTGCTACTAGGTCCCACATGTCGGTCTTTCTGTAAATGAAACCTACGTATGATGGACTTTTCTTTCGGCCGCGTCCGCTATTTTGACCTTGGAAATGTTGCTCGATGCGGTAGGCATGTATGGTCTTGCTGATGAGGCCCCCATGTCAGCCTCTCTGGTATGTTCTAACTTGTGGGTCCCTGATGCAGCCTTGTTTATTCTGGCGGGTGGGTCCCCGATGCGAGCCTCTCTTTAGAAGTATTTAATTCTGTTCAAACCAGACCATTAAACTTGAGGGATGCTGCAGGCTGGTGGGTCCGTGATGTCAGCCTATCCGTAATGCGATATTAAAATGTAAACCCAAGATATGTATAAATATGTATGCATAGGGGATTGGAACTAAAGACATTCAAATTAAATAGACGTAAACTGAGTGCTTTGCCACTACACTAAAATATTTATAGAAATTATATCATTAAACATATATTAGTACTACAACTCATGTATCAGTCTTTTAAACAATATTTTGTATGTCTATGTTTATCTCTTTTAAAATATAAAATGGCAGCGCTCAGGCATCTCAATTTATAAAATGCCACATAATGGAGTAGTTTCAAACATGGGTAGGCAGAGTTTTTTTATTTTAAGAGGTAGGGGACAATGCCCAAACGGCCGGATTAAAAAGTGTTTGGCTAGGATGCTCTACATGAGTTATACTACATATGCTATGCTCGATGGGCTCTTTTCTCAAATTTCTCTGGGCTGTGCTCAGTAGTCCATCATGTATTTCTCTAAAAAAAGCAGTCCCCCATGTCCCTCTCATGAGAAGAAACGTGTGCATGCTAGAATTTTTCCTCGCCCGCGCCTCCCTATTTCGAACTTGGCAACGTTGCTCGATGCTGCACCTATATAATGTCTCGCTACTGGGTCCTAGATGTTAGTCTCTTTATAAATGAAACGTGCGTATGATGGACTTTTTTTCAGCGTCTGCGGTTTTGACCTTGGAAACGTTGCTCGACGCGGCAGGCGCGTGTGGTATTGCTGCTGGGGCCCACATGTCAGCCTCCCTGGTATGTTCTGGCTTATGTATGTCAGCCTACCTCATATGTTCTAGCTTGTGCATCCCTGATGCTAGCCTCCCTTTACAAGTACTTAACTTATTTTTCCCAAATAGGCCCATTAAACTCTACAAACACTGTAGGCTGGTGGGTCCGTGATGTCAGCCTCTCCGTAAAACAATATTGCTATATGAAAAAAAGTAAACCCGAATAAATATATGTCAAGCACAAATGATTTGAACTCAAAATCTCAACAAATATAAACCGTATGAGTTGCCACTACGCAAAACAAATCGGGTGAAAATTATCATTAAAAGCTTTATAGTACCTATGTACTCCCTCCATCTCAAAATAGATGTCTTATATTTGTAAAATATTAAATGAATCTAGACACTATTAAGTATACAGATTCATCTAAATTTTGACAAATCTACGACATCTATTTTGAGACAGAGGGAGTATTAGTCTTCTTAGAAATATTTTGTGTGTCCATGTTTATATCTCTTAAAATAAAAGGAAAGCGCTACTTGAACCTTAATTTATAAAATGCCACATAATGGATTAGTTTCTTAAAATCATGGGTAGACAGAGTTTTTTCTAGGTGGGGGGCAATGCCAAAAATACCAAATTAAAAAGTTTTTCAGCTATGGTCAATGGGATCCTATATCAAATTTCGTAAGGCTGTGGATCGCCGGATTCAAACACATACCTCACCGAGGGAGGAAAAAAACGATAATTCCTTTGATAGATATTCATGTGAAAATATCTAAAGAACTAGGGAAACACACCACGTGCGCCAAAACAGGGCTAGTATCCAATGACCTCACTTGGTGAAATCACGCTGTATCTTTACCCTCTCATCTCGGTCCAAAACATATCCATTAGGATGGCAATGGGTACCCATGACCCGCGTACCTACCGGGTGAAATGCCATTAGAAGTACGGGTATGGGACAAAAATTTACCCATGGATATGTAAATGAGAAATTCCATACCCATTGGGTACAACGGGTACGGGTATGGGATCGTAGAACCCATACCCACATACCCATCAACCCATCCAAAATTTGATCTGTGGGGTCTCCATAATATTCTAACGTACTTAATTTCTCTAATGATACATTGATGCTAGATAGGTCATCTCGCGCATTCAAGTTCCACGATTTCTCATATGCTAGCTAGGATCGCTCCACCTCCTGCCACGAGACTGCCATAGTCCATATATTTTTTCTGTGATCACATTCTGATTCTCGAGCGATCAGTATTTATCTCATATTTCTCCAACCATCAGAACTTCATAAATGGCCATGGTTGGCACTAGACTATTGGAGCCAATAACCCATGTTTGGCTGCTATATATTATGTGTCTTTGTTTATAATTTCTTATTATTTTTACTCGATTTTATGTATAATAAAGATGGGCACTTTTACCCACGGGTACCCATTTACCCTCTCGGGTGACGAGTATGAGAAAAGTTGTACCCGTTGACGTGTATGAGTACGGGTGACGGGTAAGATTAGAGCGTACGGGTAAGGGTATGGGGTGGCTCCACCCGTACCCATACCCCGCGGGTTCCATCCGTAGTTCCGATGACACACATGTAAAAGCTCTAGAGCAAGCAACCCAACAATGACGACAGATCTATTGACAAATTCAGTAGCAGTTGAAAGATTATGTAGTACAGAATAATAAGACATAAAAATTATCGACAGATTCCTAGTTCATTTTCAGCAACACTTGACCAATTCGGCAGTATTTCAAAGTGACTAATTCAGCAATACATGCACTAAACTTTAATAGCAATACAGAGAGGGACAGTTCTTGTTTCAGCTCTAAAAACCATGTCACACAATCAGTTTGCCCTTTTCTCTAAACACACTCGATCACTGGAACACAATCATTGTCATAATACTTCGTCATATATGGAATCGTCATATAGATACAGATATACCATACCAGTACATACTAGTCGTTCCAATCCAACAAAAGGTTATCAAAGTTTTACCGCCCATATATGATTAGTGGAGATAAGACAACCACATAATTAATTACAATAGCATGGATAACTAGGAACTTCATGAACAACATGCGTCATTCAGGATAGCCAGATACATCGACCTTGACTGTTCTTCCAATGGTAAGTTTAGATGTTTTCCAGAACTTCATCCACCTAGAAGTAGCTGCCAATCGCCCATCATTCGAGTTAATGGCGTAGCGTCCCTCGATTTGCAGTTCTTCGCTTTGTATCTCAAAGACTATTGTGCCATTTCGTCTGGCCTGGAGTTGCTTTGTGGAACTCTTAGGAAATTTCTGAGTCAAAGCAAGAGATAGATGCATAATTACTAAGAGCAATGCATTGAATCATGTGAAACTTGAGAAGACATTCAGAGCAGTGTATCTGCTGCCATATACTCACAAACATAATTCGGTGCAACCTTGTGATGACATATGTGTAGGATATGGTCTGATAAAGCATTGCCCGGGGTGATGAAGGAGCTTGTGTCGGTGCCTGTGCTGGGGCTGGTGCGGTAGCTAGTGCTTGTGCAGGAGATGGTGCCACTAATTGTAGAGGGGCTGGTACAGGAGCCAGAAGGCCCAGAACCGGTGCTGGCTCCTATAGCTTGATGATAGATTCCTTATGAGGGGTAGCTAAGCTGACTGCAGGGATGGTAGATGCAGATGAGATGTGTACAAGAAAAATAGTCTCTTATACAATAGTTACTCACAAGACAGTGATCAAAAGATATGACGAGTACACAAGAAAATTAAGTTACTACCTCCATTCTTTCTACTTAGGTCAACAGGTGCCGGAACAGGAACTAGGGTCAGTGCCTATGCGGGCGCTAGCAGCTTGATGCTGGTTACCTTCTGGGGGGTAGGTAAGGGGACTGCAGGAGTGGTCAGCGAGGCATATGAGATGCGTACAAGAAAAATGGTTTCTTATGCAACAGTTACTCCTAGACAGAGATGAGAGTATACACGTGAATTAATTTATTACCTCTATTCTTTCTCCTACTTAGGTCAATAGTGCCGTTGCAGAAACTGGGGCCGGTGCCGGTGCTAGTAGCTTGATGCTGGCACCCTTTCTGGGGGTTACATAAGGGGAAGCAGACTGCATAAGTTTTCAGGGTCATATGATGAGTAAAGACAGTGGTGTAAAAAAACAATTAGTCGCAAGAAAATCATTAGAGGTTGTGATGAGTACAAAAGAAAATTAATTAGTACTACCTCTGTTGTTGGTCCTTAGGTCAACAGGTGTACGATGACTTGTAAGTATCTACCCAGGATTTCTAAAATCGAATGCTACCTCTTCCCCCTTCTTTAGACCATTCTCACAGACATACTTGGACCAACCTCGGCCACCCAAATAGGTGGTGGCCATCGTCTAGCAGACATCCACATCATATATTTGCTGCATGCCTTTAGGGTTCTTGATATACAGAGTTAGAAACTTGTCGTTTGCAAACATATTGTTTGTAATGGGGCAAGGGACACAAGAGACAACCTTCATGATAAAATTGATAGAGAACTACAGTGATAGCAAAAAAAGTGAGATACAAGATCCTACATCAAGTTGGTTTGAACCACTTGGAATCCACACCTGATACCGTGGGTACCCTTTGCGAAGGGTGGCCTTGCACCATTTTTCTTCCCTCTGCCTTTGGAAGGGCATACAAGGCCCCCTTTCAATCCACAAGCTTGACAAGAGGACGGTAAAAGAAAGGGCTGATCAGCTGGTGCATGGTACCGATTGAAATTAAGTGGAAAGGTTAAATTATGTAAAGATCAAGTAAATCTAATAATATAAGACAAAACCATTGCTTGTAAAGCATTCGGATTTGATGTTTGTGAACTTTTGATGAGCATAAAGATATAGTACTAACTGATAACAATAACACAGAAAATCATAACATGTGAAATTGAGGATTTCTAAATTATACCCACTTCTTAGAGAGGTCACTGCCCACCTGGGTACACTGTTGGCACTTCCTCGTCATGTAGACGATGTCCGCTTTTCGTGCAGGCATCAACAATCTACTAGCCTCTAAAACAGCCTCAACAGTAACACCTTCAATCTGCATAAATAGCAAGAAAGCTCAATAGTTCAATACAGTACATAGTAGTCATATAATGACTGTATGAGACAGTCAAACAGATCTAGATATGGATTGACATAAACACAATGCCAAAATTAATAAATCACACATATGTTTCTGAACATGTGATAAGCATGCATGACACCAAGTGAATAATAATTAAATCAGACTGCACCATGGTAATAAGGGTATTAAGAAAAAATACCTCTCTTTAAGTTGGGCCCTCCTAGCAGGTCAGTGGCCTTGCGCTTGTTTGGTGATTAGTGGTACTGGCCAGATCCTACGACACGTGGGGGTACCATCCTGTTTGATGCACCTAGAGCATCGCACGTTCGCAGGTATGTACCAACGTGCTATAGTAAATAAAGAAGAAATGGTGTCATAGAGGCTTCCACAAGAATAGAATGCAGACAGAGACAACTTTTAGCACAGGGACACATCCAGGTTGCAGCCAACCACTTTCAGCATTGGAAATAATGGAAGAATGCAACAAATATACTAGTACATTACCTTTTTAGGCAACTCTTAAGGGAACTAACATGACCATCCCTATCCGTAGTGGCCGTGTGTGACACTAACCCATAGTTCTCCATACAGAATCTGACGCAAAATCCATTGCACATTATGAGTAGAAACTAAAGGTTACAAAAATGAAGAACACTGGAATTGAACCCGACCAAATGCCTCAATCAGAATAGAGGTGACCATGCCCCGATCCCAAATCCATATGAAATTAGTACCTCCTCCCCCAGCCCCCACCACCAACCCCCACCCCCACCCAAATGACCCAATCAATCAGCGCAGAGATAAAATATCCTGATTAGGTGATTCCACGGTGAGCAATAAGCAAGAACTCCACAATCAAAGCATACCAAATACTACCACTAGTACTAATCGTACCCCCAATGGTCCAATCGGAAGAACATTAAATAAAGCAGGATTTCGAGGTGAGCAAATACACCCACCTATTTCAGCAATAACTCCCCAATCAGAGGTTGCACCAGTTCCAACAATTGCTTGCTGGAAGGGAGCTACTTGGTGGTGGTTTCTTGTCTTGTCATTGGTAGAAAGGCATAGGCATGGGAGTAGTAGTACTAGTAGTAGATGGGCTGGGCAATACACTTTTTGTTGTTTTGCTTGATTGTATTGTTGTATACTTTGAGGAGTGTAATCTTTGCAAGATCAAGGAGAGTACCTAAATATTCCACTATCAAGGCAATAAGTGGCACTATCATCAAGTCCTACTGTTTTCATTATACTTAGTGGATTTTTGTAGTATATGCATGATAGACTATATTATTATGCGATGCCATATCTCCTATGTAGAATAGGGAATGGTAGTTTCTACTTGGTAGGTGAAACATCGTAAGATTTGAAATGCTTAGCACTACTTTAACTTCGGGATGGAATATCATATTATGATTATATGGAGTATTGGAAAATATATGGTTTCTATAATAAAAAAAGTTCTTAATGAAACACCTGGGTGGAAATGGGACTTGCTTGGATTATGTTGAGTGGTTACTCAGGGGCCATATCTATGGTCGGCTGGTGTATCACACTTGTGGACGGCCACCCAGGAACAAAGAGATTGGAGACGGCCACCTGGAAGCTTCGCGACAAGAACGTCTCTAATCTCTTTGTTCCCGGGTGGCCATCCAAAAGTGCGATACACAAGCCGACCATAGATATGGCCCTTGAGTAACCACTCAACATAATCCAAGCAAGTCCCATTTCCACCCAGGTGTTTCATTAAGAACTTTTTTTATTATAGAAACCATATATTTTCCAATACTCCATATAATCATAATATGATATTCCATCCTGAAGTCTAAAGCAGGGCTAAGCATTTCAAATCTTATGATGTTTCACCTACCAAGTAGAAACTACCATTCCCTATTCTACATAGGAGATATATCATAGCATAATAATATAGTTTATCATGCATATACTACAAAAATCCACTAAGTATAATGAAAACAGTAGGACTTGATGATAGTGCCACTTATTGCCTTGATAGTGGAATATTTAGGTACTCTCCTTGATCTTGCAAAGATTACACTCCTCAAAGTCTACAACAATACAATCAAGAAAAAAGCACTCTCAAAACTAGTATCACAAAACAACACATGAATACAATGAAATGCATCCAAGCATGCAAAAAGATCACTTTATTCAACAAGTTGTGAGAACAAAGTTCTGAACATTACAGACACCTACTAGTATTTTATATAAGTGCAATTCCAATTGGAACCATTTTAGTGCAATCGGGTTATTTAAAGTAATTTTATTTTACTAGAATAAGGCATATTTATTGTGGTATTTTCTACTACCATCAGATTATAAGTTTAATTTTTGGTGTTGATGGTTTTGGTCACATGGTTCAATATACAACTAATTGCAAGAGGATTCACTCAAAAATAATTTATAGAACACTTTTTATAGTCAAAATACTCAACAAATGGTTCTGTATAAAACCTAATTTTAACCGTAAAAAAGGTACCAAATTATTGCTCCACTGTGTTCTACTCATTTTTTTGAATCCATAGACACCAAGTTTGTATTTTTCTGATTTGTGGTTCAAAAGTTATTGAATTTCCAAGTTAAATATGTTTTCTGCCTATTTTCTAAATTTAACAGAGGTATTAACTGACGTGGCATGTTCCTATTGGTCCGTACCGGTTCGGTTGGATCGATCAACATGGGCCGTTAGATTTAAGTGACAACGAGTGGGGCAGATCGATCAGTACTGCTTCGGTAAGTGGTCTAATCTTGGCCCTAGGATCAAGATCAAATGGATCTCAGCGCTTGGCCACGAACTGGCGGGGCTGACGACTGCGCGTGGCGGCGGCACGTCGACAGGGTGATGCTCTGACGGTTCTAGAGGAGTAAGAGGACCGTGGACCATTCCCGGAGGTAGCGGCGGTTGAGGTGGTCTCGGTGATGGCCGCGGTTGAGGGAGGGGCGCTCGACTTCGTCCTGGATTCCTCGCCGGAGTTCACGCCGAAGTTGGAGCTCATGTCTCGAGACGGTGGCGTCGTCCTAGGGCTCGAGCAGACAAAGAAATGGGTCAGTGAGGTGTGCTAGGTCTTGTACAAGACGGCGGTGGCCAAAAGAGGGCGGCGGAAACGCGAGTCTCACCGTAATTCGTCGGTGAACGGTGGCGGCAGAGGGAAACTCCGGTGGTGACCGTGGCGATGACCTGGGGCATGGTAAATCGAACGAAGTGGTTAACAGATGCTCCTGAAGATGGCGAAACTAATAGGACAGAGAGGAGGGCACGGGGCAGTCGGTTCTTGCCGGAATCGTCGCCGGAGTCGTCGGTGGCCGTGGTGGTTAGAGCTCAAAATCGGAGAGCCTGGGGGATCTCTGGGGGTGGCGTCTTAGGAGAAAACGAAGAGGAGGGAGAGGGGATTAAGAGGCTGGGCCCGTAGTGGGCATTTAATCACGAAGTGGTGCGAATTTACTCGAATTCAATCGAGAGAGAAACGGTAGGGGAGGGGGAACGAGTTGTTCGTCTCATGGTGGAAGACGGTGAGGTGGAGGGTGACGGGGCAGTGGGGCCAGAGTGTCAGCGAGAGGGGGTGTGTAGGGGGTAGTGAGAAAAGAAACAGAGGGGGAGAGGGTTAGCCGGTGGGCTTAGTGGGCTGGGTGTTGGGCCGAGCAGGCTGTTGCTGTTGTGTTAATTTTTTCTTCCTTTTGTTTTTTTCTTTTTAGATTTTCTTTTACCAAGTTTTGAATTAGCAAATGAGTTCCAATTTGATTTAAATTTGTTCCAAATCTTTTCTGAATATTTTATAAAAATATAAGTTGGCAGTTAGTGCAATTAGAGTATTTTGAATCTGTTTTCTTTTGAAGTAATATTCATTTAAAAAGCATGGCACATATGCCTAAGTTTTATTATTTTATAAACCCATTTATTATAAAACTATATCTCTAGGTCTCCAAAAAGGTTCAAAAATATTTCCTTTAGTTTTATTTAATACATCTTTATAATTATATAAAATTACTTTTATTCCCTTTAAGTATTTATTTTCCTCTGGAGCTTTATTGACCTTGAGATAATTTCTTTGGTCTTATAAAAATCATAACTTTTTATCCATGGCTCCAAATAGTTTGAAACCAATTCTTGTGGCTTTATAATTTTGTTTACAAATATAGATCCCTTAGATATGCTTATGTCCAAATTCTATATGGAACATAGCCATAGAATTGAATTGAACTTGTTGTGGTGATTTTCTTATTAGGGTTTAGGTTTTTGGTTTATCTTTTTTTTCTCCAAAGGTTTAAAATGTAAGTGTTCAAGATCAAGATACATTTGATGCATGAATGCATTTGATTTGTTTGTCACTTCCTTATTTTAAAGTTCATTTTGTTTAAGTAAGGTTTTGGTATTTTCATTTACAAACAAAAAGTTTCTTTTCCCCCTAAATTTCATCCTTTATTTCTTTTGTTTGTTTGATTTTTCACATTTCAAAATTTGGAAAAAATTTGGGATGTGCCAGGCTACCACCCTTAAAAGGAATCTCGTCCCGAGATTCAGGAAGGCTAGAAACAATAGGTTGGTTTCAGAACAACTAGGATACTACCACCCTTAAAATGATTTGACTAGATTGTATCTTGGAACTTACTTGGTGTTTCGATATACTTTCTCTAGGCAGTTGTTTGCATAGTGTCCCTTATTACCACATTTGAAACATGTGACATGGTTGAGGCATTTCCCTAGCAAACATTCTTCACATCGGTAGTCGAGAATTTTCTCTGCCAAACACTCATGGGCATAGTGTCCAAGATTGTGACAGTTGAAACAGTGAACTAGACCTCCATCCTTATAATATCCATTGAAATTAGCTTTGGTAGTGATCATCATGTTCCTATCATGACTCTCAGTATCGTTCTTGTTCTTAGGGAAGTCCCTTGCATAGTGTACCTGACATGGGTATACCCTACAGGTACTCGAGCTTGGTATATGCGGTCTAAAATACGTAAAGGCCCACAGTGTCGCCAAGGCCCAAATGAAGGACTCGAGTAACCTACGGACTGTCGATTGCTTGAAGAACAAGAAGAAGCTAAAGATAGAAAGTTTGAAGGGGAAAACCCTAACTTGTAACCAACTCGACCTGCTACCCGAGACCTAGTCTACCTATATAAAGGCTAGGAGGGGGCGGCGAGGAGGACACATGCAACCCTAGTTTCCACAACCCTCGCCAGATCACATCTGCGCACCATTGTAATCTTCGATTCCTTCGATAATTCCACGAGCAGACATGCAGGAGTAGGGACCTCTACGAGGCCTGAACCTGGGTAAATCTTTGTCCCATGTGTGCTTGTTTGCTAGCCGATAGATGTCTCCAGCGCTCCCTCCTTCTCCAAAACCCAAGTCCATAACAATGGGAATTGATGAGTTAAACCCTCGTCAATTGGCGCCGTCTGTGGGAATTGGGAGTGCTGATGTTGTGGCTTCTTCGGCCCATCAACCGTGATCTACAACTCCGCAACAGCGGAGATCTGCCAGCTCTTCGGCGCATTCGACTTCACCGTCCACACGCCGGCCACTCGCCCGGCCTTCGAGTCCGTGGGCGATGGAATCAGCCTGGCGATAGGGAGCTTCCGCTTTCAAGTCGGTCAGATGGGCATGCTTCGCATGCCAGATCAGCCGACGGCACTGTTGATTGCCCCAGCATCATGGTTCCCTCCATCGATCGGCACCCTTAATGAGCTCAACGCCCCGACAACAGTCGAAAACACGGTCAGCGACAGCAGTCACGATTCCGATCTGAGCGATCTGGCCACTGAAGATGGAACCTACGGTTCCGGACATGAGAGTTGTGGGAGCAGCAGCTTCCCCAATCACTACATGTGCGCTGTCATCAACGCAGACGATACCTCTGCCAACCGCGACAACGGTGGAAATCGCGGTAACGGACCCAACCCGCCCAATGCCGGCAACGGTGGCAATGGCGGCAATGGAGGCAACGGTGGCAATCGCACCCTTGTCGACAATGGAGGAACAGTCGAACCTCCAACCATACTAAATGAGCAAACCGGCGAACGCGTCGTGATCAGGCTCAACGAGCAAGAGTGGGCTCGCTGCCGCGAGGCCCTACGAGGCGCTCCTTTACCCTTCGGATCCCCGCAAGAATTGCTGATGGGCTATCACCAGCTCCTGAAGGAAGAATTCAAGCGCCAAGTACAAATAATCGCGCAACTCGAGGCACGCAAAAAGGCAGCAGACGAGTCGAGCCTTCGTCGTGCTGGGCTCTCCTCCCACGGAGGATCCTCTTCAAAAGGCAACGAGTACCTCGCCAAAAAGAGGCAATCTCGGATGGCCCATCTCACAGAGCAAGAATGCATAAAAGCTGCAAAGGTCCTCGACTTCAGCTCTATGATAGTCGACACAAGGGGCAACGTGGTCCCCAAGACGCCACAGGCTGCGGTGACAGCGGCCACCATGTACCTCCTTAACAACCAGCCGCCAGCTGGAGATCCTCGAGCCGCCATGCACTAATCTACGATCGCGGGCTTGGGATTAATCGAGTCCGCCCTCGACAAGGAGCCAACGCCAGAGCCGTAAAAGGGCAAAGCGCTACTCCTCGCCCTCATCTAGCGACGATAGTCACGATCTGTCTCGACGCCGCCGCTCACGGCGAAATGACCGCGACTATGATGCGCGCGACGACCTCACGCAGCGCAAGATCGACAAATCAAGGGCACGACGTGCTCGGTCGACTGACTCAGAAGAGGAAGACGTGGAGCTCTGCGGCGCTAGATGCTTCAGCAGGTCCATCAGGCAGAAGCGAATGCCAAACAGGGTCAAACTCCCATCAGAGAACCCAAAGTTCGATGGCCTACAGGACCCAAAAATCTGGCTGGAAGACCACATCTCCTCCGCCAGGCTCCACAGAGGCAGTCGAAGCACGGCCATGCAATGCTTGCAGCTACAGCTGCAAGGCGCCGCCCGAGCATGGCTCAACAACCTCCCACGCGGATCCATTCGTAGTTGGGATGAGCTGGTTTACAACTTCGTGCGCATCTTTAACGACACATACAAGCGGCCCGCATCAATCGAAGAGCTGAGATGCTGCCAGCAAAGATCTGGCGAATCGCTACGCTCCTACATCCAAAGATGGTCCATCATCAAGAACTCCGCAGAAAACATCTCGGAGGATCGCGCGATTTAAGCATTCAACGGTGGCGTCCGCCGCCTAGAACTCAGGGAGGAGCTGGGCTGCTCAAAGCCCAAGACCATCGACCACCTGATGGAGATGGCGAATCGGTGGGCTCATGGAGAAGATTTGGTGAAGAATTGCGTTCACTCCGACGAGGAGGCAGAACTCGAGCGCAGACGCGGTCGCCGGGGCAAGCGTCGCATGCGCATCTATGATGATCGCGATGACGTCAACATGGTCACGGCTGGCTATGCGGAAAGACGCGACGATAACCGCAACAGCGGATACCGTAGCGACGGATACCGCGACTCCAAGAAAACTACACAAGTGTGGCAACGCTGCACTCGCGACGAGGCACCCGCGACCTCCATTGAGGACAAACTGTCCAGGCCATGTACGGTGCACTTCTACATCGACAAGCATGATGGCAAGAAAAAGTCCAGCCACCTCCTCAAGGATTGCCGTGAGTTCCTCAAGCTACACGAGGGATTGGTTCGGATGAACCGCAATGCAGTCAAAAGAGGCTACGGAGCCGCTCCAGGTGCCGTGGCACATGGCGCTCCGCCACCACCACCTAGGCCACCCCCGAATGCAGCTGCGCCGGACCAGCACCACGGAGGCGAACCGTACCCACGAGCCATGGGCACCATGATGATCCAAAAGGGACGCCCCTCAAATCGGGTGCAGAAGGCCATCACTCGCCAAGTAAACTTGGCCACACACTCACCACCATCTACCACTGAGTACCTCCGTGGAAGCGAGTCCTGCATCACCTTCGACAAGCGCGATCACCCGCCTCAAGTACCTCATCCAAGCCATTGCCCCCTTGTACTCAAGGCACAAATCGGAGGTTTCGACATGAGCCGCGTCTTCATGGATGGCGGGAGCGGCATCAACCTTACATTCGCGAGTACCTTGCGAGCAATGAGGATCCCTCTAACCTGCCTGGAGGCCTCAGACACAACATTCCATGGCATCGTCCTAGGGAAAGGTGTATACCCCTGGGCAAAATCAACCTTGACGTCATCTTTGGCACGCCGAAAAACTTTCGGCGCGAGCGCATCGACTTTGAGGTCGTCGACTGGCCCTCACAGTACCACTGCATCCTCGGGTACGTCGCGTTCGCTAGGTTCATGGCAGTACCTCACTACGCCTACCTGTAGATGAAAATGCCAGGTCCCAATGGCGTCATCACGATCAACGGGAGCTTCGAAAGATCTGACAGTTGCGATAGGGAATTCAACAGAATTTCCCAGTCCTTCGGCATGCAGGAGGAACTCGCGAGACTAAAGGAGTCAACATACAACAGTCTGCCTCCCCTGACCCAGCCAAGTTCACCCGATCTATCCTTCGACTCATCGGTGCACACAAAGAAACTGCAGGTCCACCCATCGGATCCCGCCAAGACGGCCCTCATCGCCAACAACTTGAGTCCAACATAGGAACTCGCGCTCGTCAAATTCCTCCATGAGCATTGGGAAATTTTCGCCTGGTGTCCTGCGGACATGCCAGGAGTTCCCAGGGAATTCGCCGAGCACGCACTCAACGTCAACCCCGACGCAAGGCCAGTCAAGCAAAAAATTCGGCGATTGTCTAAGCCACGAGCACAGGCAGTTGGAATGGAGATCAACAGACTCCTCGACGCCAAGTTCATATGCGAGATCAAGGAAAGCAATTGGCTCGCCAACACGGTGCTGGTACCAAAAAAGGACACGGATATCCTGCGGATGTGCGTGGACTTCACCTCTCTGAATAAGCACTACCCAAAGGATCACTTACCGTTGACGCGCATCAATAAGATCATCGACTCCACCGCGGGATGAGAGCGCCTCTGCTTCCTCGATGCCTACTCAGGCTATAATTAGATTCGAATGAAGGAGGAAGATCAAAAGAAAACAGTGTTTACAACGCCCTTTGGTGTGTTCTGCTACAACACAATGCCCTTCGGGCTAAAGAACGCGGGAGCCACCTACCGGCGGTGCATGCAGGCTTGCCTCAAGGAACAATTGGGTCGCAACATTCAAGTCTATGTCGATGACATAGTAATCAAGACCAAGGAGGAAGCCTCCCTAATCGACGATTTCCGCGAAACCTTCGCCAACCTCGATCGCTACCGGATCAAGCTCAATCCGAACAAATGCACCTTCGGCGTGCCATCTGGGCAAGTACTCGGGTACCTCATCTCCGCGACGGGGATCGAGGCAAACCTGAAGAAAATAAAAGCCATACTGGCCATGGAGAAGCCGAAAAACATAAGGGGCGTTCAGCAGCTGGTTGGGCAAATTGTGGCCCTCAGTCGATTCATCAGTCGGATGGGTGAAAAGGCGTTGCCCTTCTACCAACTCCTCCGCAAAGCTGAAAAATTCGAGTGGACCAATGAAGCGCAAGAAGCATTCGAAGACCTCAAGCGCCTGCTATCCACTTCGCCAGTACTGGTGACCCCACGAGAAAGGGAACCACTGTTGCTATATATCTCCACCACCATCCAGGTGGTCAGCACAGTGCTCGTCGTCGAGCGAGCCAAGGAAAACAAGGTCCACGGGGTACAACTCCCCGTATACTACCTCAGCGAGGTCCTCACGCCAACAAAACACCAGTACCAGCACTACCAGAAGCTGGCGTACGGTGTCTTCATGAACGCCCGGCGACTGTGTCATTACTTTCAGGAACACCCAATCGTGGTGGTCAACGATGCCCCGTTGGGGCATATCCTCAACAACCCCGACGCCATAGGATGAGTCGCGCTTTGGGGAATAGAATTGTCTCCACGAGACGTCACATACAAAAAGCGCGACACAATCAAGTCGCAAGTTCTCCCTGACTTCCTCGTGCACTGGATGGAGAACTAGCTCCCAGACAAAACAGATATGTCCTACCTCTGGACAATGCACTTTGATGGGTCCAAACGGAAGGACGGAGCAGGCGCAGGTGTCATACTGACATCACCTCAAGGGGACAAGCTGAAGTATATCCTGCGAATGCAGTTCACAGCCTGCAACAACGAGGCTGAATACGAGGCCCTGTTGCACGGGATGAGGATGGCAAAAGCCTGCGGCGCCAAGAGGCTCATCATATATGGCGACTCCAAGTTGGTCATCAACCAAACAATGCATGAGTGCGACGCACTGAACGACAACATGATCGCGTATCGCGACCTCTATGACACACTCGAGGGAGACTTCGACGCTTGCGAGCTGCGGCACGTAGGCTGTGAAAGCAACGAAGAGGCGGACGCACTCCCCAACATAGGCTCTACCTGCACCCCCATATCACCCGGGGTATTTCTCGAGCGCATCTGCGAACGCTCCATCAAGCCAAATGCCGTAGAGAAGAAAATAAGCGCAGCAACGGACTCGGGGGCTACGCCGTCCAATGAGTCAATGGAACTCGATGACTTGGAGTTGGACACAGGACTAGAGGGACCAATGAGCGTCATGATGATTGAGCAATCCTGGACGCAGCCGTACATCACGTACCTCCTCAGCAAAAGGCTCCCGGATGACCCGACTGATGCACGGCACATCGCGCGGCGATCAAAGGCATTTTCTATTATCAACGGCGAACTGTATAAACGCATCATCACAGGAGTACTACAACGATGCGTCTCCACGTCCGATGGGAGAGCTGTTCTCCTCGACGTCCATGAGGGGACCTACGGGGACCACGCCGGCAGTCGCGCCCTCGTCGCCAAAGCTCTACGAGCTGGATTCTATTAGCCTACGGCCATGCGCGATGCCAAGGACATCGTCCAAAAATGCAATGCTTACCAAAGATTCGCGGACAAGCCGCACGCACCGGGCACAGAGCTCCGGCCAATTCCATTGGCATGGCCCTTCGCGCAATGGGGACTCGACATGGTTGGAAAACTCCAAAGGTCCTCACGAGGAGGCTACGTCTACCTCTTGGTCGCAGTCGACAAATTCACCAAGTGGATTGAGGCTATGCCAGTGACCAACCAGTCAGGACAAAGCGCAGTTAAGTTCTTCGAATCCATCGTCTACCGCTTCGGAGTACCGCACATCATCATCACCGACAACGGGACGAACTTCACATCCAAGGAGTTCCAAGAATTCTGCGAGAACCTGGGGATTAACATCAGCTACACCTCGGTAGCGCACCCACAGACCAACGGTCAAGTGGAAAAAGCAAACGGGCTCGTCTACGGCGGCATCAAGAAGCGACTCCTCCGGCCAATCGAACAAGCCGCGGGTTGCTGGCCGGACGAACTGCAATCCGTACTCTGGAGCATACGCACAACTCCAAACAGGGCCACAGGCAACACGCCATTCTTTATGGTGCACGGAGCCGAGGCAGTGCTACCCGCCGAGATACGGTACAAGGCGCCGCGCGTAGTCGCTTACAGCGAACAAGAGTCATCCCTCGCACTCGAAGACTCCGTCGACCTCCTTGACGAGGCAAGAGAAATCGCCACGGAAAGATCAACGATCTACCAGCAGAACCTGCGCAACTACCACAGTAGGAGGCTACGCCCCAGATCCTTCGTTGAAGGTGACCTGGTCCTGCGACTGAAGCAGCAAGGACATCTCAAGCTCGAGTCCCCCTGGGAAGGACCATACGTGATTACACAAGTAATCCCAGGTGGCGCATATCGCCTTCAAGATTTAGAGACAGGAGTCACATACTCCAACCCCTAGAACGTCACACAGCTGCGACGCTTCTACCCCTAGTCGCTTTTTTACTTTTTACATTGCAAACAAGGCTACTCAGCCAAGGCTACTTAGCCACACATTGTACCGCGCACTGTCCTTCGAATAAATAAAGCTAAGTGCCCCAAAACTCTATGTTCCCTTTTATTTTTCCAATTTATCTACTCGGGGGCTGCGCTACCCTATATACATCTGTTCTAGGAACCAACACGCGATATCCTGAGTAGCTGGCACATCAATCGAAACCTTGACACAACATCAACCCAGCTGCAACGCACCTGACAGGTTGACATGGGACTGAGATAAGCATGACTAGGCTAACGAAAAGGACTCGCATAGTGCAACGCACTTCATGCTAATAAAGCTCTTTATACATATTCGACAATAAATTATATACAACACTTATACGAACTTTACAACACGAGTACACTTATGTGCAGGATACAAACTAAGCTACTACTGCAGCAAGAGAACATTGGTTTGTTCCTCAAAAAAGTCGACGATCTCTTCTGCTGGGCGATCCATAGCCTGGAGGTGTGGCACCATATTCGAGGCAGAACCTGCTGGTGGCACAGGCGGCCCAGCCGCAATTGCCACAACATCTACGTTAGGCCTGTGCAGTCGCACCAACAATAGAGCAGCCTTGGCACCAGCCACCAGCTGTTGCCTCACGCACTCGCGAACCGTGGTCAAGTCTTGAAACATGGCAAGGAGGGCCCGCAGGCTTGATGGAGTAACATCCAATGGAAACATCGTCTGAAAAATGTTCTTCAAACATGATTATGACTTCTTTAGAAAGTGCAGCACTCGCGACGCGTGATCCTGCAGGGTCGCCAGCGCAATCACACCATCATGATCTACCCAGAAGTATCCACTCTCTTGAAGTTGCTCCTGGGTAAGATCATGCATACGAATGGCAATTCTATCCTTCTCATCCTGCGGATGACGCGCGCTGACAACTACACGAAGCAGCAACAACAACATAAGTACAACGCACCATCGCGAGTGACTACAAGAAAAAGATGAGAGCAAGCAAACTAACACTTGAATTGGTCGCCCAGCTGCGCCACCTCGCCAAGCAGATACTGCTCTCGGGCAGCGGCTTTCTCTGCCTTCGACTTCCATACATCCGCGTTACCGCGGAGCACGGGCAACTCACGCTCCAACTGCTTCACGCGGTCACGCAGTCGCGAGAGCAGCGACAGTCACCTACCCTGGAGCGCGGCAGTGCCAAAGTATCATCAAGAGGCGACAAGTCCTGAGTGTCCCTCAAAGGATCACTTGATGAACCCTACCACAAGTTAAGATAGAAACAAATAAGACGACCAAATCAACAAAAAGGCAAAAGATTCAAGTGCATTCAAGACTAGCAAAAGCATCAGCAGATACACTCGCCAACAGGCATGTTCTTAACAAAGGGCATAAACTAGTTAACTATTACAAAGCTACTAAGGAACAATTGGCTTCTTCGACTTCGACGACTTCGGGGGCTTCATCGAGTCCGTGGCAGTGTCAAATGCCACTGACTTTCCGCCAGCTCCTGATGCCGCAGCTTTCGCCGCCTTCTTGGCGCGTTGCAGCTCCTCGGATTACTTTGCAACAATATTTATCAGCTGAGGCCCATATTTGCCACAGGCAGTCGCGAAAGGAGCAAAGACTACTTGCTAGCCGTCCGTGCTAATAGGCATCGCCTTCGACACCGCGGCAGGATCAATCTCGACCCCGTGGGCCTGCACCATGGCAAGCGACATGGACGCGCCGGCCGTGCGGAGTGATTTCTTGAAGCTGGAAGGCACACCCCCGGCGAGTGACTCCACCAGCTCGTCTATGTTCTCGACTAGCTCCGCCTTGGGCATCAGCTCCTCCCGGAGGCGACTGAGAACGCCCTTGGCCTTGGAGAGCGTATCCTGAATGGCGGCGCTGCGATCTTCGACTGCCGATAGTGCACCCGCAAGAGCATCATCGCGACGAAGGAGCTGCGGGTCGAAGCTCAAATCGCCAGCATCTGTACATAAATCCACACATGGACAAAGCATCAGTACCAATGGCAAAAAAATCGAACAGAAAAGGATAACGATATCCAAAGGAAAGTACCTGAGAGGGCCTTGGCGATTGAGAAAAGCTATTCTTCAAACAACTTTTCCCTGGCTGCAAAGGAGGCACGCAACTCCTCTTCGCGCCTTTGCGCCTCGTCACGTGCCGCGATTGCCTCATCACGACCCTTCATAGCCGCGGCGAGGGTTTTCTCCATGGTAGAAGCATTGCGCAAGAGGGCGTTATGCTCAGCTACAAACATAAAAGGGATTGACTATCAGTCGACCATATAAAAAGGAGAAGACGAAGAAGAAGAAGTGTAGGACAATCACTCTCAACCACACGATGACGCGTCTCCAGCATCGCATGCTGGCGGCCCATCACAAGCACTTGCTCCACCAAGTGCGCGGCCTCCTTCACAAGGAGCTATCGCATAACAAAGGATCAACAACAGCCATCGATTGCAGCATTCAAAGAGAAGAAAAGCCTACACTTACGTGATCCTCCAATGACTCTGAAGTTTTTTGGTGCGCAGTCATCCGGGCAACCATTCGATGCTCCCCTGCATGAGGAGAACTGGACGAGTTGTGCCCGGAGTAGGTCGCCAATGGAGGTGAAGGAGCACGCTCGACCACTTTCTTGGCCTTTGAGGTCGCGACTCCTGATTCTTTCAAAAATTGGACGTTGCCAGAAGATGACGACGCATCTTGACTACAAGACAAAATTCACATCAAGAAAGGGCAAACCCAGAGACGAGCCATCAAGGGAAAAACAGAGAAGAACAAGTAAACTAGAAAACTTACCAGTCAAACTTGTCAAAGTCAAAAGTGGCCTCCCCCGACTCCGACGAGGACTCCTTGGGCAATCGCATCTTCTTGCGAGAAGATGGTGCCACGACACTCACAGGAATAGCAGGTATCGGTGACTCCGCACCAACACATGTACCTTCTAGAGTCGAAGGAGACGATGCATCGGAATCCTCATTGTGCGAACGCTTGTGAGTATCTAGACTACCGGACTCGGGGGCTTCCTCCTCCACATCAGAGGGGACGGTCGACTCCGACTCGTCCTCTTCCAAGGCTTCGCGAGTGATAATCCCTCAGGAAGAGGGGGCATACAAGGTGACACCGCCCAATCCTGCATACAGACAACAAATTCAGCAAAAAGCAAGTAAACAACAGAGAAGTAATCGACAAATTTAGCTACTGCGTAGCACAACTATACCTCAGGAGGAGGGTCAGTCGCATCAAATGGAGGAACAACTGGCTCACTGGCGAGGACATCCTTGACAGTGTACTTAGTCACCAGTCGAACCCTCTTGTCCACCTCACTCGCGGACATGCCATCGACAGACACACGAGTAGCATCATCAGCGCCACCCACTAAAACATGGGGTGGACTCTGGCCTGCAGGGGCTGGACGCGATAGCGCATCCAAGTGCGAATGAGAGCGCAGCCTCCCTCCTCTTTGCCTATGCGACTCTCGAGGTCGCAGACGCGCCTGTACAGCACATCTGTCTCCGCGGACTCGCCAGGCATGACTACATTCTTCTAGGAGCACATCCTCTTGCACGGCATCGCGGGATCGAAGGGTGCGAGTCCAAAGTGCTCACCGTTAGCCTTCTCATCACGGATGTAGAAGCATTTGTCCCTCCACCCTTGGACGGACGTCGTGAGCTTGATGTCGAAATAGGTGGCGGATGGGTCGACGTGGATTCCGCAACCACCTACATCGTAGACTAAAGAGCCAGATGCAGATTGGTGCTTCAACTTGAAGAGGCGCTTGAAGAGGACAAAGTGCGGCTCGATTCCGAGCCAGCACTCGTAGAGGGTGATGAAGCAACATATATGCAGGATAGAGTTCGGGGACAGCTAATGGAGCTGAAGCCCGTAGAAACAAAGGAGGCCCTTAAAAAAGGGGTGAAGGGGCAAGGAGAGAGCGTGAATGATGAATGCTAGAAACATCACTCGAAAACCAGCGGGAGGAGAAGGAATTGTCTCACCGCCGGGGACGCGCGCGTCGGTGACTGCGGCGGACAGTACTTCATCTTGGCGAAGAAGACGGAGATCAGATGACTTGATGATGGAGGGGCGCCATGCACCATTCGTGACGTGGGTGCCTGTGGCCTTCTTCTTCCTGCCGGCGGCGGTGCTGGTGCCCGCAGCGGCGGAGCCGCCTTTCTTCCTTGCCGCAGCAGCGGTGGCTGCGGAATCAGCCACAGCGCCTCCCTTCTTCTTCCCCATTGCGCGGCGGCGATGCGAGCGAAGGAAGTAGCTCGGAAACGAGCGGAGCTGGTCCAGTGTCGTGGAAGAAACGAGCGCAGAGAAAGCAGAGGAGTAGTGGCAATGGCGATGGAAGCAAAGGATGAATGAGAGTAGATGAGAAAATTACCGTCGCAGCGTAGCTACTTAACCCCTGGAAGATGCAATCCAACGGCTCAGAAAAACCCTACTAGACGCGTGGCAAACATCGTGCTGGACACGTGGAGGAGTGGAAGCGCGAACCGTCCCTCCACTACTCCCATTACGTGCGGAAATCGAGGAGGCGCAGTGAAAATAAAAGATTACGCATGGCCAGTCAAATCAAAGTCAGAGAGTGGGACCCACTGCTCGTCACGTCCCGTCAAACTCGCTCACGTGGGCAACTGAGGTCATGAAATCATCAGCACTGACATCATCAAAGCTACGCAGCAGAAGACTTCGACTACTTTAGTCCTTGCTCGAGTCTTCGACTCCACCAAGCACTCGGGGGCTACTCCCATAGGGAGCGCTGGTCGCGCACCCTATGATTTTTCTCTTCTTTTTACAGGAACATGGACAATCAAAGGCAAACCCAACCACTCGAAATATGGTTTGACTATGGACATGGGTTACTCCCATAGGGAGCGCTGGAAACAAATTCGACTGAAACAAGCAAGCAAAGACGACCGCAGTCGCAAAAGTTCTTTAGTCCCTGCCTGAGTCTTCGACTCAACCAGGCACTCGGGGGCTACTCCCATAGGGAGCGCTGGTCGCGCACCCTATGATTATTTGTACAAAAAACTGTGTGCTGATAACATCCACACTAGAAGCTCATGGCGACACCGCCTCATAAATTTTTTCACTACAAAGAGATTGCGTCTCCTGGGTCAACCGAATCGCCTCCGCGATGATAAAATTCGGATGCCGCGCTTACAGCGTGAAGGTAAGACCTGAATAAGGCCTGGCAACACATAAGCTACGCACTAGCAGAAATGTATCCGTGCCTACAGGTACGATGAACATGCCTTGACGGACGCGTCGAGTGCTCACACCCATATAACTGGAATTCGACTCCTGTAAGACCTCCGCGGCTTGAGTCGAATTACACCAGCACTTTTCCGGATTCGAGTCTGGGGACTTGAGTTCGAGTAGATTGTGTTGTTTCACCCTAAGGTGGTTAACTGATAGCGATACATCGGATAAATCAGGCACGCACATCAACAATCCCTATGACACAAACAAAGCAGTCGAAAATATACTCATTCATGCACTCGAAAGGCTTCATAAGTCCCTAGTCGAATCTACGATTCCACTGGACACTCGGGGGCTACTGACATGGGTATACCCTAAAGGTACTCGAGCTTGGTATTTACGGTCTAAAATACGTTAAGGCTCCACGGTGTCGCCAAGGCCCAAATGAACGACTCGAGTAACCTACGGACTCTCGATTGCTTGAAGAACAAGAAGAAGCTAAAGATAGAAAGTTTGTAGGGGAAGACCCTAACTTGTAACCGACTCGACCTGCTACCTGAGACCTAGCCTACCTATATAAAGGCTAGGAGGGGGCGGCGAGGAGGACACACGCAACCCTAGTTTCCACAACCCTCGCTAGATGACATCTGCGCACCATTGTAATCTTCAATTCCTTTGATAATTCCACGAGCAGACAAGAAGGAGTAGGGACCTCTACGAGGCCTGAACCTGGGTAAATCTTTGTCTCCTGTGTGCTGGTTTGCTAGCCGATAGATGTCTCCAGCGCTCCCTCCTTCTCCAAAACCCAAGTCCATAACAATGGGCATTGATGAGTTAAACCCTCGTCAGTACCAGTTTCTTGCTATCATCCTTCTTTAGGCTCTCTTTTCCTTCTTCGGGTTCCTCTGTTTTGTTCTTCTCCTTTTCTGGACAAGTTGATGCATAATGTCCTAGCTCCTTGCAATCATAACACTGTAGTTCACTAATGTCCTTATTTTTGGGTCTCTCCAAGGCTAAGAGGTCTGTTAGTTCATGTTCTTCATATTCCACCACAAATTTAGGAAACCTTTCTCGATTCTTAGAACGGTTCCGAGGAAAACGTCCACGTTTCCTCTTATGCTCACCAAAGTTGGCTACTTTGTATGGAGGTGCGTTTTGAGATTTTACTTTGACTTCATCATTCTTGGTGGAAGTTGTACCTTCATGGGTGTTCCAAAAGACATGATACATTCCTTCCTTAGCTTGATGTTTCATCTCATGAACTACATGGTAGATGTGGCATTGGAAAGGGACATGATCAGTTCCTTCACATAGGAAACATGTAAGTATGTCCTATGTCTCCACATATTTGGAAAGGGGAATTCTCCAACTAGATGGCTTCCATCACAATTAGGGCACTGATCAATATGCTCTTTATAAGTATGTCCTATGTCTCCACATATTTTGCAAGCTCTTAGTCTTGTCACAATATCATCCTTCAAGTCATTGTTGTCATGGTCTCTCGGTGGAGGATCCTTGCTCATGTGGATCATCTGATTGGTCATTCTTTGCAACAATTGGAATTGGGCTCCTAAGAACCTTAGCTTTCCTGGGTTTAACTCAGTATTGTTGTGGTTGTGGGCTAAAAACTGGCTTGTCACTTGATTCCACTTTGTTTGTGCTGCTAGAAGTCGCATTGCATTGGGCATCTCATGGTTGTTGTCACCATCATTGATGTTGGAGTTGTGGTCTCTTAGATATCATCTGTTTGGATTAGGTAGGGATTAGAATAGAAACAGATTCCTAGGGAAAGAATTATAGCCATACACAACACATCACACCAAGCAATATGCAAGCAATATCAATCATACATACAACAACAAAGTTCAATCATCACTTAGGCAAACAAAATATTATTGCCATACCACATAGGTTGGTATAACCCATAAACAATCACAAAGTCGATTATTTATACGAATAACTAATGTCATGGTCCAACTATAGGGTTCTCCTTGATATTATTCCCTTGGGATTATTCCATCCTTCTCCATAGCTAGTGAATTAGGAATGAGATCAAGGTGTCCTTATGTCATCTTGTCACAAGGTCCTCCTAAGTTGAGTTTCCTTAGTCTCCAGGTCTTGAGAATACTTCTTATCTTACTTGAAGTCCTTCCTAGTGTTGTGCAGTCTATGCCTAAGTATTTTTCCAATTTCTTCAATAGCTTTCCATGCAGCACTCCTTGTAGAGTCGAAGAATGACGTATGAGGTTCTGAGTTGGCGAACATCCAAAGTCCGATTGTCTTGCTTTTGTCATCCTTGATAGATTTGTTGATGCTAGCCAAATGAATCAAGATTGTACCACGAGAAACAAAAGCTAATATAACCTAGTAAAACATAATAGATAAGTTTCTAATCCTAAGATATTTCCTGATTTCTCTCTCATCTTATTTTCTACAAAACATGAACTTCTCTTCTTTCTTGAAATCCTTGTATGATCCTTGAACTTCTCCTCTGGTGATCTTGACTTCTCTTCTTGATCCTAGAATGCCTTGTCATTCTCCTCGAGTTGGCCGTGTAACTCATCATTTCCTACGTAGTTGGTTGCTCCTATCATCAACAATATACTTAATAAAACCCCTAAGTCCTAGAACTATCTGAAGAGAAAATCTTCCTTATGAAACTTCACTTGACTTCATTTTGTGATGGAGATAGGTAGATCTAGCATGTTGACGATGCTGAGAAGTCCAAATCCAAAGTAGGTGGTCTTGAAGTCCTCATTGATCCTGAAGCGAAAGTCCTTTGAGGTGTTGAGACTTGAAGTCCTTAGCCATGCTGAAGATGAAGTCCTTGATGATGCTAAAGCCAAAGTCCTTATCTATGCTGAAGCTGAAGTCCTTTGTGATGTTGAAGTCCTTGGTGATGTTGAAGCTAAAATCCTTAGTGATGCTGAAGATGGACTCCTTAGTGATGATGAAATTGAGGCCCTTTGCAATGATGAAGTTGAAGGTCCTTTGAGATAAAGTTGAAGTCCTTTGCGGTGATGGTGTTGAAGTCCTTTGTCATCAAGTTGAAAAAGGGAGAGACGCAGGAACAAAATAGAATACTTAGGAGAGAGTTTACAAGATTGTTTGTAAGTAACTTTGAGTAAATTCAACTCTTATTTTTCTAAAGGGATTGTCCAAATCCTAGGGTTACAAACCTACAGGCAACACAATGCTCTGATACCATCTGTCAAGACCCGAACCCTGGTAAGGTATAGGTCCCTGTGTTTATAGTGCTGGTCCTTGCATCAAATACCTAGCACCCACAGTTTAAGATGAAATATCAAGATACAAAGGTCATATTACATAGCATATCTAGGAATAAATAGTTCATTACAACTTACATATCTCATATGGCTATCTAATTACAAAGTAGCAGATATAACTATAAAGCATGGAGTCCTTCATCTTCATGTGACACAGGCAAACATGTTGGGTGCAGACTCGTAATCCCTTACTAATCAAACTTCACTATCATCAAATAATCCTGCAACATGATAAGTTACAGCCATAGAGGGTCAATACATTTTAAATTGTATTGGCAAGTGTCACTAGTATGTGGATATAAGTGGAAGCTATTACTACATGCATATCTGGTCAGGTAGACCTTTGGCTAGTTTGCAGCAAGAAAGTTTTTCCCTATCTTTTTATAAATAGTTTGCAACACTTATTAACAACTAAGTTACACTGGATACCCTCCAGGTAATATTTCCAATCATAACATAGTGGTACCACTGATAGAAATAAGTGAACCTAGGTTCCATTGATAGAAATCAATGAACCAACAACCCTTGTTCACCCATCAAGTTTTAACTTGGGAAATTAGAATGATGAGATTCTTGATTCTGCTTCATTGTCTTGATGCTCAGAAATTGTCCATAACCGGGTACACGGCTAAGTACTTAGTTTTAACCTCTCGAGAGGTGGTGCACTTTCCCCACAAGACTCGACATGCATCGAGACGCGAGTTTTCAGAAGCAATCCCTCATACCACCATGGACGCGTTCCATCCTATCATCACTACCACCCTATGTCTGTCTAGCTGAGTTCTCGCAACTTAGTCGGTCAAGGCAGAGCCCATATGCCATGTGGCTGACCTGGAAGCTTCGCGATAAGAATGTCTCCAATCTCTTTGTTCCTGGGTGGCCGTCCACAAGTGCGATACACCAGCCGACCATAGATATGGCCCCTGAGTAACCACTCAACATAATCCAAGCAAGTCCCATTTCCACCTAGGTGTTTCATTAAGAACCTGTTTTATTATAGAAACCATATATTTTCCAATACTCCATATAATCATAATATGATATTCCATCCCGAAGTTAAAGCAGGGCTAAGCATTTCAAATCTTATGATGTTTCACCTACCAAGTAGAAACTACCATTCCCTATTCTACATAGGAGATATAGCATAGCATAATAATATAGTCTATCATGCATATACTACAAAAATCCACTAAGTATAATGAAAACAGTAGGACTTGATGATAGTGCCACTTATTGCCTTGATAGTGGAATATTTAGGTACTCTCCTTGATCTTGCAAAGATCCTCAAAGTCTACAACAATACAATCAAGCAAAAAGCACTCTCAAAACTAGTATCACAAAACAACACATGAATACAATCAAATGCATGCAAGCATGCAACAAGATCACTTTATTCAACAACTTGTTAGAACAAAGTTCTGAACATTACACACACCTACTAGTATTTTATATAAGTGGAATTCCAATTGGAACCATTTTAGTGCAATTTGGTTATTTAAAGTAATTTTCTTTTACTAGAATAAGGCATATTTATTGTGGTATTTTATACTGCCATCAGATATAAGTTTAATTTTTGGTGTTGATGGTTTTGGTCACATGGTTCAATATACAACCAACTGCAAGAGGATTCACTCAAAAATAATTTATAGAACACTTTTTATAATCAAAATACTCAACAAATGGTTCTTTATAAAACCTGATTTTATCTGTCAAAAAGGTACCAAATTATTTCTCCACTATGTTCTACTCATTTTTCTGAATCCATAGACACCACGTTTGTATTTTTTTGATTTGTGGTTCAAAAGTTATTGAATTTCCAAGTTAAATATGTTTTCTGCCTATTTTCTAAATTTAACAGAGGTATTAACTGACGTGGCGTGTTCCTATTGATCCATACCGGTTTGGTTGGATCGATCAAAATATGCCGTTAGAATTAAGTGACAACGAGTGGGCTAGATCGATCGATACCGCTTCGGTAAGTGGTCTAATCTTGGCCCTAGGATCTAGATCCAACGGATCTCAGCGCTTGGCCAAGAACTGGCGGCGCTGGCGACTGCGCGCGGCGGCGGAGCATCGGGAGGGTGGTGCTTCGGTGGTTCTAGATGAGTAAGGGGACTGTGGACCATTACCGGAGGTTGAGGCGGTTGAGGTGGTCTCGGTGATTGCCGCGATTGAGGGAGGGGCGCTCGACTTCGTCCTAGATTCCTCGCCGGAGTTCACGGCGAAGTCGGAGCTCGTGTCTCGAGACGGTGGCATCGTCCTAGGGCTCGAACAGACAAAGAAAGGGGTCAGTGAGGTGCGCCAGGTCTTGTACAAGACGGCGGTGGCCAAAAGAGGGCGGCGGAAACTCGAGTCTCACCGTAATTTGTCGGTGAACGGCGGCGGGAGAGGAAAACTCTAGTGGTGACCGTGGCGATGACCCAGGGCATGGTAAATCCAATGAAGGGGTTAACAGATGCTCCTGAAGATGGCGAAGCTAATAGGACAGAGAGGAGGGCGCGGGGCAGTCGGTTCTCCCCGGAATCGTCGCCAGAGTCGTCAGTGGCCGCGGTGGTTCGAGCTCAAAATCGGAGAGCCTGGGGCTCTCTAGGGTTGGCGTCTAAGGAGAAAATGAAGAGGAGGGAGAGGGGATTAATAGGCTAGGGCCGTAGTGGGGATTTAATCACACAGTGGTGCGAATTTACCCGAATTCAATCGAGAGAGAAATGGTAGGGGAGGGGGAACGAGTTGTTCGTCTCATGGTGGAAGACAGTGAGGTGGAGGGTGACGGGGCAGTGGGGCCAGAGTGTCAGCGAGAGGGGGTGTGCGGGGGTAGTGAGAAAAGAAACAGAGGGGGAGAGGGTTAGCCGGGTGGGCTTAGTGGGCTGGATGTTGGGCCGAGCAGGCTGCTGTTGTAGTGTTGTTTTTTTCTTCCTTTTGTTTTTTTCTTTTTAGCTTTTCTTTTACCAAGTTTTGAATTAGCAAATGAGTTCCAATTCGATTTAAATTTGTTCCAAATATTTTCAGAATATTTTATAAAAATATAAGTTGGTAGTTAGTGCAATTAGAGTATTTTGAATCTGTTTTCTTTTTGAAGTAATATTCATTTAAAAAGCATGGCACATATGCCTAAGTTTTCTTATTTTATAAACCCTTTTCTTATAAAACTATATCTCTAGGTCTCCAAAAAGGTTCAAAAATATTTCCTTTAGTTTTATTTAATACATCTTTATCATTATATAAAATTACTTTTATTCCCTTTAAGTATTTATTTTCCTCTAGAGCTTTATTGACCTTGAGATAATTTCTTTGGTCTTACAAAAATCATAACTTTTTATCCATGGCTCCAAATAGTTTGAAACCAATTCTTGTGGCTTTATAATTTTGTTTACAAATATAGATCACTTAGATTTGCTTATGTCCAAATTCTATATGGAACATGGCCATAGAATTGAATTGAAATTGATGTGGTGATTTTCTTATTAGGGTTTAGGTTTTTGGTTTATCTTTTTTTTCTCCAAAGGTTTAAAATGTAAGTGTTCCAGATCAAGATACATTTGATGCATGAATGTATTTGATTTGTTTCTCACTTCCTTATTTTAAAATTCAGTTTGTTTAAGTAAGGTTTTGGTATTTCCATTTAGAAACAAAAAGTTTCTTTCCTCCCTAAATTTCATCCTTTATTTCTTTTGTTTGTTTGATTTTTCACATTTCAAAATTTGGAAAAAATTTGGGATGTGCCAGGCTACCACCCTTAAAAGGAATCTCGTCCCGAGATTCAGGAAGGCTAGAAACAATAGGTTGGTTTCAGAACAACTAGGATACTACCACCCTTAAAATGATTTGACTAGATTGTATCTTGGAGCTTACTTGGTGTTTCGATATACTTTCTCTAGGAAGTTGTTTGCATAGTGTCCCTTATTACCACATTTGAAACATGTGACATGGTTGAGGCATTTCCCTAGCAAACATTCTTCACATCGGTAGTCGAGAATTTTCTCTGCCAAACACTCATGGGCATAGTGTCCAAGATTGTGACAGTTGAAACAGTGAACTAGACCTCCATCCTTATAATATCCATTGAAATTAGATTGTGACAGTTGAAATAGTGAACTAGATTGTGACAACTACCGTGTGATCGACATGAACACCGGTGCGTCTCAAGAAGACCGACGGGTAGGGAAAGCTTATTCACGCACGATTGTGGTGAGGAGTGGCCATGAGCGCGTCTGTTTTGTGAGAAAGGGGTGAGGGTCTAGGCGACGGAGGGTGGAAGTTATTACACAACGCGAAGGGGTGGTGAGGGATTAATTTGGAAATTCTGACCTACCGTGCTTTGGGCACCACCATATATGTGTCCCAACTACCAGTCACCATAGACCAAAATTGATCCAAAAGTTGTCAAAATACAAGTTTATGTTTTGCCATGGAAACTAATGCACATAGCATTAAATTTTGTGAATGAATGGCTTTATTTCGACATATATTTAATTTCATTCCTAATTTTTTTCAAAAAGGGGCCAAATTTGGAACCAGACATATTTGTTGATTTTCCAAGATGCATCGATATACCAAATGCGGACACGTCATCATAAATTATGGCCATGACCTTGGTCACCTTTTTTGGATGATGGTCATCTTTTTGAAAGCCTTGAAATGTTCGATAATTTCAGAAAATGCCTAAAAACTCACTTAAATGATGGAAAGCAACTCTCATTGGCATGCAGGTCTAGACGGTAACAATGCATCTGAGCAACCCCACGTCAGAGCAGTGTATGTTAGAAGCTTCGACCTCAAAATTTTGGTACAACTCCCAAACATCCCATGCATCCATTCAAATATCTCGCGCATCCATATATCTTATGATAAAATTAAAGCCATTATTATTGATTAGGGCTTTTAAATAACTTCAAATATGGAAGCCCTTTTGTGAACAATGTTTAAATGCTAATATGCACCAATCTACCAAACATGGTTATATTATCATAAAGTATGGTAACAAATATGGCCTTGACATTGGCCATCTAGTTATTGAAGGCCATGAATGTTCATAAATGGTAAGACAAATTGTGAAACGAGTTTTTTCAAGAGTTATCAAATTTTAAGATTATATTTTTTCATTGAAATTAGCTAATGCACACACTGACACACCAAGAGATAAAAGAATGGTTGTATTTCGTTTATATTTTGTTTCTTTATTTTTTTTAAAATGTCCCAAATTTGGTGACATTACCATTCATATCAAAAAGTTGAATCTTGCAGAACTCTCAGTGGCTCTCCAATATTTGACTAATTCGGTGCCTTTAAATTATTTTTAAAAAGTCAAGAGCAAGCTATATCACACACTTTGTAGTTTGTAATTATACATACTGATGACCCACAAGTATAGGGGGTGTATCGCAGTATTTTCGAGGGAAGTGAAACCCAAATTATTGATTCGATACAAGGGGAGCCAAAGAATACTTATCAGCCTTAACAACTGAGTTGTCAATTCAGCTGCACCTGGAAACAATCTTGCTCACAACAGTTTATCACTAGCAACAGTTTTGTAGTAGGAATAGTAAAGTAACAGTAGTAGCAAAGCAAATACAGTAGTAACAAAAGCAGTAAACAGTGGGATTCGAGTGCGGTAGGCATAGGGATGGATGGACGGGCGTTGCATGGACAAGACAATTCACATAGCAATCAGAACATAGGGCAATTACAGATAAATAAGATAAAGCACCCAAGTACTAGACAATCCTAGGCATGTGTTCCATATATAGTCATACATGCTCGCAATGAGAACTTGCACAACATCTTTTGTCCTACCAGCCCGTTTGCCGCGGGACCTCTAGGGAACTACTGGCAATTAAGGTGCTCCTTTTAATAGAGCACTGGAGCAAAGCATTAACACTCCATGAACACATGTGATCCTCATATCAAAGCCTTTCCCTTCCGGCTACCCCGATTTCTGTCACTTCGGGACCATAGGTTCCGGACAATGACGTGTGTATACAACTTGTAGATAAGACCAGAAACAATACTATCATAATGAATCAATAACAAGTTCAGATCTGAAATCATGGCACTCGAGCCCTAGTGACAAGCATTAAGCACAACAAGTCGCAACAAAGTCATAAAGCACTAATAAAAGATACTAGGCACTATGCCCTAACAAATCTGATGCCATTACATGAACGATCTCATCCAATCCCTACCATCCCCATAGCCTACAGCGGGGGATTACTCACTCATTGATGGGGGAAACATGGATGGTCGATGGAGAAGCGATGGTGATGATGATGGCGATGATCTCCTCCAATTCCCTGTCCCGGCAGGGTGCCAGAACGGAGTTTCTGGTGCTGTTTCATGGAATCTGGTGGTGGCGGTGGAACGGAACTCCTTCTGGAAAAACGTCGAACCCCCTTAAGTTTTTAGGTCAGAAGGCTTCTTATAGGCGAAGAGGGAGACCGAGGGGGTGCCAGGGGCCACCACACCAGGTCCTAGCGCGGCCAGGCCTAGCCCACGCCTGGGGGGGTGTGGCCAGCCCCTGGCCCTCCTCCGTCTCGTATTCTGGCTCCTGGAGTCTTCTAGAAAAATAGGCACTTTGGCTTTTGTCCCGTCCAATTCCGAGAATATTCATTTTCTGACTTTCTTGGAACCAAAAATAGCAGAAAACAGGCAGCTGGCACTGTGGCTCTTGTTAATAGGTTAGTCCAAGAAATCATATGAAAAGTACTCCAAAGTGTGGACAAAACACAAGAAAGTGGATAAAACCAAGCCTAGAGCATCAAAAATTATAGATACATTTGCAATGTATCACATACTTACTTTAAATTTTCAAAAAGTCATTTTATTGCACATATTTATCCAGGAAGCTTGGAAATTCATGAAAGTAGGGCACTATCCATCAAATATGGAATCTCCTTTTGTAAACATTGTTTGAAATGCCAAGATGCACCGATCTACTAAATATGAGCATGTTTGTAAGCTTGATTGGTGAAGATGCATCAATGTATGGAGTAGTACAAAACATGAACACAATACATAAACTATGGTTGTGACCTTGGTCATCTTGTTTGAAAGCATTGAATTAATGTTCATTAATTTTGGCAGATGTCTATAAACTCATTAAATGCTGGAAATCATACATACCTATGGGTTTATCTGACGGGGACAACATCCCAACTGAGAGTAGCATACCTTAGAAGCTTGAACTTCAAAATTTCGGCAGAGCGCCAAAATGTCCTGCCCATCCATTCGAACATCTCATCCATCCACTCAAACATCTAGCCTCATAAATTATTTTGTTACACAAATTTAGCCTGGAAGCTTAAAAGGGCGTTATACATTGTGTGAAAAATGGGGGCGGTGGCATTTTAAGCCATCATCTTTGTAGTTGCTCCACAAAAGAACACATTGTTGTTACTTGAAAATTCAAAAAAAACTTCAAATTTGGAACCAGACATATTGGTTGATTTGTCAAGATGCACCGATCTACCAAAAACGGACACATCATCATAAACTATGGCCATGAGCTTGGTCACCTTTTTTTGGACGATGGTCACCTTCTTGAAAGCCTTGAATTGTTCGAAAATTTCAGCAAATGCCTAGAAACTCATTTTAAATGCTGGAAAGCAACTCTCACTGGCGTGTGTGTCTAGACAGTGACAACGCATCTGAGCGGCCCCATGTCAGAGTAGCGTATGTAAGAAGCTTCGACCTCAAAATTTTGGTACGGATGTAGGTGGTAAATTCGCATTCTCCCAAGTGCATCACCCCATCAACTCTTCCCTACCCTTCTTCAATATTTACCTTCCCGCCCGCTCCGACCTACACTAACTTCTTGGACCCACCATGCAAGTGACCCACATGTTAGTGAGCCAGAATTACGGGAAGTAGAGATTCTCATCGCTCATTGTTCAAAATTCGAACATTTTTCGCTAAACCAAGATAAAATCATTAAAATCGGTGAACCTAGCTCGGAAGCTTGAAAATTCATGAAACTTGGGCATTATCCGTCAAATTTTTTATACTTTGTGAGAAAATTGGTGCGGTGAGATTTTGAACCATATATAGTCTTTGCACTTGCTTCACAACAAAAGCCATTGTTGTCACTTGGACAATTTAAAATAACTTCGAATTCGGATGCACCCTTTGTAAACATTGCTTCAAATGCCAATATGCAGTTATGCACCGATCTACCAAACATGGACACTTATCATAAACTATGGAAAACATATTGCCATGACCTTGGTCATCTCGTTTGAAAGCCATGAATGTTCATACATGGTACGCCATATTGTGAAACAGGTTTCTTCAAAAGTTTTCAAGCTTTAGCATACTTTTTCATATAAACTAAACAATGCACATAACAAGATACTCTGCAAAAGAAAGACATTGCTTCAATTTATATATTTTTTATTTGGATTTTTCTTTCAAAAGGTCCCAAATCTGGCAGCAATAGCATTCATATCAAGAAGTTGAGGGATTGTTTGGTTAAGCTTATCTATCGCTTTTACCTTTATTTTATAAGCCAATTTAGATTTTTTATTTTGGATTATACCATCATTAAACTATGTCAGAGTAAAAGATAAAAAACAAAGCCAAAAACACATTCCTGCCTTTATAAGCCAAAAATCAAAAGCCAGAATTAGAGCCCACCCAAACAACACCTAAATCTCAGGGAACTCTCGGTGTTTCTCCCATGTTTTAGTACTTGGGTACCTTCAATTGCATTTAACAAAAAATATGTCTGAGCAGGGTATCATCGACTTGTAGATCAAATTTTGAGATACTTTTATTAAATTGCGGTAACACCATTCTATTCCACAAATATAACCATAAAGTTTAAACATATTATTGAGAATTCACGGAATCCTAAACCGTAAACTCTAAACCCCTAAACCTTTACAAGGAGGTATCATGCACTTATATATAAAAATTTGAGATACTTTCATTAATTGGGTAACACCATTCTATTCTTGAGCATTATTGAAAATTCCTGAAACCCTCAACCCCTAAAACCCAAACCCTAAACCCTAACAAAGCACGTAGCATGCATTTATAGATCAAAAATTGAGATACTTTCGTTAAATTGGGTAACGCCATTCTATTTGACGATTATAAGCATAAATCCTGAGCATTATCGAAAATTCCCTAAATCCTAAACAACCCCTAAAACGTAAACCCTAAACCCTCAGCCCAAAAACCCTAACCAAGCAGGTATCATGCACTCATAGATCAAAAATTGAGATACTTTCATTACATTGCGGGTAATGCCATTCTACTCCACGAATATAAGCATAAATCTTGAACATTATTGAAAATCAAAAACCCTTAACCCTAAACCATAACCTCCTAACCCTAGAACCATAAACCCTTAACCCTAAACCATAACCTCCTAACCCTATAACCCTAAACCCTTATCAAGCAGGTATAATGCACTTATAGATCAAAATTTGAGATACTTTCATTAAATTGTGATAACGGCACTCTATTCCACGAATATAAGAATATATAAAAAGTTTAAACATTATTACTAAAAATTCCCAAAACCCTGAAACTCTGACAACCCTAAACTCTAAATCCTAAACCCCAAACCCTAAATCATGAACCCTAAACCCCTTAATCCTAAACCCTAAAATCCTAAACTCTAAGGGCTTGTTTGATACCAAGGAATCTCATAGGAAATTTGGAGGATTTTGATCCTTAGGAATTTTTCGTTTGTGCATCGTTTGATTCGCAGGATTAGATCCTTAGGATTTTTTCTTATAGGATTGCATTGCACTATGTTTTGGAGGAAAATTTCCAGCCACCCAAACCTCATGTTACAATTCCTTTGACTTTCATGTGAATCAAACACTCATTCAAGAAAAATCCTATAGTCTCCAAATCCTGTAGGATTCAAGTGGACATGACATTCTAATCCTGCATTTTTCCTATTCCTGCATTTTTCCTATCCTACAAATCAAACAAGCCCTAAACTATGAACCCCTAAACCCTCAACCCAAAATAAAACCCGGACCCTAAACTCTAGGCTATATATGCTTTGTGTGAAAACTGGGGAAGTGGGAAATTGAGCCATATTTTGTAATTGCTTCATGACAAAAGCCATTGTTGTGCCTTAGAAAATTGAAATAACTTCTAATTTGGAAGCTTCCTTTGTAAATAATAATTTAAATGCCAATACTCACCAACTACCATATATGGATAGGTTATTATAAACTATAAAAAAGATATGGCCATCATGACCTTGGTCATGTGGTTTGAAAGCCATGCATATTCATAGATGGTACTCCATATACTATGAAACAAGTTTTTTTTCAAAAGTTATCAAATTTTAAGATTCTATTTTTCCATGGAAACTATCTAGTGCACATAGTGAGACACCAAGAGAGAAAATAATGGTTGTATTTCATTTTATATTTTTTTTCTTTGTATTTTTTTTAAAAAAATGGCCGAAATTTTGTTTCATTATCATTCATATCAAAAAGTTGAATCTTCTGAAACTCTCAGTGGTTCTCCAATATTTGACTACTTGGTACCTTTGAATTATTTTAAACAAGTCAAGAGGAAGGTATATCACACAGACACTTAGGAGTTCGAAATTAGACATACTTACTTTAGATTGTCAATAATTCATGAAAGTAGGGAATTATCCATCAAATCTGGAATCTTCTTTTGAAATGCCAAGATGCAGCAATCTAACATATATGGACACGTGATACATTGCAAATGTATCTAGAATTTTTGATGTTCCATGCTTGGTTTTATCCACTTTCTTGTGTTTTGTTCCAACTTTGCAGTACTTTTCATATCATTTCTTGAACTAACCTATTAACAAGAGCCACAATGCCAGCTGCCTATTTTCTGCTGTTTTTGGTTCCAGGAAAGTCAGAAAATGAATATTCTTGGAATTGGACGGGACAAAAGCCAAAGTGCCTATTTTTCCGGAAGTCATCATATGCCAGAATACGAGACGGAGAGGGGCCAGGGGGCACCACACCACCTAGCCACGCGGCCCAGCCTGGCCCGCGCCAGGGGGTGGTAAGGCCAGCCCTGGCACCCCCTCGGTCTCCCCTTACGCCTATAAGATGCCCTCAGGACGAAAACCCTAAGTGCCCTATCAAAAATCCACGAAAGAGTCTGTAGCCGCTGTCATCTCCATCCCTAGATTGGGAGGGATCTGAAGCTCTTCCCGGCACCCTGCCGGAGAGGGGAATTCACCCTGGAGGCCTTCTTCATCACCATGCAAGCCTCCGGTGTGATGCGTGAGTAGTTCATCCTTGGACTACGGATCCATGTAGTAGCTAGATGGCTGGTTCTCCTCCTTTGTGCTTTCATGTCTAGATCTTGTGAGCTCCGTTCATGATCAAGATCATCTATTTGTAATTCTGCATGTTGTGTTTGCGGGGATCCGATGGATATTGAGATTCTATTTCAGATTGATTATTTATTCTATCATGTCTTTGTTATTTGTGATCTTACATGGTTTCCGTTGTTAGTAGCTATCTTGGTCAAGTAGATGCTAGCAACTCCAAGAGTTAGTATTTATACTCGATAGTGGGTTCATGCCTCTGGTAATCTGGTGAAGTGACAGAAATCTCTAAGATACTAGATGTGTTGTTGCTACTAGGGAGAAAACAACAATCCTTTGTTCATAGAACAATCGTATTGTTTTACTTTACACGCAATTCGTAAAGCAATACTCTGCTGCTTGCAACTTAATATTGGAGGGGGTTTGGATGATAACCAGAAGGTGGATTATTAGTCATAGATGCAGTTGGATGGAGGTCTATGTATAATGTTGTAATGCCCAATCAAGTTCCAAATGAGTCAAGATGATTAGTATATGCATGTATTGCTTTCTCGATGTTTGCAATTGCCCCGCTGTACTTTGTTCACCCAGCATGTTATCTATCTTAAGGAGAGCCACCTCTAGTGAACTATGGATCCCGGTCCTTTCTTTTACATACAATCTACAAACTGTTACTGCTTTGTGTTTACTTTCTGCAAACTATTACTTCTTTCCATTCGATACGTTTAATCCTTTGTTTTCCGCAAAACACGGTGAGATTGACAACCTCATCGCAAGTTAGGGACAAAGTTATGTAGTTGTGTTGTGCAGGTCTCCACGTTGCTACTAGCACCGGTAGTGCGCCCTTCCAAAGCTCAGCTAGTAACACCTTTGGGGTATTTTCTTGCTCCTACTGGTTCGATTAAACCTTGGTTTCATTACTGAGGGAAACTTGCTGTTGTGCTCATCATACCTTCCTCTTGGGGTTCCCAACAAGCTCTACATAAACCATGCTCCAGCATTTTTCTGGTGCCATACACAGAGCCATCAACACGCTATCATGAACTATATCAGATATATGGCCGTGAACTTGGTCATCTTGTATGAAAGCCTTCAAAATATATTGTTTATCAATTTTGACAAATGTGTGGAAACTCATTTAAACGTTGGTAATCATACTATCGCTGGCGTGTGGATCTAGATGGGGCCAACACGTGAGAGCGGCCACGTCGGAGTAGCGTACATCGGAATCTTCAACCTCAAAATTTCCATAGAGCGTCGAAACATCCCGCGCATCTATTCAAATATCTCTCCTGCTTTTTGAAAATAAAAAATTCCTCTTCTATCCCTGGTCCGAAAACAAGGACCAAAGGAGTACTCCAATAATAGAGGGGTATAGGTGGTAAATGTGCGTCATCCCACGTGTATCCCCCCATCGCCTCTTCCCTGCCCACACCCCTCCAACCTCGACCTTCCTCCAGCTGCTTCACCGTCGGCCCTCTCTTCCACACCGGAGCTCCTTCACTGTCGTCGCTCTCTTCCACACCAGAACTATTTCACCGACTCCCTCGCTGCACCGGATCTGCTTCACCAATGTCATCATCTACCCTATGGGGGGGTGCTTCACCGAATCACTCGCCATTGACCCTGAAATGCAAGCCACTGCCCTGCCGCTCTCTTGCCTGTCCCACCCATCTTTGCTACATAGTGGTAATTTCTATTGCTCGTTTTCTATATTGTTGGCACTCGTAAGCTACGAAATTATTAGAATGTTTCTCAATATCCTGCATGTTATTGCCATTTTGTTTGCACCCTACATCTGGTAGGTCCTATCGACATCATTAGCTTCTCGCTTTTATTCCCTTTCTTACATTCTCATGCTATCGGTATAATCCTATAACACTAACTCATAGATGCTATTCTTTCTGAGCGCTTGCACGGGTCATGCAAACAGCTCATAGAGGATCCAACAATGACAATCTAACGCCAAGCAAGGCTGAACTGCGTGGTTTCCTGACACGTCCATTTTGCATCACTATTATATATCTTAATTTACTATTATTCATTGATATATTTCATATTAAGAGATGATACTAATGTTATTTCATTTGCTTTTGCATGGTTGATGACTTTTGGGGCATGGACCGCTGTAGTTAGGATTCTGATAGAAAAGGTGTTGTTTGGAGGCAAAATTCGCGAAGATCAGAAAATCTGGAAAATACATGGAAAATCCTATTTTTCCAGAAGACTGAGAAAGCCAGAAGGGGAAGTGGAGATGGGCCATAGGGGCCCACACCACCCCCTGGCATGGGCCACCCCAGGCCATGCCACCAGGTGGTGTGGCCGCCCTGGTCCACTCCAGCCTCTCCCCTCTAGCGTATATTATCCTCCCGAAACCCTAAGACTCGGGGAGCGATCATAGAAAGATTCCACCGCCTCTACGGGGTGGAAAACACCGAGAGAGAAAGATCTCTCCGGCAGACAGAATTCTGCCGGGGGAATTCCTTCCCGGAGAGGGGAGATCATCGCCATCAACACGACCATCAAGCTGGACTTCACCAGGATGATCATCATCATTACCACCATCATATCCACCAGCACCATCATCTCCACCAGCACCATCATCACCACTTCATACTGCTGTAACAATTGGGTTGAATCTTGCATAGTTCTTAGGGGAAACATTCCCGATGTTGATTACTCTGTGTAGTTGATGCTATTGAGTGAACCATTGAATTATCATTTATGTTCAGATTGTTACACATCATTATTGTATCTCTGATCATGATCCATATGATGTCTTGTGAGTAGTTCGTTTTGTTCTTGAGGACATGGGAGAAGTCATGTTGTTAGTAGTGGAATTGTGTTGAGAAATATTCAATAGTTTGATATTTAAGTTGTGGTGTACTTCTTCTAGTGGTGTCATGTGAACATCAACTACATGACACTTCACCTATATGGGCCTAGGGGAATGCATTGTGTATTTGGCTACTAATCATAGGGGCTGCCGGAGTGACAGAAACCTGAACCCCCGTAATGAAACCTTTGCACAAGGGACGTCAGGGTCTTAGAGTTTAAAGATGTGGTTAGGTTTCTACCTTAATTACTTTCTTGTACTTGCGGATGCTTGCAAGGGGTATAATCACAAGTATGTATTAGTCCTAGGAAGGTCGGTACATTAGCACAGATTCACCCACACAACACTTAGCAAACTAAAGAAGATTAATCAACTATATGAAGCGAAAGCACTTGATGATATTCCCATGTGTCCTTGAGAACGTTTGGTCATCTTAAATAACAAAAACGGATTGTCCTTTGCTAAAGAAAGGATTGGGCCACTTGCTGCATTTATTCTTATTGTCTTTTATTTACTCGTACTTTATTTACCTGCATTAGCAAAAACCCCTAAAATCCTTTTGCTAAGTATTTACAGAGAATTCCTACTCCTATCCACTTGCCAGCAACTTTTGCTCCTCGTTGGGTTCGAGACACTTACTTATCGAAAATACTGCGATACACCCCCTCTACTTGTGGGTCATCATTTCCTCATGTTACTTAGGCCAGTTTCTTGTCATGTTAATAAGTTATATAACGTGCATGCCTAATAAGTTAATTTTTCATTCTACCTAAAACCTTGCTGACATTTGCATTCAGGTTCTTTGTGTTTCTATCTGCGAATGCTTAATTCAGAAAATGTCCATCTAGTTTGAATCATATACCTGGTCATTTTTAATGCTATCTTTTTGGTGTTTTCACCTGCTTTCATCGTTCCAAACTAGCTATCTATTTTGAATCAAACATCTAGTAATTTTTTAAGCTATTTTTTGGTGTTCAAGAGTTTTCATCCTTCCAAACTAGCTAACTGGGTTTTAAATGTAGAGAAATGACAATGGAGTACAAGGACCAGAGTTCTAGCTACTCGGCTCAGATTCTTCTGACAGATTAACAAAGAGTCACACCCGCTTGAGAAGGAGCTACCGTCTCTTGAAAGTGCTAGTGTAAGTTCATACTTACTTTAAATGATCTCTACTTTATATAATACTAATTGTTTCCCTTATTCTTTGTTTCAACCTCTTTCACCATATTTTAGTAGGTTGTAGTTAAAACCAAGCAGGGGTCCTCGGAAGGCAGGACTGAAAGTTGTGATTCCTCCTCCCATTCATCCTCCCATTGCATTTCTGAAGCAAACAACTTACTTAACAGTCCACCTAGAACAACTCCTTCAGGTGATAATTATATAAAGGCTATATTGCATGAAGAAAGAAAGGGTGTGCCTGCTCTTAGATCTGTAGCTGAAATGTTGAAGAAAAGGATAGATCATACATTGAAGCGAATTGCCAAGTACCGATTTCTTATTGATGATACCAACACTTTGTACTCTTTCAAAATGTTGATCTTTTTATATAATTTGTTGTAATAAACTTTTATTGTTCTGTAATAAGTAGTTTAAATTTGCGCGTGTTTATTAATCGATGTCTTGGTATTCCTGTGTTGTTCTGCAAAAAAGTAGGCGCTAGCAAAAAAAGGCCGAAACAGTAACTGGCCGGAGCAGTAACATGCCGAACATTGAAACAACATGAACATACGGTCCAAAACGAGAACTTAAAGGAAAGAACAGTAGAAGGCTAGAATAGTATAAGGCCAGAACAGTAGAAGGCTAGAATGTTAGAAGGCCAGAATAGTAGAAGGATGGAATAGTAGAAGGGCAGAAATCTAAAGGCCAGAATAATAGAAGGCCAGAACAATGAAAGTGCAGAAAAATGAAAGTCCAGAATGGTAGAAGATCAAAATCGTGAAAGGCTCGAATAGTAGAAAGCTAGAACAGTGAAAGCCCTGAATAGTGGAAGGCCGGAACAGTGAATGGCCCCAATAGTAGAAGGTTAGATCTCATAAGGGCAGAACAGTAGAAGGCCGGAACTTTTAATGGCCAAACCAGTAAAAGGCCAGAACAATAAAAGGCTAGAATAGTAGAAGGACAGAATATTGAAAGACCAGTAAAATGGCAGGCCACTACAGTAACATGCCGAACTGTACCGGCCTGAATAGCCAAAAGCCTAAACACTAAATGGCCTAAACAGTAACAGGGTGAAAATCCTAAAAGGCTGGAACAGTAACATGCCTGAACAATAAAAGACTAGATTGATACCAGGCATGAACAGTAATGGGACGTTGTAACATCCCAAAACGTAATCCAAAGTTAATCAAGATCAAATCTACCCAATTTAGGGTTAACAAAAACTTTTCTATTTAAAAATGATTAAGCATTCATATGTGCGTGCATATAATTTCGGAGTTGTTTTTAATTGCCGTGTGTGCATGATCCATTGATTGTAAAATGATTCTAAGGTGAATTAAACATCATCCAGATCATTCCCAAACAATTCCCAAAGAAAAATAAAGCAAAAAGAATAAAATAAGGAAACAATTATGGTTCTTTGCACCCCTTGCTAGTACAAGTAGTGATGTGCCAAGGCCCACTCTGCTTCATCCCAAAAACTTTCAAACAATAATTTTAAATGGCATTTGAAAATTGAATGTAGTTCATATGTATAGATCACACTTATTCAAAAGCCACTCAAATGAATTCCATTTAACAAATCCTAGCAACCACAGTCTACCAAGCATCAGATCAAAGCATCCACCAAAAATCAGCCCAAAATTCAAAACCTTTTCTCTTGCGGCCATTGTGTCGAACAGGTGGCAGGCAGAGATCATCTGCCTAACTAATACTATTTCTAAGTTAAACCCTTGTCCCCCATTGGACCCTCTGTACTCTCCTTTGTCCCCCCTAAGTCCAACTAAGTCCCCAACCAGCTTCCCCATTAGCTGTTGCAGCAGTGGCGCGCCGCCCGAATGAGATCACCGCTGGCCAGAAGCGGGCAGCACGCCAGAGACTGCGCCACACCAAATCAGCGTGCCCCTAGCTCCGCCCAACCCTACCGCCGCCCACGGTCCACCCCTCGATCAACCCCAGCCCTTAGACCACCTCAGGACCGTGCCGCCCTTTCTCTCCGCGAGCCAGCCAGAGCGCACCAGAGCGCGATTACCGCCAGCATGCAGCAGACCGCGCCTTGACGCCATATCGCGCACGCCGCTCCGCCTCAACCCCAGCACCCCACCAGATACGGCCGTCCACCGCCGCGTGACCCATAGTAGCCAAGAGCCGCGTCGAGCATCGCCTCTGTCCCCCAGAGCGCGTGAAGCCCCCAACCAAATGCCACCGCCCCTAGCATCGCCATTACATAGTAGAGCACCGCCAGGGAACCGCCCACCGTCCGCCTACCCAGCCCATGCCGAGCACCGCCTCTGTACCTCAAAGCGCGTGAAACCCCCGACCAAATGCCACCGCCCCTAGCATCGCCATTACGCCGTAGAGCACACCGCCAGGGAACCGCCCACCGTCCCCTACCCAGCCCATGCCGATAGAGCCCTGTATCGTCGTCACCGACAAGCTCGTCGTCGCCCTCTCGGTCCCCTCATCGACCCTATATAAGGAGGCCACCCCCAGCCACATTTGCCACCCTCCCACACTCCCCTCTCACCACTGATCATTCCCCACCTCTCCCCGGAGCCGCTCGAGCCGTAGTTCGCCGAAATTGCACCGAAGAAGGCGGCTGAAGAGGTGGAGACGTTGCAGTCGATTCCGTCCACCGCAGCCCCTACCGCTACCTCACCTGAGTCTGCTGTCACCGTCCAGTTCGGTCGCCCACCTCGCCCCACTAGCTGGAGCCCTGGTATGCCCTCACTGCACCCCTACTGGCCGTTTAGGGTTCGGTCTCGCCGGCGATGAGTCCGTCGTCGACGACGACTATGGGTCGTTGATCCGTGTTATAATCGTGTGGCCCAGATCGCTAGATACCGTTTCGGGTTTTAAGTCTCGCTGACAAGAGGGGCCAACCTGTCAGTCGCCCTTTGCGCCGCTGAGCGTCACTGGGCCGGCCCGTTAGTTTTCCCGCGCTAGCCCACAGATTCAAATATAGGTTTTTCTATATTAGACTTAAATCAATTATGTCCCTTAGTTCAAAAATCCATTCAGAGAGTTTTATAAATCCAAATTGAGTGTTTCCAATTTTGTTGGAAACTTCTGAAAAGATCTATCTAAGCCCGTTGGATTTAGTTCATTAAGAGTTAGAGATCTCTCCTAGTAAAAATAACAAGACAGAAGCATTTGCACATTGAAACATTTTTCTAAAATCAACCATAATAGCTTTTGAGTTGATTCCAACTCTCAAAAATCACATTTAACTATACCTACCTGAATATGTAATAATATTAAGGTTTACATATAGTGACTTTGGACTAGTACCAAAATAATGCCATATAGGCATTTCTAGTCACTTTAAATCATTAATTATTAAACTTAAACTTATTAAAATGTGATCCAACCTTTAAATCACATTCCCATATGTTAGAATATGTGGTGATGACATGTGTCCACATGATCCCATATTTTAATTGGAGAATATTAAATCTTAGTTAATTTCAATGAGTAGAAATTACTTTTCTCAAATAAAAAGAATGATGCTAGTGAATTGAACCTTGTGATGCTTGTGATGATAAGAGATCATCAAATGTGTGCCTTAGTGTGCTAAGTAGACTAGTTAAGTATTGTTTGATGATTGTGTACTCCGTATGTATTTATAGGCGATATTACCGACCAGGCTTACGAGGAGGAGGGAGTTCTACCAAGAGGAGGAGGAAGAAAACTTCGACCACTACACCAACCAAGGCAAGCTAACAATGCAAGCTAAACCTTGCAAGCTATATAACCTAAGCAAGATGCAATATGCATGCTTTGGTTATACATTTGACTATTACCTACCCCAAGTTTTATTTACAAGCTTTACTTTCTTTTCTTTACCAAAGTCCTTTACTTGTTTGAAGTTAGCATAAAGAGTATAAAACTTGACCCATCTAGTTATATTTAAATGTCATTCTATGGCATGCGATTGAGATTAGCATCCCACCTTAGTGAACACTCGTAACTTAGTAGGATTAGAGTTAAATCAAAACTTTAGTCACTTTAGATGGGAATACTTGGTGAAAATGATTTGTCAAAACCTTGGAATGATGAATCATTCTATTGCGATGTGTTGACACGTGTTGAGAAACACAAATGGTTTATGATGATGAAAATGTTGAGGCATGAGCCTTAGCCCTTTTTACAAAACTGATGGTTGGGTTCGGATGCGATACCATTCCAATTTTACCGTACAACCACAATACCTGAATTGGGTAAGGCTTACCCGGAAGTTTATATGCATTAGTATTAGTTCCCTCGCGGGAGAGGTTTGAGCTGAGGCTACCTCTCGATGTTGTCCACCTATGTAGTGCCCAAGATGACAAATGCTCATGGTTGGGAGGCCATGCTCATAGGAGAGGTGCTTATACTAGGGTGTGTAAAGGAAATGTTATGTTTGATTATCTGCATACTAAGTATGATGATTCAGGGTTATCCCTGACAGATGTATCGAATCTTGTGGTGAAAGTGTACCACCTCTACAGAGTGTCAAACTATTTGAATAGCCGCGTCCGCGGTTATGGACAGTTGGAGTGGCCATACTATTCCATTGTCAGATGTTTTCAAAACAACTTATGAAATGAATTGTGACCTGACTTGACCCCAATAGAGTTGTGACTATGACAATTAAATTCCCACTTAGGTGATTTCAAACTTTATTTTATCTTTCTTTGTTTCAGAACTCAGCTTAGGTTTCAAACTTAACTTTACAAGTAAACTTAGAGTTAGCATTCATACTAGAACTATCCTACTTGTTAGTGGTAGTTTGCGAGTACTTAAAGAGTACTCATGGCTTTTGTCCCTGGCTATTCCTATGGCCAGACTATGAAGGAGACTACCAAGATGAAGGACAGCAGGACGACTATGATAACTAGGACTATATTCCATCGTCAGCATTGCCTGTGACTCTGAAGATGGACCCCACCGCTATGCTATTTATTCCGCTACTTGATTGTACTAAGACTGGATCATGAGATCCTTTATTTTGTTGTAAGACCTTATTATGGTTTGTAATGGATGACGTACTGTGATATCCAATGTGTTATGTCTCGTAAAAATGATAATCCTGGGATTGCGAGGTATGGCATAACAGGCATCTGGAATTAAAAATCCAGGTGTTGAGAGATGTCTTTGTGCAGGCCTCAAGTGGCCGCAAAGTGTTGGGCTAACTTGGGCCTCATGTAGGCTGAAAGAGTATCGGGCCTGAAAGTGTACGGGCCATGGCTAGCTACAGTACTAGGCCGATTCCAAACAGCACAGGGCAAAACAGTAAAGGGTTGTATTCTCATTGGGCTCTCATCATGGGCTGGCCGAGTTAAAAATTAGTAGGCCTTGGCTAGGCCTAGCTTCTACCATGGTTTCTGTGACCATTGGTAGTTTACATGGCATCAGCAGTCAACGCGGCTGGCAAACAGATCTACGACAGAACAAGTTTTTGTGGTTGAAGGGTGCTATCCGCCACAGTCGAAAAAAACAGCGGTTGATTCATTTGTGATGGGGCTTTTACCACGAAGGCCATCTGTCGCGGAAGACTTTTTAGCCATGAAAAACGGGCCTTCAACCACGAAAATCGTCCGTTGTAAAAGCCAATTTTCTTGTAGTGTTACTAGTGCCAGGAGCAACACCTAGGTATTTGGTACTGGTTCTATTGTTCATATTCGTAACTCTCAACATGATTCGCAGAATAAGCGGCGGCTGGTGAAGGACAAGGTGACGATGCGTGTCGACAATGGCCACAAATTTGAAGTCCTAGCTGCCAACACCCTCCCTATGCGTCTCCCTTCAGTATTAGTTTTAATTTTGAATAAGTGCTACTATGTACTATCCTTGATCATGAATATTGTCAGTGGTTCTTGCTTGTTGCAAGACCATTATTTATTTAAATCAGAGAAAAATGGTTGTTCTATTTATATGAATGTGTTTTATGCTCATGCGCTATAAAGTAAAGGTTTATTATTATTAATTCTTGATTATGATGACACACACATCCATAGCATTGACGCCAAGCAATGTAAGCATGTTAATGATAATTTCATGTATATGTGGCATTGTCATCTAGGTCATATCGGTGTAACACGCATGAAAAAACTCCATTTCGATGGACTTTTGGAATCATTAGATTTTGAATCTCTCGATCGATGCGAACCGTGCCTCATGGGCAAGATGACCAAGACATCGTTCAACGGTATGATGGAACATGTTGCAGACCTATTGGGAGTCATGCATTCAGATGTATGCGGACCAATGAGCGTCTCCACACACAATGGTTATTGTTACTTTGTTAACTTCACTAACGATTTGAGTAGATACTAGGATATCTACTTGATTAAGCACAAGTCTAAAACCTTTGAAAAGTTCAAGGAATTCTAGAATGAAGTTGAGAATCAAATCGACAAGAAAATCAAGCACCTTTGTACTGATCAAGGGGGTGAGTAGTTTGGCGCACATCTGAAGGCTTATGGCATTGTACCACAACTTATGCCAGCTCGAACACCACAACGTAGTGGTGTGTCCGAGCGATGCAATTGCACTATGTTGGACAATGTGCGATCCGTGATGTCTCTCACCGACTTATCTGTATCATTTTGGGTATATGCACTTGAGACAGCTGCATTCATTTAAATAGAATGCCATCCAAATACGTGAAGACAATGCCATATGAGTCATGGCATGGCATGAAGTCAAAGTTGTCTTTTCTGGAGGTTTTGGGATGTGAGCCTTACGTTAAGAAACTATAGCCTGACAAACTCGAACCGAAAGCGGAGAAATGCATCTTTGCAGGATATCTAAAGGAAACTATTGGATATACCTTCTACAACCAAGCTTTGGGAAAAACGTTTGTCACAAAGAATGGTACCTTCCCCGAGAAAGAGTTTCTCGTGAAAGGTGTAAGTGGAAGGAAGATAGAACTCGATGATATTATTGACCCTGATTTTCAAATACGAGTGTCGGAACAGAAGCTCTTCTAGAATCACCCCCATTAACTGAAGTGGGAGAAAATAATGATGATCATGAACCTCATGAAGAGATAGCTGCTAAATCTTGTAGGTCAACAAGAAAGCATACCACTCCTGATTGGTACAATTATCTTGTGAACATGGTCATTTTGGTTGAACATGATGAACCTGCAACCTACATAGAAGCAATGGAAGGCCCTGAACCCAAGAAATGGTGGGAATCCATTGAATCCAAAATGAAGTCCATCTATGAAAACTAGGTATGGACCTTGGTAGATATTCCCAATGGCCAAAAGGCTATAGAGAATAAATGGATCTTCAAGAAGAAGACGGACGCTGACGAAAACATCACTGTCCATAAAGCTAGACTTGTCACAAAAGGTTTCCAAAAAATTCAAGGAATTTACTACGAAGAGACTTTCTCTCCCTTAGCAAATATAAAGTCTATTTGGATTGTACTAGTAGTTGTTGCACATTTCGATTACGAAATATGGCATATGGATGTAAAAACTGCTTTCCTAAATGGCAACATTGAGGAACAGTTGTATATGATGCAACCAAAGGGTTTTGTTAATCCAGGGGATGCTAGTAAAGCATGCAAGCTTCAAAGGTCCATTTATGGACTGAAGCAAGCATCTCGGAGCTGGAATCTTTGATTTGATGAAGTTATAAAAGGTTTTGGATTCATCCAAAACGAAGAAGAGGCCTACATCAATAAGAAAGTGAAAGAGCTCAATGGCATTCTTGGTACTATATGTGGACGACATATTGTTAGTAGAGAATGACATGAATCTTCTGAATAGCGTGAAATATTATTTAAATAGTAAATTCTCTATGAAGGACATGGGTGAAGCTTCCTACATAATATGCATTAAGATCTATAGAGATAGATCAAAGCGTCTACTAGCACTTTGTCAAAGCACTTACCTAGAGAATATTCTGAAGCGGTTCTGGATGGATGAGGCAAAGAAAGTTTCATTGCCAATCATAAAAGGTAACAAGTTGAGTATGACTCAATGCCCAGAAACGGAACATGACAAGGAAGCAATGAAAGGCATTCCTTATGCCTCGGTCATTGGATCCATCATGTATGTCATGGCAAGCACTAGACCAGATGTGGCCCTGGCTCTTATCTTAGTGAGCCGTTTCGAAATTAACCCATGATCAGTTCATTGGAATGTAGTTAAGAATATCCTCAAGTTTCTGAAAATAACTAAGGATATGCTTTTAGCCTATGGAGGAGATGAAGAAGAACTTGCCATAATAGGATACATGGATGCAAGCTTCTACACTAATCCATATGACTAAAATTTTCAAACTATGTATGTGTTCATGGTAAATGATGGCACGGTGAGTTAGAGGAGAGGAAGCAAAACTCGGTGGCTCAATCTACAATGGAATTGGAGTACATGGCTTCCACAGAAGCGGCAAATGAAGCTGTTTGGATGAGGAATTTCATTACTGAACTTGGAGTGTTCCCAAGCGCGCAAGACCATGTGTGCATCTACGGTGATAACATGGGGGCCATTGCAAATGCGAAGAACCAGAGGTTCCACTCCACAGCCACATACTTCGGCGTTACCTTGTAATCAGAGATTACATAGCTAAGCGTAACACTAGAGTTTGTAAAGTACATACAAATGTGAATGTAGCCGAGCCATTCAGAAAGCCTCTTCCACAAGCAAAGCATGATCAACACCGGGATGCTATTGGTGTTAGATTATTTACTGATGTAAACTAGTGTAAATATACTCTAGTGCAAGTGGGAGACTGAAGGAGATATACGCTAGAGGCCAATAATAAAGTTATTTTACCATTATATCTCTAATGTTCATAATAGTTTTGTATCATGCTATAACTATATTAAGTGTAAACATTAATAGATGTGTGGTATATAAACAACCAGGTCCCTAGTATCCTCTAGTACTAGTTCTTTGGGAAGCTGATTGATTGAGGTTTCCTGATCATGGACTTATGAATGACAACTGACAAAGAGGTCACTTCATTAAGTGGTGGAGACACTTGACCATATAATTACAATGTGATCTAATCACAAAGTTTGACTTTGCAATATCTAGCAAAGCATAGTAACTTAGTCTTGTGGCTGCTTTGATCACATCAATCATCATGACCATTACTGGGTGGCCATAAATATGTGTATTGGCTATTGCAAAGGAATATGTTGAGGTGTATGCATCAGGATTGGGATTTTCCTATCCGAGTGACAGATAGATACTCTGGATCCACCCGGTGAGATTATATCAATGAGCTTGAAAGCATGTGACTAGGTCAAGAGGATGTACTATCACGACAATGAGTAAACGTATTTTTCAGTAAGAAGATCGAACTAGTATGTCAATACTAAATATTAGGTCTTGGATAAACCAGGTATCGTTGTGCAAAAGGAATAAGACTCAACTTTTAAAAGGTTCAAGCAATCAAACAATTTGTGGAATGTGAAGGGACGATCATGAGTTTCTAGACACCGTTGTTGGTCATTGATCAGAGAGAGGTCTCGATCATGTCTGAACATTCCCGAACCTTAGGGGTGTCACGATTAAGGGTAGAGACGTTGTGGGTTGATCCGTGGCCGTAAGAGAAACATGAAGAGCGAGAACCAAAAGTGTTCCGGAGAGATACTGAAGTGTTCGACAATTATTCAAAAGGATTTTTGAATAAAGGGAATTAAATAAAAGATATTTACTATTTAGTTGGTGGAATTAATATTAAATATATTTATTTAAATAAATCAAAATGGGCAAATACCCATACATGGGCCCTCCCCGGATGGGAGAAGGCCCAAGAGGCGGAGGCCGCCAGCCCTGGGTGGGCCTGGGCGCACGAGCGGGGGCTCCAATCGCTGCTAGCTAGCCAAGTGGGCTTGGCACGTGCGGGTGGGTCCTACCCCACCATTGGCTAGCCCCTCCTCCACCTCTCCCAAGTTTAGTCCCACACCGGGACTTTGAGGGGTGGGAGTGCCTAGTGTTTCCCTATATAAAGAGGGTAATTCCTCCTCCAAATCTCATCCCACAATTAGCCTTTGCCATTATATATATCTCTCCCTATCGTGTGCATTCCCCAGTTTGGAAGGTGCTTCACGAGGTATAGAATTCTCCACCAAACGCAGGCCGTCATGCATCTGGAGTCGGTCTGGATCTTCTTCTTCTGCTGTCTTGCTGAACCGGGGTTAGGGAGACGTCTTTTACACCGGACGTGTGTAAAATTCGAAATCACTGCCATTAGTGGTGCTGGACGCTTGAATCCTTCTAGATCTTAAGCTCTTCTATGCTCGACTTTATCAACAACATTTGTGCGGAAACGTAATCCTGTGTCCGGTCTTCAAAGGTATGAATACCATATCCGGCTCGTTAATATATTTCTCCATAGATAGATCTTGGTTGGTTCATTCTCATAGTAGCAATTTTTTTTCATCCATGGAACCCGTTCACCTCTTGCTAGAGGCGAGCTTTGGGTGGAGTGGGTATGGGAAGTGCCAACAGTAGCATAGCGACGAGGAGAGGAAGATGGGAGAAGGTGGGGCAGGAAGATGAATCTCGGTGCATAAATGCGTTGTCTCGCTGAGTTGGCCCACACTCTTTTTTTCCATTTGTCTGGCTCCTCCAGGCAAACCCCAACGCGCCGGGTTCAGCCTAAGTTCGTCGGCTGAAAGTTAGGCCCAATCTGGCTTCTAGGGGTGACTAGGACAAAGTCGCTTCGCGGGCGCTGGAAAAGGCCTTTAGGGCTATTGGGTGCCCGACTGGATATGCTCTCACTCCCTCTGTTCTTACGGGGGGAAGCCTATACACCGATTAGGCCGACGCATACTTCACGCCGCACACCCCGCACGCGGTATGGGCCAGCCCAGTCAGCGAACTTTCTCCCAATTATATTCTATATCCTTTTATTTTTATTTCTTTTATTACACTCAAAAATGTTCAGATTCCAAAAAAAATTACATTAAATTTTTTTTAAATTTGGAAATGGTTGAATTCATATTTTTTGTTCATATACAAAATTTGTTTAGATTTTTCGTAAAAATGCTAAAATTTTAAAATAGTCAAATTAAAAAAATACAAATATGAAAGTTGTTCAAATTTTAAAAATATTTAAATTTAAAAATGTTCAGATCATGATAATGTTTTTTAAAAATGGTTCTACTTTTTGAAAAAACATTTAGATAAGGTGCTCCTATATACCGTCCAGAGACAGGGCACCACACACCCCAAGCGGTCCGTGCGGTTTATTTGGGCTACGACCCATTAGAAAAGATGTAGTTTTTTCTTTGTTTTCTTTTTCTTTATTAATTTTTGTTTCTTTTTCCATTTTTCAAAATCTAAATATTTTTTAGAAAATAAAACCATTTTTGGACATTTTTAAATCTACATATTTTCAAAATGTTAAAAACTTTAAGATTTGAATATTTTTTGAATGTGAACATTTTTAAAATTTAGCCTTTTTCGAGATCTAAAGAATTTTCATATAAGAACAAAAATTAGAAATTCAAACATTTTTCTAATTTAAACATATTTCGAATCTGACCATTTATCTAAAATAAAAATTTGAAATCGAAAATTTTGAAAAGTATAGTGCAACAAAAAGAAACATAAAAATAAAAAGGAAAAATTGAAATAGAAAAACGAGAAAAGGGAGAAAGGCCGTAGATTGGGCCGACCCATACCGTGCGTGGGGAGTGTGGTGTGCGGTAGGCGTTGCGTGTCGAGGGTTCCCATTCTTATGGCTCCATAGTCCCTCCGTTCACAAAGGAAGCGTTTGGTAGGCTGCATTCTCCCTGGGCAGGACCGTTGGCACCGAAATCGAGATGTTTGGGTGCCGTCAGGATCCCCATGTCAGCGCAATTTTCAAAGTAGCCCAGATGCATTGCCCGGTGACGACGGTGAAATCAGCTGTTTTTTGTAGCCTGGCTAGGGTGAACCAAAAAGGCTCTGCACTACACACGTGGGGAACATGATGGATACGCTGCATCCATTCGGGAAACAGGATCCATAAATTTCTCACCGTCCACTCCTCTCCCTCTCAACTCCACCACACTCATCGACGGTTCTGCTGCATGCGACGAATCTGCCGTGAACCATCGATGTCGGTGGTCACGGGCGGAGTAGGAGATCCAGGTGACCACAATGCTTGTCCATTCTTGGGCGGCCATGCATGCTGCATCTCTTGAAACTCCAGCGGCTCGACAATGGCGGTAATCTCTCCCCCTTTTATCCGAGCCACGGGTGGACGCTTCATGGGTAAATCTGGATGTACATGTGTATGGTTAGAGTCTTAATTCCATGCGGGGTAAATCTGTAGGGCTAACCACTGGTTTAGGATTTTTTTTGATTTGGGGTTTACTATTGCTTTTCTGGTTTGTTCTTGGGATTTTGGGTTGGCTGTTCTCAATACGAGTGGTTTCGATAATATCGAACACTAGATTCTTACTCTGCCTATGGTTCAACCCTCGGTAGTTCGTGGATGAAAACCTATCGATGATTCAACTAACCTTATGCTCTTTAAGGGACATGTTAGTGAAGCGAGTGTTATGTATATTGATTATGCATTCCACTTGCTTTAGTGACTCTGCCTCTAAAAATGGCGCTGGTCCTTTGCCACATGGAGTAAGTTTCTGAATCTGCAAAACATGCACTATATAAGGTACGTGTGTACTTTCATCCAACTGACAATGATGAGGATAGTAGCACAAGCAACCACCAATATATATTGATAATCATCAATAGTAGTACAAAGGGACGTAAAAGTAAAAAAATTACAAATAGGTCATTGGACCATCTAGCGACGACTACAAACACTAGCATGAACTGAAGGCACGCTGCCGTCGTCGCTCCTCCATCACTGGAGCCGGACAAAGCTTATCATAGTAGAGCTTGTTGTAGTAGATAGACGGGAAGTCTTCATGCTAAGGACATAATGGATCAGCGCACTTGAGCAGCAACCATCGCCAATGATGACATACCTAGATCGGAAGAGACTGACCTAATAATAAACCGACAAAAACAAAAACAGATAGAATCCTAGGAGATTCTGCCGAACAAACGACTCCACGCGCTCTCCGTAGCGCTAGATGCACCACCGGAGTAAGGATGGAGTGGAGAGAACTTTATTATCACTTCAGGATGAAGCCGTCGCCTTAACATTCCGAAAAGGACACTAAAAAGCAGATGAAACAAAGAACGAAAAACCTCCTGCCGATGAGATGCCATGGTCCGCCACACCTCCGAGGCCCTAGGGCCATCGGAGGTGGAGCGGATTGCGATGTCGCCAGCGAGGGGTCTGGAACCCTAGATGGATTTTCTCTCCTCCCCAGCTGCTCTCTCCTGGAGTCGGTACTCCATACCGGTTAATCTTTTTCTTTCAAGAAGATACCTCACATGTAGTAATTTTCTAGAGATGGGCTTGAGTACCTAGTATTTTTCCCAAATGGGTAGAAAATAAGACATACCTGGTACTAAGGGATCATCTCTTGAGATCCGTGTGCTTGTTCTGTTCTTATGTCCCTTATACGAGGCAATGTGTCGTGTGTCTATTGCTACATTCATTTGTTTCCTCATAATATGATTTTTATATGGTAGATATCCCAAAACTTTAAAAGATATTTATTATCTTAATTGGCTATGCCGGTTAGCCCATTTAGATGCGTTGAGGTGTCGACCTTACATATGCCTCTAATGTTAGACATTTATGTCATATTATGTGACATAACACATCAATCCCCAAAATCGTGGAGACTAATATTTGTGATCTCCCATTTATGGCTGGGATTGTAATTTTTCTATATATACATGCAATGGAAAAGGCCCAAGTGTGGTCAATTTTCTAAGTCTATCTTTCTCACATGGTATTAGCCTAAACATCCTCAAACCGCTTCGTCCTCTCCTCCAACCCTAGCCGCCGGCGCCCCTCCTCCCCAAGCCTAGCCGCCGCCATCTAGAGCATCCGCTCCCTCATCCTAGTCGTCCTCGACTTCAAGTCCAATGTCTTCCCCAAGTGGCGCACCTTCTTCACCATCGCTGTCACCACCTACGCCCTCGAGGATCACCTCACCACGTGACGCCTCCAACCGATGCCATGGTACTCCATTGGTTCTATGGCTCCATTGCCATGGACATCGTCGACATCTTCATGCCCACTGCGACCTCGACCGATGCCCCCGCTGCCACCGCATACACGGGTTGGACGGCTATCCACACCCTCTTCAATGATAACGACAAGACCCGCGAGGGTTACCTTGCCGAGGAATTCTGTAGCGTCAAGCAAGAGGATCGGTCCGTCTCTGAGTATATCCGCCTCCAAAAGGCGGCGGCCGATGCCCTGGCTAAGGTCGGCGCCTCGGTCTCTGACTCAGAACTCGTCACCAACGCCATCAAGGGTCTTCACCAGCGCTTCGACAGCGTCGCCGACATCGCCCCCATCTCACGCCATACACTTCGTTCCTCCAATTTCGCAACATGCTGATCTTGCAGGAGATGAAGCTGTCCAACCGCTCCACCAATACCTCTGCCTCAGCCTTTGTCGCCAAAGGACCCGCGCCTCCTCCTCCCGCTAGTGGCGGGCCTCCTCCAAGGACGGGTGATACGTCCATTTTGCATCACTATTCTATGTCTTAATTCACTATTATTCATTGATATATTTCATATTGAGAGGTGATACTTATGTTATTTCATCTGTTTTTGTATGGTTGATGACTTTTGGAGCATGGACCGCTGTAGTCAAGATTCTGATAGAAAAGGTGCTGTTTGGAGGCAAAATTCGCGAAGATCGGAAAACCCGGGAAAATATACGGAAAATTCTATTTTTCCAGAAAACTAAGGATGCCAGAAGACGGAGTGGAGATGGGCCACAGGGGGCCCACCCCACTCCCTGGCGCGGGCAGCCCTAGGCCGCGCCAGGAGGTGGTCTGGCCACCCTGGCCCACTCCAGCCTCTCCCCTCTGGCGTATATCATCCTCCCGAAACCCTAAGACTCGGGGAGCAACCACAGAAAGATTTCGCCGCCTCTACGGGGCGGAAAACACCGAGAGAGAAAGATCTCTCCGGCAGACAGATTTCTGCCGGGGGAATTCCTTCCCGGAGAGGAGAGATCGTCGCCATCAACACCACCATCGAGCTGGACTTCATCGGGATCATCATCATCATCACCACCACCATCATCATGATCAGCACCCTCATCACCATCTCCATATTGCTATAACAATTGGTTGAATCTTGCATTAGTTCATAGGGGAAACTTTCCCGGTGTTGATTACTCTTTGTAGTTGATGCTATTGAGTGAACCATTGAATTATTGTTTATGTTCAGATTGTTATACATCATTATTCCATCTCTGATCATGATCCATATGATGTCTTGTGAGTAGTTCGTTTTGTTCTTGAGGACATGGGAGAAGTCTTGTTGTTAGTAGTGGAGTTGTGTTGAGAGAGATTCAATAGATTGTTATTTAAGTTGTGGTGTACTTCTTCTAGTGGTGTCATGTGAACGTCGACTATATGACACTTCACCTATATGGGCCTAGGGGAATGCATTGTGTATTTGGCTACTAATCGTAGGGGTTGCCGGAGCGACAGAAACCTGAACCCCCGTTAGGAAACCATTGCACAAGGGATGTAAGGGTCTTAGAGTTTAAAGCTGTGGTTAGGTTTCTACCTTAATTACTTTCTTGTACTTATGGATGTTTGCAAGGGGTATAATCACAAGTATGTATTAGTCTTGGATGGGGCGGTACATTAGCACAGGTTCACCCACACAACACTCAGCAAGCTAGAGAAGATTAATCGACTATATGAAGCGAAAGCACTTGACAGTCTTCCCATGTGTCCTCGAGAACGTTTGGTCATCTATAGAAATACAACCGGCTTGTCCTTTGCTGCATAAAGGATTGGTCCACTTGCTGCATTTATTCCTACTATCTTTTATTTACTCGTACTTTGTTTACTTGCTTTATCAAAAACCCCTAAAAATCCGTTTGCTAAGTATTTGCAGAGAATTCCTGATCCATACCACTAGCCAGCACCTTTTGCTCCTCGTTGGGTTCGACACTCTTACTTATCGAAAATACTGCGATACACCCCCTGTACTTGTGGGTCATCGAGACTATTTTCTGGCGCCGTTGCCGGGGAGTGAAGCGCTATTGGAGAGTGGAACTGGTAAAGGAAACTTCTACTGTGAATATTGTTTACTTCTGCTCGTTGCTTTATTTTCGTTATGGATAATTCGCTGAGTTTCTTATTTGGTAATGCTACTACCACTGCTAAGGTAGTAGATAAGCCACCACCTGCTGAGAAAGATGTTTTCAAAATACCTACAAGAATTATTGATCGTGTTATGGATAACTACTATGTTGGGGATGGAACTGTCCATCCCGGTGATCATTTACTCTTTATACACGAATCATGCGGGTTGTTCAAGTGTGCAGGTATTACTACAGATCAAGTTAAGAAGAAGTTATTCTCAGTATCACTGAAAGGAAGAGCTGAGGAATGGTATAAGCTGCTGAAGAATGGTCAAGCTCTAGAATGGGAGGAAATAGTGCCTCTCTTTTATTCAAAGTTTTATCCTCCTAGTGAGATTCATAAAGATCGGAATCAAATATACAACTTTTGGCCTCTTGATGGAGAGAGTACAGCCCAAGCTTGGGGGAGATTGAAGTTACTAATGCTCAAATGTCCCATTCATGAGCTCCCCAACAATATTATTATCAACAACTTTATGCAAGACTCCCTCTACATGACAAGGATTTATTGGACGCTTCTTGTGCTGGATCATTCACTCGCATGGAAGAAGAAGTTAAATGGGATCTTCTGGACCCTATTCAAGACAATGCTGAAGCTTGGGAGAATGACAAAGGTAGAAAGTCAGGTATAAATTACGATTATGAATGCATTGAATCTTTTATGGGAACTGATGACTTTCAAAATATAAAAAATGCTTATGGCCTAGATTCTCAAGCAACATGATCTTTTTATGAATCCTTATCAAGGCGCGATCTGCTGCGTGCTGGCGGTAATCGCGCTTTGGCGCACTCTGGCTGGCTCGCAGAGAGAAAGGGTGGCGCGGTGCTGAGGTGGTCCAGGGGCTGGGGTTGATCGAGGGGTGGACCGTGGGTGGCGGTAGGGTTGGGCGGAGCTAGGGGCACGCTGGTTTGGCACGGCACGGTCTCTGGCGTGATGCCCGCTTCTGGCCGGCGGTGACCTCATTCAGGCGGCGCGCCACTACTGCAACAGCTAAGGGGGAAGCTGGTTGGGGACTTGGTTGGACTCAGGGGGGACAAAGGAGAGTAGAGAGGGTCCAATGGGGGACAAGGGTTTAACTTAGCAACAGTATTAGTTAAGCAGATGATCTCTGCCTGCCACCTGTTCGACACAATGGCCGCAAGAGAAAAAGTTTTGAATTTTGGGCTGATTTTTGGTGGATGCTTTGATCTGATGCTTGGTAGACTGTGGTTGCTAGGATTTGTTAAAATGGAATTCATTTGAGTGGTTTTTTAATAAGTGTGATCTATACATATGAACTACATTCAATTTTCAAATGCCATTTAAAATTAGTGTTTGAAAGTTTTTGGGATGAAGCAGAGTGGGCCTTGGCACATCACTACTTATACTAGCAAGGGGTGCAAAGAACCATAATTTTTTCTGTTAAGATTTGAGTTCTAGGAATACCCAAAGTAGGCTAGTTAGTTAAAATGGCAGAAATAACCATTTCCTTATTTTATTCTTTTTTCTTTCTTTTTCTTTCGGAATTGTTTGGGAATGATCTAGATGATGTTTAATTCACCTTAGAATCATTTTACAATCAATGGATCATGCAAACATGGCAATTCAAAACAACTCCTAAATTATATGCACATACATATGAATGCTTAATCATTTTTAAATAGAACAGTTTTTGTTAACCCTAAATTGGGTAGATTTGATCTTTATTAACTTTGGATTAAATTTTGGGATGTTACAAACCTTGCCCCCTTAAGCAAAATCTCGTCATGAGATTTACGAAAGAAAACTAGGAACTAAAGAGATCTGGGAACTCAGTCCTAATGCAATCTTCTCGCTCCCATGTGGCTTCTTCTTCGGTATGGTTGCTCCGTTGAATCTTGAGAAATTTGATACTCCTGGTCCTGGTGGTTCTGTAGGCTTCCTCCAGGATACGAATGGGCACTTCACGATACGTCAGGTCCTTGTTGATATCAACAGCTCGGTGATCGATATTCTTGAAAACTTCGGTCTTCTCTGGTACTTCTAAACATTTGTGAAGTAACGAGATATGGAACACATTATGGATGGCTGACATCTCTTCAGGTAGTTCCAGCTGATAAGATACTTCTCCTCGGCGATTCAGAATCTTGCAAGGCCCGATATATCTGGGGGCTAACGTTCCTTTCAAACTAAAATGTTGGGTTCCCATCAATGGTGAAACCTTGAGATATACAAAATTTCCGACATTGAAAGTCATGTCTCTCCTTCTCTTGTCAGCATAACTCTTCTGTCTGGATTGGGTGGTCTTGAGGTGCTCACGGACTTTGTGAACCTTCTCTTCAGCTTCTCGGAGAATGTCGGGTCCAAAGATCTGACTCTCTCCTACTTGCGACCAATTCAAAGGGGTACGGCACTTTCTTCCATATAGGAACTCAAATGGTGCCATTTGCAAACTAGCTTGATAACTATTGTTATATGAGAATTCTGCGAAAGGCAGGCAGTCTTCCCATTTTGATCCATATTCTAACACACAAGCTCTTAACATATCCTCAAGGATTTTGTTGACTCTTTTAGTCTGTCCATCAGTTTGCGGGTGATAAGCGGTGCTGAAATTCAACTTGGTGCCTAATCCTTCTTGGACTTTCTGCCAAAATATCAAGGTAAATTGGGTTCCTCGATCTGATACTATGGTCTTGGAGGTTCCATGCAGGCTAACAATTCTAGCAATATACAACTCTGCTAGCTTCGAACTCTAGTAGGTTGTCTTGACAGGTATAAAGTGAGCTAACTTAAACAGTCTATCAACGATGACCCAGATTGAGTCATTTCCCCTACTCGAAGTAGGCGAACCGGTGATAAAGTCCATTCCGACGGAATCCCATTTCCATTCTAGAATCTGCAATGGTTGCAACAGTCCCGCGGGTCTCTGATGTTCTGCTTTAACTCTTTGAAAGATTCACACTTGGCGATGTAGCTTCCGATTTCTCTCTTCATCTTGTGCCACCAAAATTGCTCTTTCAAATCTTGATACATCTTTGTTCCTCTGGGGTGGTGATGTCTATGCACTTATATTCTTGTAGACAGTTGTTGGGCCTCCAAGTGCAGAGGTTTGTAGAACAACAATAAGTTTTCCCTTAAGTGGATCACCCAAGGTTTATCAAACTCAGGGAGGAAGTGGTCAAAGGTATCCCCTCTCAAGCAATCCTGCAATCAAGATACAAGAAGTCTCTTGTGTCCCCAACACACCCAATACACTTGTCAGGTGTATAGGTGCACTAGTTCGGCGAAGAGATAGTGAAATACAAGTGGTAATGGTGATAGAAAATAGCTTGATGGCATGGAAAAGACTAAAGGCAAACTGAAATAACGATGGAAGCAAGCAAACATGTAACAGATCTAGTAGTAAACAGTGTTTCAATGCTTAGAAACAAGGCCTAGGGATCATACCTTCACTAGTGAACACTCTCATATAAATATCTTCTCTTTATGATACTACTCTTAACTACTCTTCGGTTGGACACTCTAATCAACGGTAGGGCTATAACAGCGCACCTCAAAGTTCATCTTTCCCATCTAGAAAACCCCACAATGTCACCTTGAGTACTAGATGAGTCTAACAAACACCACAATTTCATAAAGACATCCAACTCCAAATATAACTCATAACAAGTATTTTTAATCTCTAGCCTAAGTGCCACCATGGTGTGCACACTGTCAACTTCACACACATGGGGAGAGCAGAGATCTATGAAAGAACTTGAGTAGCAAGGTAGATCTACTTGATTACAAAGCTCATGATCACAATATGATCATGCATAGAGAGAGAGATGAACACATAGCTACCGGTAGAACCCTTAGCCTCGAGAGAGAACTACTCCCTCCTCATCATGGGAATTAGCAACGGTGATGGAGATGGTGGTGGAGATCGATGGAGATGGCTCCAGGGGCACTTCCCCATCTCAGCAGGGTGCTGGAACAGAGACTTTATGTCCCCCAAATCTCCCCTTCGGTGGCGGCGGCGCTGTGGAAATTTTCGTGGTTGGAGGCTTGACGATTTAGGGTTTATGCATCGGGAGGCTTCTTATAGGCGAAGAATCAAGGTCGGTGGGCGTCCAGGGGGCCCACACCACCTGGTGGTGCGGCTAGGGCTAGCCCGCACCTGGGGCTATGGCCAGGCCCTGGCCCTCCTCCGTCTCGTATTCTGGCTCCATGAGTCTTCTGGTAAAATAGGAACTTTGGCTTTTGTCCCGTCCAATTCTGAGAATATTCATTTTCTGACTTTCCTAGAACCAAAAACAGCAGAAAACAAACAACTGGCACTGTGGCATCTTATTAATAGGTTAGTCCAAGAAATCATATGAAAAGTCCTCCAAAGTGTGGACAAAACATAAGAAAGTAGATAAAACCAGCATGGAACATCAAAAATTATAGATACATTTGCAATGTATCAACATCCCCAAGCTTAACTCCTGCTCGTCCTCGAGTAGGTAAGTGATAAAAAGAAAGAATAATTTTTGAGGTGACATGCACCATCAACGACTTGATCAAAGTATTTATAAAACATTCAAAGCTAGGATCATAGTACTTCAATCATAACATGAAAGACAAAGTTCTAGCAATAAGACAAAGAAACTATGATCCAACATGAAAAGGAACAAACAAAAGATTCATGAATAACAATGCTTTGCAAGACGCTTGTTTGTTTCACATAAAGAAAACATAGCATAATAGTATTCAGCTTGTCCCTCATAGAGTAGCAAACATAAATGCATAGGACACCTTCAAAGTTTATAAGAGTGACTAGATACAAATAGTTTAGAACAAGCAATATCAAAGTTATGCATCAATCAACAAGTCTTGGGACAATGCACATAGAACTAAGAATGGCCACTGTGCTCTCAAAGTTGGTGCATAAAGATAAATGGTGGAGACTCAATATAATGGTGGAAGGAAGGCCTTCATAGAAGGAAGCAGGGATTCAAGTCTCATAAAGAGCTTCCAAAAATTATGGTACTTATAGCTTTCAGCTCTCATTGCCCCTATCATAAGCATCTTGAAGGTGATTAAGGTTAAAGTGAAAAAACTATGGCGTACATGCTTGACGAAGTATAAGTTAGAAATATCATGTCCCTTGAATACAAGGGCCGCTCCTCATGCTACTCAAGTTTAGTCACCAGTAAGTTCTTGTCATTGTAAGTACATGTGTATCATAGAGAACCGTCAACGGGGTACCCCTCGCCCGATGATACGGAAGAATCCCCATATCAAAATGACAAGGTGATGACCCACAAGTATAGGGGGTGTATCGCAGTATTTTTGATAAGTAAGAGTGTCGAACCCAACGAGGAGCAAAAGGTGCTGGCTAGTGGTATTGATCAGGAATTCTCTGCAAATACTTAGCAAACGGAATTCTAGGGGTTTTCGATAAAGCAAGTAAACAAAGTACAAGTAAATAAAAGACAGTAGGAATAAATGCAGCAAGTGGCCCAATCCTTTATGCAGCAAAGGATAAGCTGGTTGTATTTCTATAGATGACCAAACGTTCTCGAGGACACATGGGAAGACTGTCAAGTGCTTTCGCTTCATATACTCGATTAATCTTCTCTAGCTTGCTAAGTGTTGTGTGGGTGAACCTGTGCTAATGTACCGCCCCATCCAAGACTAAATACATACTTGTGATTAAACCCCCTTGCAAACATCCGTAAGTACAAGAAAGTAATTAAGGTAGAAACCTAACCACAGCTTTAAACTCTAAGACCCTTACGTCCCTTGTGCAATGGTTTCCTAACGGGGGTTCAGGTTTCTGTCACTCCGGCAACCCCTACGATTAGTAGCCAAATACACAATGCATTCCCCTAGGCCCATATAGGTGAAGTGTCATGTAGTCGACATTCACATGACACCACTAGAAGAAGTACACCACAACTTAAATAACAATCTATTGAATCTTTCTCAACTCAACTCCACTACTAACAACAAGACTTCTCCCATGTCCTCAAGAACAAAAAAAACTACTCACAAGACATCATATGGATCATGATCAGAGATGGAATAATGATGTATAACAATCTGAACATAAACAATAATTCAATGGTTCACTCAATAGCATAAACTACAAAGAGTAATCAACACCGGGAAAGTTTCCCCTATGAACTAATGCAAGATTCAACCAATTGTTACAGCAATATGGAGATAGTGATGGGGTGTTGATGGTGATGATGGTGGTGATGATGATGATGATGATACCGATGAAGTCCAACTTGATGGTGGTGTTGATGGCGACGATCTCCCCTCTCCGGGAAGGAATTCCCCCGGCAGAAATCTGTCTGCCGGAGAGATCTTTCTCTCTCGGTGTTTTCCGCCCCGTAGAGGCGGCGGAATCTTTCTGTGGTCGCCCCCCGAGTCTTAGGGTTTCGGGAGGTTGATATACGCTAGAGGGAAGAGGCTGGAGTGGGCCAGGGCGGCCACACTACTCCCTGGCGCGGCCTAGGACTGCCCGCGCCATGGGGTGTTGTGGACCCCCTATGGCCCACCTCCACTCCATCTTCTGGCATCCTGACTCTTCTCGAAAAATAGAATTTTCCGTATATTTTCCCGGATTTTCTGATCTTCACAAATTTTGCCTCCAAACAGCACCTTTTCCATCAGAATCCTGACTGCAGTGGTCCATGCTCCAAAAGTCATCAACCATGCAAAAACAGATGAAATAACATAAGTATCACCTCTCAATACGAAATATATCAATGAATAATAGTGAATTAAGACATAGAATAGTGATGCAAAATGGACGTATCAACTCCCCCCAAGCTTAGACTTCGCTTGTCCCCAAGCGGAACTGAGCTCAATAAACATGACCTCAGGTTTATGGAGTGAAGAGTTGATAAAAGGATACGGACAAGAAGTATCACATTCATCAAATACATAGATCATAATAGAAGACAACTCACTATTATATAACTCAACTTGTAATGAGTAAAGGAAACACAATAAAGATACGTAAAGTGAATCATAATTGGTAATGGCAAACTTAGCTCTTGGTCGAAGAATAGTTGATAATTTGCTGGAGTTCACAAATAGCTGGTTTTCAAAGAAAGCTTTCAAAGTAGTAAAATTCAGGATAAGAGCAATGTGCAAAACAAGGAACACAAGAGACATGATTGAATAAATCATCATATGAATGAATGAATCAAATCAACTCAAAATACTTTCTGAGATAGAGGGGAGTAGGTTTACTGACTCAACTACAAAGTAAAAGAAGGGCCCTTTAAAGAGGGAAGCAGGGATTGCAAGTCTCATAAAGAGCTCCCAAAAATTATGATACTTACTAGCTTTCAGCTCTCATTGCCCCGATCATAGGCATCTTAAGGTGATTAAGGTGAAAGTGAAGTCCAATCTGAGTTATATGCTTGATAGACTATAAACTGAAGATCCCAAGTCCCTTGAGTACGAGGGAGAGGCTTGAAAATACTGTTTCCTCTCTCCTTTTACTCCTCCTTTTCTTCTTTATCTTCTTCTCTTTAGGAGGGAGAGGCTTGAAAGGAAGCTTCTCCATATACCCTGGTTCATTGTTAGAGACAATAGAAGAAACTTTGGAGGATTCCTCCTTTTCATTAATAAGATCAAAACACATATTAGTCCTATCATATTTTGGTAAAATATCATCTTCTATAATATTTTGTATGTAAGTATTTGTGTGGAAATTATCAACACAATAAAGATGACAACCATGCAGGACACTATTCATATCAAAATCACTCATATCTACCAAAGAAGTTTTTCTTGATAATTCTTCACACCCCAAAAATAATGTAAGTTCATCATGCTGATTAGGAGTGATCATGTCATCACAATATAAACTTGCAGTACTCATTGGATTAGAAGGGCTATTATTATGGCCGGAGCATTGAAAATTGAAATGACCCACTTCAAAGCAAAGTTCACAAATAAAAGGATAAAGGGCACAAACTCTTTTACCAAGATCATTTAAAGCCCTATACCACATTCTAGTTTTTTCATTCCTGTGGGTGATACAATATTATTCTTCAATTTGATTATTCTCACCAGGTCTATGTATTCCAAAAAAATTAACATGCTTATAATAAATAGTACTTTCGGAGGTTTGAGCATGTTTATTGCTATCATTAACAACAATTTCATTTTCCATGCAAGTGTCTTTAAAAGGCTCATGATACATGTCCCATTTTTCTTTAGGAGCATTAATATGAGAAGCAAAGGTTCTAAAACAATCAATAAGAATTTGAGGATCAAGACCATATTTAGCACTAAGCCCTTGAAAATTAGCAGTTTTAGGGAAAGACTTAATGCAATCATACTCATATTTTATACCTGGTTCTTTACCTTTGTTGTTATCCCAATCTTTGGTATTCCTTTGAATTGTTTCAAGAAGATCCCACTTAGCTTTGACCTCCTTACTTGTGAAGGATCCCTCTAAACAAGTATGTAGATAGTCCTTGTAATGTCCTGAAAGCCTTGCATAGAAATTATTAATAACAATATTACTGGGGAACTCATGAATGGGACATTTGAGCATTAGTGACTTCAATCTCCCCCCATGCTTGGGCAATACTTTCTCCATCATGTGGATGAAAATTATAAATGTAATTCCTATCTTTATGAATTTCATGAGGAGGATAAAATTTAGAGTAAAAGAGAGATTCAAGTTCCTTCCACTGAAAATGATGATGATCATCTAGTAGCTCATACCATTCCCTTGCTTTCCCCTTAAGTGAAATAGGGAATAACTTCCTCTTAACTTGGTTCATTGAAATACCTGCACACTGGAATAACTCGCATAATTCGTGTAAAAAGAGTAAATGATCACCAGGATGGACAGTTCCATCTCCAAAATAGCAGTTATTCATAACACGTTCAACAATTTTTATAGGTATTTTAAAAGAGATGCTTTCAGTATGTGGATTTAAAATATCACAAGTATCATTAGAATTACCACATATGGGAGATAAAGTATCATCAGAGCAAATTTTCTTCTTTAAAGCTAGGGAACTAAAAAGATCATTTTCATAAAAACCAACTTCCCCAAGCTTAGACGTTTCTTGAGAATCTAGGCTCCCTCTACATGATAAGGATTTATTGGATGCTTCTTGTGCTGGATCATTCACTCGTATGGAAGAAGAAGCTAAATGGGATCTTCTGGATCGTATTCAAGAAAATGCTGAAGCTTGGGAGAATGACAAAGGTAGAAAGTAAGGTATAAATTATGATTATGAATGCATTGAATCTTTTATGGAAACTGATGACTTTCAAAATATTAGTAATGCTGATGGTCTTGATTTGCAAGTTATTACGAATTGCTTTAGAGCTTTTGCTTCTTATATTGAAATTCCAAAAAGGGGATGGAATAAGTACCATGCGCCTTATAAAGATATTGTTGACTGTGTTCCTGATGGGAGCACTGAGTGTTGCATTATTGAGCATATCTTACATGAGCCTTATATCGAGAAGATTCCCTTCCCAGATAAGGTAAAGGATCATCCTATGATAACTAATGTAATCACTAAAAGTGAAAAGAGAACTGTAAAACCTGATGAACAAATAAACGTTGAACCTGTGGTAGCAATTGTGAAAGACCTTGTCACTAAAAACATAGAAGATGGACACATAGTCTTTTGTGAGGATGCTTCTAATATTGTTTCACATCCTAATAGAACTAAAAAAGCTAGTGTTCCTATGCTTTCTGTTAGAATCGGTGATCATTGCTATTATGGTTTATGTGATATTGGTGCAAGTTCTAGTGCTATTCCTTATGAGCTTTATAGAAAAATTATGCATGAAATCAGTCCCTGCAAATTGGAAGAGATTGATGTGGTTATTCACCTTGCTAATAGAGAGACCATCTCTCCAATTGGTATTGTACGAGACATGGAAGCTCTTTGTGGTAAGATTAATTATCCTGCTGATTTTCTAGTACTTGGTTTAGCTGCTAGTAAAACTTATCCTATCATTTTTGGTAGACCTTTCTTGAGTACTTGTGGAGCTATTATTGATTGCAAGAGGGAGAAAATATTGAGTAAGTTTGATGGAGAATCTTATGAGTTTAATTTTTTGAAATTTACTAAAGAACCTTGCAAAGAGGAAACCCATAATGAGGATTTTAGAGTTGAACAACTTGCTTCTATCTCTCTTGCTCCTGGAGCTGATAATTTATCTCGTTTGGAAATATCTCTTTTGACCCTATGCCTATTAATGATAGTTTCCCAAATGAACAGTTAGCTGCTGTAGGGGTGAGCTCGCGAGGGAGCCCTTGGTACGCTGATTATGTTAACTTTATTGTCTCCAAGTATTTGCCTCCAACTTTTACAGCTCTGCAAAGAAGAAAGTTCTTCTATGATTTGAGGCATTATTTTTGGGATGACCCACACTTATACAAAGAAGGAGTGGACGGTATTATGCGAAGATGTGTTCCAGAATATGAACAAAAGGAGATATTGTGTAAATGTCATGGTAGTGCTTATAGAGGACATCATGCAGGAGATAGAACTGCACAAAAGGTGCTACAATCAGGTTTCTACTGGCCTACCCTTTTTCAAGATGCAAGAAAATTTGTTTTATCTTGTGATGAATGTCAGCGTGTTGGTAATATTTCTAGACGCAATGAAATGCCTATGAACTACTCTCTAGTTATTGAACCTTTTGATTGTTGGGGATTTGACTTTATGGGTCCTTTCCCTCCTTCGAAAGATTACACTCATATTCGTGTTGCCGTTGATTATGTTACTAAGTGGGTAGAAGTCATTCCTACAAAGAGTGCTGACGGGGAGACTTCTCTAAAAATGCTTAAGGATGTTATCTTTCCTAGGTTTTGGGTGCCTAGGTATCTCATGACTGACGGGGGTTCTCATTGCATTCATGGTGGTTTTAGGAAGACCCTTGCTAAATATGATATTAATCATATAATTGCTTCAGCTTATCACCCCCAAACTAGCGGGCAAGTAGAGTTATCAAATAGAGAGATTAAATCTATCTTGCAAAAGACTGTTAATAGGTCTTTAAAAAACTGGGCTAAGAAGTTGAATGATGCTTTATGGGCTTATAGAACGGCTTACAAAAATCCTATGGGAATGTCTCCTTATAAAATGGTTTATGGGAAATCTTGTCACCTACCCTTAGAATTAGAACACAAAGCTTACTGGGTAGTTAAAGAACTAAATAGAGATTGTAAGCTCGTTTGTGAGAAAAGATTATTTGACTTAAGTTCTTTAGATGAATGGAGGAGTGAAGCCTATGAAAATGCTAGGCTCTTTAAGGAAAAAGTTAAAACATGGCATGACAAGCGAATACTTAAGAGAGAATTTCATGTTGGTGAGAAAGTTCTATTGTATAGGTATCGTCTCAGATTTTTTGCAGGAAAGCTACTGTCAAAATGGGAAGGACCTTTCATTATAGAAGAAGTATACCGTTCAGGAGCAATACAAATTTCTTATTTAAAAGATAATACTACACAAGTAGTGAATGGACAACGACTCAAACATTATATTGCTGGAGATTCTTACAATGAAGATATTGAGGCCTTTCAAGTTATAACTCTGGAGAAATTCACCGAGGACCAAATTCAGAGACCTGCAGAGTCTGTTTTCAAATAGGTAACAGTTCTGGTAAGAAAAGTTCCGCGAAAATACAATCCAACTATATTTTTGCAGTTTTTAGTCGATAAGGAAAGTTACGAAGCGAAAAAGGGACGGAACCGGAGCCAGGGTGGCTCACACCACCCTGTGGCATGGGCCCACCCCTGGCCATGCCACCAGGTGGTGAGGCCACCCCAGACTCCGCCTCTGGCCCGTTTTCACCCAGTATCTTCTTCTTGTTATGAAACTTCGTGATATATAACCCCCGGGATCTTTCGAGGTTCGTATATCGTGTTTTCTTCGTGTTTTTGTTTCGATCTGTTTCTACCAGGTAAAATCCCAGATTTGTAGCCACAATGTCTTCCACTGGATCAGCCGAGGGAGATTCCTTAGAAGATATCATCAACCCATACATGAGAGAATTGAAGATTCACCCCAAGGAGTTGTTGCTCGAAGATGGGGAGGTCCGGATTTAAGAGGTTCAAGGCCCTAAAGGTGAAGGAAGTCTGGAGGACAGGATGGAAGCACTAGAGCAAGAAGTCTTTAGGTAAAAGAAGATGGCGGAGCGCGAAGTGGATATCATCCATAAGATTTGTTCCGAACTCATCACCGAGCACCAAAAGGAGTCTGCTGAACTCAAAGACGAAGTCCTCTCACTCCGTCAAACAACCAATAAGCTGCAAGCACAGTTCTATGACGTTCAAAATCAAAATTGTGAGTATGAGGCTAGATTTAAACGCATAAGTGCTGCTGCAAGTTTCAGGATGTTGGAAACCACGATGTCCTTTGTTGATGGGAAGCCTTTACCCTGGAAGACGGACAAAGATGATAAGATACCACCACCACCAAAGGAGTAATTTGTCATCAGGTTTGGCATCCCCTTGGTTTGTTCCAAGCATGGGGGAGTGCCGCGGTATCACATCACTATCTTCTATCTTTTTACCATATTAGTAGAGTCATATCATGAATGGAGGAGTTATTATGTAGGATGGTTTGCATTATGGAAGTGTCCCCTCTCTTGTTAGATATGTATCCCTTGGTGTGAGTTGCCGTTGTGGAATATTAATGAGAAGTTCTATCATTTACTCTTTTGCATAGCTTATATTAGTTTTCAATTTGTGGTTATATGATTGATCTTGTTGTTAGTATTGGTATCACTCTAGGATCATTGAGTTAATTTAGTTGGTTTTGGCAAACCTGGCTTGTTTAGTAGCAACACTATTTTTGAGAGTTGAAAGAAAAGATAGAAGTACTCTAGAGAAAAATAATTTCATCATATTTCTTTCTTGATTTGCTCATAAGTTTAGTATTCTCTAGTTAAGATCTTTTGTGCTTCCAAGGAAGATTGCATGTTTGTTTTTATCACTTGTATGTTTGGTTGTTTCCTTCAACTCTTATACTTTCTACCCAGCTTTGCTACCCAAAAACCTGTACGGAGAGGGTATTCTTCTCGTGCATCCACCTCCTTTAAACCAAAACCTTTGCCATTTGTGTCCACCATACCTACCTAGTAGCATTATTGCTATTCCAAGTAAATTCTTGTTTTATCTACCTCCCAAATTAAACTTTTTATGTGAAAATTAGTGATTAAAGCTCTCACGAACTTGATGGCACACTTTACTTTCTTGCACTTAATAAACTTTAACCATTGTGCTCACCTATGTTGCGTATATGCTTGCGCTTTGTAAGTTGTGAATTAGCAGAACCATGTTTTCATGGGGAACGCTTTCAACATTGCACTGGTACTTTGTACCAAGTTGATATTATGTTCTTTTGTCTATGGATGTCGTTGGTGTGAAATGAAAGGGGAGCTTGTAAGTCCATGGAGTTATGCATGTGTGTTAGAGAAACGCCTGGGCCGCTGGTCTAATCCATGCTGACATGGTGGAAACATGCAGCGTAACCATAACGAGTATCTATGAAGCATTCTTCTTATAAAAAAAGAGATAGAGATTGAGAAAAAGAGAAAAGGAAAAAAGAGATATTATGAAAAGAGGAAAGAGAGAAAAAAGCACCATATTATGAACATTGCTGAGATACTTGTTGTCTTCTTGCCTTGTCATTTTGATATGGGGATTCTTCCTTATCATCGGGCAAGGGGTACCCCGTTGGCGGTTTTCAATGATACACATATGATTACGATGACAAGAACTTACCGGTGACTAAACTTGAGTAGCATCAGGAGCGGCCCTCGTATTCAAGGGACATGAGATTCTCAACTTACAACTTGTCAATGCATATCCTCATATTTGATCACTTTAACCTTAATCACCTAAAGATGCCTATGATAGGGGCAATGAGAGCTGAAAGCTAGTAATTATCATAATTTTTGGGAGCTCTTTATGAGACTTGCAATCCCTGCTTCCCTCTTTGAAGGGCCCTTTCTTTTACTTTGTAGTTGAGTCAGTAAACCTACTCCCTTCTATCTTAGCAAGTATTTTGAGTTGTTGTGTTTCATTCATTCATACGATGATTTATTCAATCATGTTTCTTATGTTCCTTGCTTTGCACATTGCTCTTATCTTGATGTTTAGTACTTTGAAAGCTATCATTGAAAACCAGCTATTTGTGAACTCCAGCAAATTATCAACTATTCTTCGACCAAGAGCTAAGTTTGCCATTACCAATTATGATTCACTTTATGTATCTTTATTGTGTTTCCTTTACTCATTACAAGTTGAGTTATATAATAGTGAGTTGTCTTCTATTATGATCTATGCTTTTGATGAATGTGATGCTTCTTGTCCGTATTCTTTTATCGACTCTTCACTCCATAAACCTGAGGCCATGTTTATTGAGCTCAGTTTCGCTTGAGGACAAGCGAAGTCTAAGCTTGGGGGGAGTTGATACGTCCATTTTGCATCACTATTCTATGTCTTAATTCACTATTATTCATTGATATATTTCGTATTGAGAGGTGATACTTATGTTATTTCATGTATTTTTGCATGGTTGATGACTTTTGGAGCATGGACTGGTGTAGTCAGGATTCTGATGGAAAAGGTGCTGTTTGGAGGCAAAATTCGTGAAGATCAGAAAATCTGGGAAAATATACGAAAAATCCTATTTTTCCAGAAGACTAAGGATGCCACAAACGGAGTGGAGATGGGCCATAGGGGGCACACACCACCCCCTGGCGTGGGCAGCCCTAGGATAGGTTATGGATTACAGGCCAACTCTACTCTATTAGTACCAGTAGGCATCATAGGGGAGAAAAGAAAAGCACTACACCTAGAAATAGGAAAGGAATCAACAAGAGAAAAACTTTGTTAGAAATTATCCCTTTCCTGATCCCTATCAGGGTTGGGAAGAATGGTTGAGATAATAAACAACCATCAGGTTTGTACTTTGGATACCCCTATGACTAAAAGTTCATTAACTAAGAAGCCGGGAATATGGTTTCAATTGGGCATAACAAATTCAAAAATGATCCAAACAACGTGAAACCTTCGCGTGGTGTCATATTATGTGTCATAGTTGCAAGGAAAAATATTGAACTTGAAAAATGCAAACATCATAAAAAATCATTCACAAAATGACCTATCATGTTCGAGATTTCATGGCATTTAGGTCAAACCACCAATGTTATGGCTAGAATTAGGGCATAGTTTGAGATAATGTGCCCATATTATGCACACATGTGCATCTTGGGATGGATTACGATGTTGCAGGAGGAAATTTTCCTTTTTGACGCACGAAAAAGCCAATTTCCATTTTTGAGGTGCCGAAATCAGGGTGTTCTGTGAAGCAACCACCAAATTAAAGTTTGGCATTGGTACCAACCTATTTTTCAAAAATACTAGACCACCTTATATGGACAATTTCTCAACCGGTGTATCTGGAACCTTTCCGTCCATCCCTCATGAAAAAGACAAATTCTTGCCGAATCGGTAGGAGGTTGCCCAGATTTGAACTACAAGTACATGATATAATGCTTGTGAATTTTTTTTAAAATCATTTATAGGTTCACAACATGCTATTTCATCAGAGATCCACTTCAAGTTCAGCAAGGCTCAGCCTAGGCTAAGAAGCTTCATGCCCGCCGTTTTGAATATAGTTTGAAACGGGCATAACAAATTCAAAAACGATCCAAACAATGTGAAACCTTCACGTGGTGTCATATTATGTGTCATAGTTGCAAGAAAAAATATTAAACTTGAAAAATTGCAAACATCATAAAAAATCATTCACAAAATGACCTATCATGTTCGAGGTTTCATGGCATTTAGGTCAAACCACCAATATTATGGCTAGAATCAGGGCATAGTTTGAGATAATGTGCCCATATTGTGCACACATGTGCATCTTGGGATGGCTTATGATGTTGTAGGAGGAAGTTTTCATTTTCCACGCACGAAAACGCCAATTTCCATTTTTGAGGTGCCGAGATCGGGGTGTTCTGTGAAGCAACCACAAAATTAAAGTTTGGCATTGGTACCAACCCATTTTTCAAAAATACTAGACCACCTTAGATGTATAATTTCCCAACCGGTGTATCTGGAACCTTTCTGTCCATCCCTCATGAAAAAGACAAATTCTTGCCAAATCGGTAGGAGGTTGCCTAGATTTGAACTACAAGAACATGATATAATGCTTGTGAATTTTTAAAAAATCAATTATAGGTTCACAACATGCTATTTCATCAGAGATCCACTTCAAGTTTAGTGAGGCTCAGCCCCGGGCTAAGAAGCTTCATGCCCGCCGTTTTGAATATAGTTTGAAATGGGCATAAGAAATTCAAAAAAGATCCAAACAATGTGAAACCTTCGCGTGGTGTCATATTATGTTTCATAGTTGCAAGGAGAAATATTGAACTTGAAAAATTCCAAACATCATAAAAAATGCTTCACAAAATGACCTATCATGTTCGAGGTTTCATGGCATTTTGGTCAAACCACCAATGTTATGGCTAGAATCAGGGCATAGTTTGTGATAATGTGACCATATTATGCACACATGTGCATATTGGAATGGCTTACGATGTTGCAGGAGGAAATTTTCCTTTTCGACACACGAAAAAGCCAATTTCCATTTTTGAGGTGCTGAAATCGGGGTGTTCTGTGAAGCAACCACCAAATTAAAGTTTGGCATTGCCACCAACCCATTTTTCAAAAATACTAGACCACCTTAGATGGAAAATTTCCCAACCGGTGTATCTGGAACCTTTCCGTCCATCCCTCATGAAAAAGACAAATTCTTGCCGAATCGGTAGGAGGTAGCCTAGATTTTAACTACAAGTACATGATATAATGCTTGTCATTTTTTTTAAAAATAATTTATAGGTTCACAACATGCTATTTCATCAGAGATCCACTTCAAGTTTAATGATCCAAACAATGTGAAACCTTCGCGTGGTCTCATATAAAGTTTTCATACATCACATAAAGTTTTCATACATTACATAGATTTACATAGGGTTTAGGGTTTAGGGTATGAATCCTTCGTCACGTATGTCGATTCCTTGCCTATGATCGCTTCTTAGGCTGTTACCATGGAGCATCTTCTTTGCTTAACGGGATGCTTGGGTCAGTTTTCACGGCGGAGGGCGGAATTTCATCAAACTTATCATAATCTGCTGACATGTCTGTCTTGTCCTGGATTCCTGCGATGTTTCTTTTCCCTGAAAGAACTATGTGACGCCTGGGCTCATCGTCTGATGTATTCGTTTCCTTATTTTTTATATTTTTCGGTCTAGAGGACATGTCCTTCACATAAAAAACATGAGCGACATCATTGGCTAAGATGAATGGTTCGTCTCTGTAACCAAGATTCTTGAGATCCACTATTGTCATTCCGTACAGCTGGTCTACCTTTACCCCTTCTCCATTCATGTTGACGCAACTGCACCGAAACAAAGGGACCTTAAAAGTAGGTCCATTGTCAAGTTCCCATATCTCCTCTATGTAACCATAGTATGTGTCCTTTTTCCCATTCTCGCATGTTGCATCAAAGCGGACACCACTGTTTTGGTTGATGCTCTTTTTATCTTGGGAAATCATGTAAAATGTATTCCCATTTATCTCGTACCCTTGAAAAGTCAATATAGTCGCAGATGGTGTCACGGCCAACAAGTAGAGCTGATCTCCAATAGTGGTGTCATTCATGAGATGTAATTGCAACGGAAGTGCCGAAAGTCTCCATGTGATTTTCTTTAATCCAGTAGTCATCCTTCCCTGGGAACTTGGAGCGTACAACATTCATGTGTTCCTCGATATACGGAGCCACGAAGGTAGAACTTTGTAGAACTGTGTAGTGTGCTTGATTCAAATAATGTCCGTCCCTAAATATCATTGCTTTCTTTCCTAGCGTGCCTTTTCCACTCAGTCTCCCCTCATACCATGATTCAGAAACACCAATCGGCTTAAGGTCAGAAAGAAAGTCTACACAGAACCTAATGACCTCCTCTGTTCCATAGCCCTTAGAGATGCTTCCTTCTGGCCTAGCATGGTTACGAACATATTTCTTTAAGACTCCCATGAACCTCTCGAAGGGGAACATATTGTGTAGAAATACAGGACCGAGAATGGAAATCTCTTCGACTAGGTGAACTAAGAGATGCGTCATAATATTGAAGAAGGACGGGGGGAACACCAACTCAAAACTGACAAGACATTGGACCACATCCTTCTGTATCCTTTCCATACTTTCTCGATCGATTACCTTTTGAGATATTGCATTGAGGAATGCACAAAGCTTCACAATGGCTACTCGAACATTTTCGGTAGAAGCCCCCTCAATGCAACCGAAGCAAATGTGTCATAATCACGTGGCAATCATGAGACTTCAGGTTCTAGAATTTTTTCTCTGCCATATTTATTATTCCCTTTATATTTGACGAGAAGTCACCCGGGACCTTGATACTGTAAAGGACTTCAAAAAAGATTTCCTTCTCTGCTTTGGTAAGAGCGTAGCTACTTAAGTATTGACGGCCTTTATCAGTATGCTTGTTGTATGGTCTTTCATACGTTGTTGGTCCTCTCGTCCTTCTGGTGTATCTTTTGTCTCCCCATACACGCTAGGAAGCCTAGCAGGTTCACGCAAAGATTCTTCATCACGTGCATCACGTCGATTGAAGAATGTACCTCTAGGTCTTTCCAATACTCAAGCTCCCAAAATATAGATTTCTTCTTCCACATGGCCGTGTGTCCAATAATGGGGTCTTTCGGAACAGATTGACCGCCAGGATCCTTTCCAAAGATTACTTCTATGTTCTTCACCATACCAAATACATCAGCACCTTTAGGAAGCTTAGGCTTCTTCCGGTAATCTGCCTCACCATTGAAATGCTTGCCTTTCTTTCTTACTTGATGATTGGTCGGAAGAAATTTACGACACCCCAGGTACACAACCTTCTTACATTTATCGAAATATGTACCTTTAGTCTTATCTAAACAGTGCGTGCATGCATTGTATCCCTTGTTTGACTGTCCTGAAATGTTACTAAGAGCAGGCCAATCATTGATGGTTACGAACAACAATGCTCGTAGGTCAAATGGCTCCTATTTGTGCTCATCCCACACCTTTACACCTGGTTCTGCCCACAACTACAATAGTTCATCGACTAATGGCCTTAGGTACACATCAATATCGTTGCTGTGTTGCTTTGGTCCTTGGATGAGCACTGGCATCATAATAAACTTCCGCTTCATGCACAACCAAGGAGCAAGGTTGTAGATACATAGAGTCACTGGCTAGGTGCTGTGACTGCATCTCTGCTCCCTAAAAGAATTCATGCCATCTGTACTTAGACCAAACTATAAGTTCCTCGCGTCACCTGTAAAGTTCGAGTACTTTCTCTCGATGTTTCTCCACTGCGACCCATCGGCGGGGTATCTCAGTTTCCCATCTTTCTTACGCTCTTCTTTGTGCCATAGCAACAACCTGACATGCTCTTTGTTTCTGAACAGACGTTTCAACCGTGGTATTATAGGAGCATACCACATAACCGTAGCAGGAACCCTCTTCCTGGGGGGCTCGTCATCGCCCTCAACAATAGCAGGGTCATCTTGTCTGATCTTGTATCAACATGCGCATACCGGGCATTTATCCATATTCTCGTAGTTCTCACCGTGGTACAGGATGTAGTCATTAATGCATGCATGTATCTTGTCCACATCTAATCCTAGAGGGCAGATAGTCTTCTTTGCTTTGTACTTTATCTCGGGCAGCTCGTTATCCTTTGGAAGCTTCGTCTTCATTATTTTCAGTAACTTCTCAAATCCCTTGCCAGATAAGCCAGACTCTGCCTTCCATTTCAGCAGTTCAAGTGTGGTACCGAGCTTTGTGCTGCCATCTTCGCAATTTGGGTATAACAATTTTTAGTGATCCTTTTGCATGGCCTCCAACTTAAGCATCTCCCTTTCTGTATTGCATTATTGCTTTGCATCAGAAATGACCCGACCAAGACCATTAGCGGGCTCATCCGATTCCCGTTGTTCTTCTTCATTGCCGCCTCCCTCTTCTTCATTCTCTTCCATTGTAGTATCATTGTATTCTTCATGGGACATAGGATAGCTGTCATCATCCTCCTCTTCTTCATTTTCTTCCAGCCTAACCCCTCTTTCTCCATGCATGGCCCAACAATAATATCCGGGCATGAAACCTCTCCGAAGCAGATGGCTTTGAAGGATTTTCGGGGCAGAGTGCTCCGCCATGTTCCGACAGTCGGCGCAGGGACAAGGCATAAAATTATCCACTTTGTTTGCCTTAGCCAAATCGATAAATTTATGCAGGCCTGCAATAAAATCGGCATCGTGTCGGTCACCGTAGATCCATCGCATCCGCGCATCAATCCGCGTCATAATAATTAACCATGACAATGACATCGTGAATAGTGAAATGACCACCCTACATGGACACATGCAATATTTTTGTATCAGTTACAGATAAAGAATATAAGGTTGCTAACCTCGGCCGAGGATACCGTGTTGTGCGAACTTAAGTGTGGCTTGGAAATTTCGTCGAACACCTTGTGTGGAGTGTGAAGAAAAAAAACCTAGCATCCACCTCCCACACAAAATTCCAGAAAAAATAAGTGAATGGGCAGGGCTTATTTATAGCTAGGGGAGGGTTTTTTGTCCTGGTTCTTGGCATGAATCGGGACCAATGCTCCACAGAGCGCCACGTGTGCGTCGTAGGGAGGGCCATCCAAAAAAAACCCCACCTAGATCATTGGTCCTGGTTGATGGCATGAACCGGGACAAATGACATGGGTGGGGGGCGTTGCTGGGACGCCACGTGTCGTGGGGAGGAGCTTTGGTCCCAGTTCGTGGCATGAACCGGGACCAATGCCCACCACCGTCGCTTCGTCATCCTTGTGTACAAATAGGAGGCCACAGCGTGTCGCTTCACCATCGCCTTGCCCTGTGCAATCTCTCCACCGCGTCGTCGCTTCGTCGTCCATCCTCCCCTTCTTCTCCAATCTCCACCACGCCGCCACGGAGATGCCCACGCTGAACTTCTACGAGGCAGTGATGTTCGTGCACTTCGACATCCTCACGCTGCCGGGCGCTACAGTGCCCCACGGATGGCGCATCAGCTATGCGGGTGTGCCGGTGGCTCCGCTCCTCATCCCTGGCAGAGCCGAGATGGAGAGCAAAATCACGGTGTGTCGCCGCCAAATGCCCGCGTGGAAGAGGGCGTTGCCCCAATACGCTGTGGCCAGCCCGTACTGGCCACAGCTGTTCAAGAAGGAGTGGAAGGCCAAGCTTGACAACCGCATCATGGACAGGCATGTGGTGCACCCGGATCTCCGCAACCGAGAAGGGCGGGAGAGGTTCTGGTCTGTGTTTGGGATATACTTTCCGAGTATCCTCACAATTCCTCACTGACCAGGGTGGCCCACTTCGGGTTAGATCTTTGCTTCACAGGCGGCCCAGTCAGGGAGAGAAGACGGAGTCCAGTCCGGCTATGGGAAGGCCCAGAAGACTTACCGACTTAGGCCCATAATGTTACTTGTAGTCCAAGATGTACTCTGTAACCAACTCTTAGTCGTAGCCGGATTGATCTCTCCTGTAAACCCTAGGCCGGATATCTATATAAGCCGTCCTAGGGAGAGCCTTTAGGGCAACACCTTACAACACAATAGTCTACAATCTCAACTCGCACAGGCGAAACCCTTGTAACCCATATTCCGGCTCTGCCATATTACTGGATTGCTAGCAGGAGTAGGATTCGTCCAAAGCTGGCAGATTCGAACCTGGGTAAACTTGTGTGCTCACCGTCCTGGAATACCGTACGTCTCACACCCCTCTCTTCTACACGCCTCGAGGACCCCCTCATGGTGTACTTGTCTGACGACAGTTGGCACCCACCGTGGGGCAAGTGAGCTTCGGATCTACATTCCGAGCGGAATCTGCAAGAATCAGAATCGGCGAGACCATCGTCGTCGGTCGCATCCTCTACGCCAGCGACGTCCCTCTCATTGTTCTCGACGAGACTTGGATTCCGGCTAGGGAGGCCATGACTGCCTATACAATCATGTCTTTTGGCGAGATCGATGTTTACATCGGTTTCGCTAAACCTGCCCAACCCACCCCAGCGGTGATGATAGAGGCAGAAGAATCTTCTGGGTCCTCTTTGTCCGCATAGGCGGCAGAGTTCTGGATCTCAGAAAACCCTAATCCCACCCAGCCCGCACTAGTTGCGGAGATAGTGGAGAAATCTGAGCCTGAAGGAGACCTCACGGTCCAAGTCGAGTCTGGAGTGGATCTCCCTGGAGAAGCCGGATCCCAGATCGACCCACCCGTGGAGGTCGAAATCCAGGAGGAGCATATCAACGACACTGATTCTGGCTCTGATGATGCCAGGACAGACATGCCTTTCCTCAGGTACACATTAAGACGTATGATACTGCAAGGCGAAAGCGCAGATGCAATCCTTGAGACCATGAAAAGTTTCGATATGGCTGATCGCGAAAGCCACAGGTACCTCAGGAAGCACGCATCGCACTTCGTCGGATACATGGGATCTAGATCCCGCTCTGCCGATGCTGTAGAAAACACCGACTCTGTGCTGGAGGCAATTGGAACAAACGCCGACGTACCCGCATCCTCGGATGAATCGATGACGTCGGCAGATTTCCGAAAGTTCTCCGTGGAATATGAAGAGGAGTACAACTCCAAAGCTGCAGAAGAAGGAGAAGCCATGGATGAAGGATCTGGGGAACACTCTCCCAAACCGTAGGATGACATGGACGTCGGAGATAATCCCGAAGTCCAGATGTCCGAAAGTACCGATCAGAGCTTGACTCCGGGAAATAGACCCAAAGCCGTCTTTGCTACCGGCGCTGCCAAGAAGGCAAAGAAGAAGAACAAGAAGAACAAGACCCCGGCGAAAGACCCTCTCACAGAGGAGGTAATTGCCGAGGAATACGAGGAAGACTCGGATGGAGCACTTATCCCAGAAGAGCCGAAAAAAGAAGCATCGGTGGATGGACAAATGATCACAGAAGGTGCGCGTAAACTCATCGATGCGGCATTAACCACACCTATCCCTACAGCTGCAGAACTTACTGCAGATGAGCTGGACGAAAGGGCCCAAGCCCTACAAGCACGTCGTCAACAACTCCTCGATGAAGCCAAAAACATCGAGGTGGAGAAGAAACGCATGTCAACCAAGGAATACATGTCTCGGTTGCATCAAAAGACACGGAAGCGTCACACCAACGATGACCAATTCCCACGTGTCTGTCCCGTCCTTTTTGGGGTGAGATGGGGAAGCCACGGAAAGACAGCAACAGAGATTGGGTATACCCAACCCGAGTACAAAATACCGTGGCAGCCCGAGAAATTCTATCGGCTAATCCAGGACCAGAGGAGATCCGTTTGGGTATCAAGCTACTCAACAAGGGACTGGAGCAGCACAAGGTCGCCCTGTCTGGAAGTCAAAAACTGGTCTCAGATTCTGACCAATGTCGCACAGATCCGGCATGGGCTGACGTAAGATCCCATTACGTTCGGGCGCAGTACCATCACCCCGAACGCAGGGAAGACAATTATTCAAGAACCGGATCGTCGGGACAGCATCATAGAGCTACACATAACTGGAGCAATGTCGCCCCAGCGGCAGAGAAAGACGCGATCGCTACACCGAATCCGAGGTATCCTCCTTGATGAGAGTTCAACAATTGAAAGGGAGAAGATAAGGAGAAACGTCGGGAGGAGGATCGTCAGAGAATGACACCTCCTAAACATGAGAGCCGTCCGGCTGAGCCTCACCATGGTGGGAACGAAGGACGAAGGAATGACGGAAACCATGCTGGAACAAGCCGGCAGGGGGCTCGTCGTAGTCAAGAACCTCCCCGGAACCGGAATCATGACGCTCTGGACGGAGACCGGCGATCAGCCAGAAACAATTCAGCTGCCCCACCCCCTCCACCAGGCAGTTATCACAACGGCCCCCAAGGAGGGCAAGGAGGACCACATGGCGGAGGAGGTGGTGGCAGAAGCCAAAGTCCGGCTCCAAGGCACCACAGCCACAGCGACAGCCGACATTCGGGACGATCTCTATCCCCAAAGGACGCAAGGCACAGGATCAAATCCAACATAGAGGCTCGGCGCTATGAAAACGATGTCGGGTACGTGGGCCCAAAGTGCTTCGGACCACGCATCAGAGGTACAAAATTCCCGGAAGGATTTGCTATCTCAAGACATATCCAAGCCTACGACGGCATTGCTCGGCCAGACACCTGGTTACAGGACTTCTTCCAAGCTTGCTGCATCGCTAAAGGCGGAAACAGCCTGGTCGCAACCTGATATCTCCCACTTATGTTGCGGAAGACGGCACGATCATGGCTCAATGAACTTTCGGCAAACACCATCCATAACTGGTATGACTTGCAAAGTGCGTTCTTTCGGAATTTTGAAGGCACATATCGGAGGCCTTGTACGGTTGGAGACCTACAGCGTTGCACCCAGAAACCCGGAGAAACTTGCTGGGATTACCTCGGACGATGGATCGACACCAAGAACTCCTGCGAAGGAGTAAATGATCAAACTGCGATTGAAGCTTTCATCGCAGGTCTTCCTATTGGTTTACTGCGCCATCGCTTGAAGTGTGACAAGGTTACTGATTTGGGAGAGCTGATAGAAACAGCGAGCAAGTATGCAGATGCTGACGACGATGCAAAGGGATTACTCAATGTCCTGGTTGTGCCTCAGTTGGCAAAACAACCAAAGCAACAAGCTCAGAAGCGCAAAAATACCTCGGAAGAAAAACCCAACGCGGAGATAGCGGTGGTCACTACTGTTTCCAGGTCTGGAAGACGAGGAGGACGTGGCGGAGGCCGCGGGCGTGGCCGTGGGACATCAAGGGTCCAAGGTAGAGGAGAGCAACAACCAGGCAAAACCTACACTTGAGCCAACATTGCCAATAACCCATGTGTGCATCACTTGGATGCCAATGGGGGCTCGTCCCACACCAACGCTGAATGTCGTTTTAATGACGACATCAAGAGAGATGATACGGCGGGCTACAAAGCTAAGCGGAAGAAGGGAAAGAAAAGTCCGGACAAAGACAAAGAGACCAAGGAAGATTCCGACATGGAGGAAGCTGATGCTTTGAATCCCAAGTCGAAAGGGAAGAAGACTTTTCCCACCAAGAAGGACACTTACGTCACCTTCCTCGGATCTCAACCAGCAAAGGTCAAGAAAGCAGTTCTCCATGAGCTCAATGCAACAGTTCTGGCTGTCCCTCAATATCTGGACTAGTCGGAGGTGGCAATCACATTTGACCGTGCTGATCATCCGCCTAAGCTACACAGGCAAGGAAATACGCCTTGATCGTCAATCCACTTATTGACGGTTATGGTTTCTCTAAGACCCTCATGGACGGTGGTAGCAGCATCAATATTCTCTATGTCGAAACGCTAGGCCGGATGAAGATCTCGGAAACACAGCTGAACCATAGCTCTGTGATCTTTCACGGAGTTGTCCCGGGAAGACAAGCTAATTCCCTGGGAGAGATTACTTTGGATGTTACCTTTGGAACTCCAAAGAATTATCGGACGGAGGCACTTTCCTTCGAAGTGGTCCCGTTCAAGAGTGCATACCACGCTATATTCGGACGTCCGGCTTACTGGGCCTTTATGGCTCGTCCATGTTACATTTACAATATGATGAAAATTCCAGGTCCCAACGGCGTGATCACCATTAGGGGAGACCCGAAGAAAGCGCGAGAGTGCGAAGATGGAAATGCCGCCTTTGCTGAAGCCGTGCTGCATGCCCAGGAGTACCAGGAGATCAAGAAGAGCATAGATCCGTCCGAGATGCCCACAACTAAGAAGGAGGTGACAAAGCCAAATCCGGAGTTCAAGGCATCAAAAGAGACGAAGACGATGCCGTTGAAGGATAATGACCCCTCCAAGGTGACCCAGATAGGTGTAGGCCTAAGTAGCGCATAGGAAAGCGCGCTCGTCAAGTTCCTCCAAGCAAATCAAGATATCTTCGCATGGCAGCCATCTGACATGACCGGAGTATCTAGGGAACTTGCCGAACACTCTCTAAATGTAAACCCGAACGCTAAACCCGTCAAACAGTCCTTACGACGGTTTGGCTATGAAAAGCGTAAGGCAATAGCTAAGGAACTAGCATGACTCGAGTTAGCCGGATTCATAGAAGAGGTCATCCACACTGAGTGGTCGGCCAATCCTGTAATGGTCCCTAAAAAGGACACCACTAATTTAAGGATGTGTGTTGATTATACTGCCTGGAACAAGGCTTGTCCAAAAGATCCGTTCGCTCTGCCTAGAATTGATCAAGTCATCGATTCTACGGCAGGCTCGGAACTCCTCTGTTTTCTCAACGCATATTCCGGTTATCACCAACTCCGGATGAAGGAATCTGACAAAGTCAAAACTTCATTCAGAACCCTCTTCGGAACCTTCTGTTTTGTTACGATGCCTTTTGGGCTAAAGAACGCAGGAGCTACGTACCAGCGCACGATGCAGCGTTCCCTCCATGACCAACTTGGACGTAATGTACATGCATACATGGATGATATCGCGGTCATGTCCAAAAATAAGGAAACGTTGATTTCCGACTTAGAGGAGACGTTCACCAATCTACGAAAATTGAACATCATGCTTAACCCGAATAAATGCTTTTTTGGAATACCAGCCGGAAAATTGTTAGGTTTCATCGTGTCTCAAAGAGGCATAGAGGTGAACTGAGACAAAATTAAGGCTATACTCAACATTTCCAGGCCAACTCGCCTGAAGGACGTACAAAGACTAACTGGTTGCATTGCTGCGGTCAGTCGATTTGTAAGCCGGCTTGGTGAAAGAGCCGCACCATTGTATAAACTCCTGAAAAAGACCAAGGATTTTGTCTGGACTGACGAAGCCGAAGCCGCACTACAAGATCTAAAAAGAGTACTCTCATCTGCAACTATCCTTGCAGCGCCGGAACCTCAGGAACCGATGTTGCTTTACATTGCTGCGACTAATAAGGCTGTCAGTATCGTCATGGTGGTGGAGAGACCAGAGGAAAATCAGGAACACCTAGTGCAGCGTCCGACGTACTTTGTTAGCGAGGTTCTGACAGAATCAAAGCAGCGGTATCCGCACTATCAAAAATTGGCTTACGGTGTTTTTCTAGCATCTCGTAAGTTGCGACACTATTTTCAGGAGCATCCAATTACCGTGGTGAGCAAGGCTCCCATGAGAGACATAATCAATAATAGTGACGCCACAGGACGCATCGCCAAATGGGGAATAGAGCTCTCAGCTTTTGACATTGAGTATAAACCTCGGACAGCAATCAAATCCCAGATCCTTGTTGACTTTGCCGCTGATTGGACAGAGACAAAGGAGAACATGATCCTCCCTGAGTCGGAATATTGGGCCCTCTTTTTTGATGGGTCTAAGGCTCGAGGGGGCTCGGGGGCTGGCGTGGTCCTCAAATCACCCCAAGGAGACAAACTTTTATACGTGTTGCAGATCCACTTCACAGCGACAAACAACATTGCCGAGTATGAAGCACTGCTGCATGGAATCCGGATTGCTAAGCATATTGGCATCTGACGTTTGATGTGTTACGGAGATTCGGATCTTGTTGCTCAGCAAGTCTCGGATATTTGTAATGCAAATAAACACAGGGCAGCATATAAAGCTGTCGTGGATGATCTATCTAAATCGTTCGAAGGGTTTGAAGTTCAACACATCCCTCGAGCAGAAAATGAGGAAGCAGATGCACTATCTCGCATAGGCTCTACGTGGAAAGAGGTCCCGAATGGCGCTTTTTTAGAGCACCTCAAAGTCCACTCGATAAAGGGAGTAGATGAGGAATATCTGACCAAATCCGACTCACCTTTGATAGCAGTTCTGGCTATAATTCCCAGCTGGACTCAACCCTACCTCGATTATTTGGTAGATGGAAAATTACCCGAAGACGAGGTGCTAAGCTGGCAGATCATCCGACAAGCAAAAGCCTATACTATTGTTAAAGGTGAGCTCCACAAACGGAGTGTTTCTGGGGTCTTTCAGCGTTGTGTATCTCCGGAAGAAGGAGTGAAAATCTTAAGGGAAATCCACGAAGGCGAGTGTGATCACCACGCTGCAGCCAAATCTTTAGTGTCAAAATCTTTTAGACACGGATTTTTCTGGCTTACAGCTCAGGCAGATGCCGAACGATTAGTCAAGACGTGCAAAGGCTGCCAAAAGTACACCAAGCAAGCTCATGTTCCTGCTGATCAGCTGCGAACAATACCTATAACATGGCCCTTTGCGGTCTAGGGGCTTGATATGGTAGGACCATTTAAACGAGCTTCAAGTGGATTTACTCACCTCTTAGTGATGGTGGATAAATTCACCAAATGGATTGAGGTTAAACCTGTCACTAGTTGTGATGGAGCAACAGCCAAAGATTTGTCGAGGATGTTATAATCCGGTATGGTTATCCGCATAGCATTATCACAGACAACGGGAGTAACTTTTCTATGGGAGAATTGGTTGAATTCTGCGACGAGCAAAATATCCGGCTTGACATTGCGTCAGTCGCACATCCACAAGTTAACGGACAAGTCGAAAGAGCTAATGGTTTAATCTTACAAGGCCTGAAACCGAGACTCGAAGCACCACTACGATGTGCTGCGGGGGCTTGGGTAGAGGAATTACCCTCTGTAATTTGGAGTTTACGAACAACTCCGAACAGGTCAACAGGATACACACATTTCTTCTTGGTCTATGGGGCAGAAGCAGTTCTTCCTAGTGATTTGATAAATACTTCTCCTAGAGTGGCTACGTATATCGAAGAGGATGCCGAGATTTCTCAACAAAATGATCTTGACTTAGTCGAAGAAGTTCGCGTCGTTGCTGAAATGAGATCTACAGCCTATGAGCAGAAGTTACGCAAGTATCATAGCCAGAGAGTCCGAAACAGATCTTTCAATAAAGGTGATTTGGTTCTCCGGCTTGTGCAACAAAGAAAGCATAAACTTTCCCCAGTATGGGAATGGCCCTTTTTAGTTAGTCGAGTATTGCACAATGGATCGTACTACTTAACTGACATGAGGCCATTCAAAGAAAGACCTACTGCTAAGAAGAGAAAGAGAGCTGGAGGCAGTACAAATCCGGATGAGTTAGACAGACCATGGAATATTGCTCAGCTACGTCCCTTTTATTCTTAGTTTATCCTTCTTTGTAATCATATATATGTACATGTTCTTTGAGAAATAAAAGTCTTGGTTACCTCAAGTTTTTCTGAGAAGTTTTTACCATCTTATTCCCAAAATGATCATGTTATAGTCGAAATCCCAAAATGCTTGAAAGTACTTTATGCTCATGTTCGTTCTGGTCTAGATTTCCGATTATAAAACCCCTACCTTCGAGTATAACTCTAAAATTTCTAGTCTTTACTTTGGTTATTTGTCTGATTGCTGGATGCGGGTATTTTCCGAGTAGTGAATTTTTGGTACTGGAAGCCGGCTTTGTTTCCGAGTTTAAACTGGTTTAGCAAGTGAGATCCGTTGCTCGGCAAAGTTTCTGGCTGAAGGTTTAGCTGGCTCACGAAAGGGACGAGGCGGAAAGCCAGATAAACGATAAGTAGAGATGAAAAAATTCAAGTGCTTATGAAAAATTTTTAGGCACACAAAAAAAAGCCCAAAGTGCTGAATAGATAAAAAGCTTAGCACTAGCAAAATCAATAGTACTTAATATTTACAAACGCATCAGGTTCTTTCCGGAATAATACATAATTTTCGGGTCTTTGATGCAAGAGGAGATGAAGGAGCTGTCGGCTCGATGGTTACTCCGCCTTGATATCGTTCCGAGATGTCCGGATCTGATATGGTCCGTTCATCGTCGGAAACTTCTTCGGTTTCTTCTGGAGGAGGTGGCGGAGTAGCTACGCGGTTGAAGAAGGGGATCTCGTAGCTAGTCAGATCAGCTACGTGACACCCGTATCCGGCGCAGGAGTGCATGATGGCTTGAAGGTCTTGCTCATGGTCGTCTTCGTCTACCTTGCAGTACCCTCTGGTCACTTGCCATATCTCCATGTTTCCATGGTGGCTCATGACCATGGTGAGAGTGTTCTGCGCAGCAGTCCGCGCGTAGGACATGTTCCAGACCCGAACAAGCTGCGGCATCTCCTTGGCCTTGTCCCGCACCTGAAAATCTGACATGCTTGGCATGTCCGGAATCCTGAGAGACTCGTCAATTCCCTCAAGGTACTGGCGGAAGTCATGAAGAAGATCACCGACTTGGGTAAGCCGGTGGATGCGGGGCTCGGAGGAGGAAGAGTCCATCAAGTTCAGAGTACCTAAACACAAAACAAAATCAAAGAAAAATCTGACATTGATGAAAGTCGAAGAAATGATAAGTCAGACAGATGGAACGTACCAAGAATGACGTCGTCAATCTTGGTCTTCTCCTCCCAGAGACTCTGGAGTTCAGCCCAGAGCGCCTAGGAGATGTCCTTCTCTCTGCCAAGCTCATTCTTGAGGTCCGAGATAATTTTATCTTGAGCAGCGATCTTGCGATCATGCTCTTCAGTGGCCATGGAGGAGGATTCCAGGACTTGAGCTATGCTCCTTTCATGATCCGCCTTGAGCTTATCTAGCTCTTGGCAAAGTCCCTTGTTCTCCACCACCAGGGTCTTGAGGTTCTTGGCCTCTTCAATCATAGCGATGGATTGTTTCACCAGCGCTGAAAGTCAAAAAAGAACAACAGTTCAGAAAAAAGTTCGACATTGAAAAAGCAAAAGACAAGGTTTGAATCTCGGAATGTTTACCTTCGGCTTCATCCTTGGCCACTTTAAGTTCGGCATTTTTAAGCCGGAGAGCCTTGATCTCTCTCCGCTTATTGCAGACATTGGTCAGTAATTCCTGGTTATAGGAACATACTTTTTGTAAGTCAGAATACCCAAAGTCAGAAAGCTACTTAAGACTCGGGCTAATATTTTTTGCTAAATATCAGCACGAGCCTTGGGGGCTACACTAGTTCGTTCTTTGGCATCCTAATGAAAGCATGAACGCGGGTTTAGAAAAACTCACCCACGAGCAATATGTAAGTCGGAATTCCAATTCTTGTTTTTACATTACGTTATATCATATCCTCTAGCCCCCAAGCATGAAGTAGGATATAGAATCTGGGCTACTTCAACTGCCACCTTCTCGGTAAGAGTAAGAGGGATCACTGGGGCTGTTGGAAGCTCGTCACCCCTAATCCTCTCGTCATGAAGGCGGACTTGAGCGAGAAGGTCGGAGAACTTGACGTCCTCTGCTTCTTGCGCTTCCTCTTCGGGGGATAAATGGCTTTTGTCCAGGACTTGCCTGGCCAGCCGCTGGATTTCCTCTGCAGATTTCCGGGAGAGGCCAAACTTGGCAAGTCCCGAATTGCTGATGAGGTTGTCGGCGAAGACTTCAGCCGAGGGATCATTACCCGAAGAGGGTTCACCCTTATCTTGACCTGGCGCACCCACGGTGACGTCAGTTTGCGACCCAAGGATCGCAGGCTCTGTTGGAGGAGTCGGATCTTCTGCAACCACCGGAGAAGGAATGATCACCGGAGTTGCAGAAGGTTGAGGGGCAGGAGTTGGAGGAGCCACGGTAGGGGAAGCTATGGTGAGCTTCGTCTGTCGCAGGGGCTTCGAAGGAATCCCTTTCCCCTTACCCTTGATGAGAGGCTTTGTTCAAAGAATATAGTAAAGTCATAAACATTACATCTCAAAAAGGAATTCGAGAAAGGTACAAAGGCGGAAATTGTGAATGAAAGTTACCTCTTCACAACAGGCACTTCCTTTGTGCCAACAACCACTGTCGGAGCTTTGCGCTTCTTGAGCGCAAGGTCCGGCAATGGGACCACTTCTGTCTCCTGAGAAAACTCAGGAGGATATCCTTCGAGCGGAGCAAGCTCCAACTCGGGGAGGTCAGCAAGCTGAAAACAAGAAAGCATATCAGCATTGTAGTATAACTTGAAGATTGAAACACATAAAAGGTGTATTGATGGAAGCTTACCGGCACCACGGGGTTTTCCGCCGTGTACATATCTAGAGAAATCTCCGGAATTCTCCTCTCGATCCGCTCCTTGATCAACCACTTGATCTAGCTGATGTAGCCTTGAGTGGTGTAGGATTTGGGGCTGATGCGGAGGGAGTCTTTTTTGGATTACGTGATGGAGTGCATCAGTCTATCCCCGTGGTACTGAAGTGGCTGGATCTGATGTGAGCCCAACACTGGACCAAGTCAGATCCTTTCAGACCCTTATGCTTGATCAAATATGCGATCCGCCTCTTAGCGAGGATCAGATCGTCGGTGAGAGCCGGAGCAGCCTCGTCCCAGGAAGGCTGGGCCATGGCGGCTCCGTCGACAAAAGCCGGCAAAGCAGTAGCTTTTCCGGGAGCCGGGATATCCCTATGATAGAAAAAGGTGGCTGGCCATTGTTTGACCGAGTCACTGGCAGAAATTTCGGGATATGCCCGGTCACGTCTAAGTGAAAAACTAATAGTGCCGGTGATGTAAGGAACATTGACAGTGATGGAATTTCTTCGGACGTGAAAGTAGTACCGAAAGAGAAGCAAACTTGGCCTAATGCCAAGAAAGCCCTCGCAAAGCGATGCATACGCACTCATCTCTAAGAGAGAGTTGGGAGGAAGATTGTGGAGTTGAACTCCATAATGATCTATCACCTCGGAGAAGAACTCTGAGGGAGGAAAAGACAGACCTCGGTCGAGATGGGTGCCGAAGTGGACCCGCTTGCCGTCGCGCGGGTTCGGGACGGTTTCACCGGAGCCGCTCCGCCAGTCGCCGGCGGCGAGAAGCCCCTCCTTCTCCATGTTCTTGAGGCTGTCCTCGTCGAGGGCCCAGGGGATCCAGATTCCCCGGAAGCTTTCTTTCTCCGCTGCTGCTTCCGCCGTCGCCGCCGCTGCTGCTGCTGCCAAACCGGAGGAAGAAGATGATGAAGCCATTTCTCCGGTGAGAAGATGACCTGAAAGTGGCGGCGCTGGGAGTTCTGTGGGGGGAAGGACGAGGGAGCTCTGTGCGCAGGAGGATTGGGAGGAAAGGAAACAACAAAGGACTGGTAGAAAGGAGAAGGAGAAATCCAAACCCCTTATATCCACCTAACTGCGCCAAGATTCGTGCAGATGCTACAGTGTAACCGCCACGCATCGTGGAAAGAACTTGGAAGGACCCACGCGATGATTGCGTCTCCTCGATCTCCACGCACGCATTGAAACGGCGCCTCGGTTCCGCGAACCGTGCTCCCACCAACGGCCGTGCTGACGGCACGCCTGTCAGATGACGTGACTTGACCATGCTTGTGTCAGGTGGCGTTAGCAACCAAGTTCCGGTTTAGTTTAAAATCGAGATGGGAAATCCGAGTAACTTGTTGATAGGTCCGACTTACTTTTAAGACCCGGATCGTATTTTTTGTTGTAAAGTTTCAGGAACACTTCAAGATTCTGCAAGCCGAAGATCAAGCTAGACGATGATAAATCCGACTTTGGATCTTGGAGGCCTCCGGGGGCTGCTGTTGGGGATATACTTTCTGGGTATCCTCACAGTTCCTCACTGACCAGGGTGGCCCACTTCGGGTTAGAGCTTTGCTTCACGGGCGACCCAGTCAGGGAGAGAAGATGGAGTCCAGTCCGGCTACGGGAATGCCCAAAAGACTTACCGTCTTAGGCCCATAATGTTACTTGTAGTCCAAGATGTACTCTGTAACCAACTCTTAGTCGTAGCCGGATTGATCTCTCCTGTAAACCCTAGGCCGGGTATCTATATAAGCCGTCCTAGGGAGAGCCTTTAGGGCAACACCTTACAACACAATAGTCTACAATATCAACTCGCACAGGCGAAACCCTTATAACCCATATTCCGGCTCTGCCGTATTACTAGATTGCTAGCAGGAGTAGGATTCGTCCAAAGCCGGCGGATTCGAACCTGGGTAAACTTGTGTGCTCACCGTCCCGGAATACTGTACGTCTCACACCCCTCTCTTCCACACGCCTCGAGGACCCCCTCATGGCGTACTTGTCCTCAATCCGACGACAGTCCGTCCCTGGACGGACCATCTACACCGCCATCGACGCCTCTATCCGCGCATAGGACCTCCGTCTCCCGAACAATGCGGAAATCGTGGAGGTTTCGGCTGACGACGACGAGGAAGCCGGCGGCTCGGAGGACAGCGGCAGCGGAAGTGAAATTGTCGACTAGGAAGAATTTGTAAAATCGAACTTTTGTTTGGAAAGAATTTGTGGTCAAATTAATAAAATGTCTCGATTTAGATCTTTGTCTCGATTAATTTGTGGAAGATTTTTTCATAAAATACTGATCAATTCAATTTCTGCCTCGAATTAATTTCTGTCTCGATTCAATTTGTGTCTCAAATTAATTTAGATTGTCCCGGATTACGGACCGTCGCGGGGTTTTTGGTCCTGGTTCATGGCATGACCCGGGACCAATGCTCCGCAGAGCGCCACGTGTGCGTCCCGGTGGCATTGGTCCCGATTCATGCCACGAACCGGGACCAATGGTTAGAGATGAACCAGGATCAATGCCCAGGCGGCATGAACCGGGACCGGTGCCTGGCATTGGTCCCGATTAAGGAAATGAACTGGGACCAATGGTATCTGGTGCTGGACCAAAGACCATTTTTCTACCAGTGTGCGGAACCGAACCGGGACCAATGGCATTTGGGTGCTGGACCAAAGACCCTTTTTCTACTAGTGACCCTAATCCCCTGAATCGTGGAGAGTAATATTTATGATCTCCCATTTATGGTTGGGATTGTAATTTGTCTATATATACATGCAATGGAAAAGTCCTAAGTGTGGTCAATTCTCCTAGTGTATCTTTCTCACATCTAATACCTGGTACTAAGCGATCATCTCTTGAGATCCGTGTGCTTGTTCTGTTCTGGCAATGTGCCCTGTTGCTACATTCATTTGTTTCCCCATAATATGATTTATATATGGTATATATCTCCAAAATTTTAATCATACTCCTATTTATTATCTTAATTGGCTATGCTGGTTAGCCTATTTAGATCGCGCTGTAGGCGTCGACCTTGTATATGCCTCTAAAGGCTAGGAATTGGAGTGACCAACTATAATGAGCAACGCTAGTTCCCTCATCTTTGACTGAAGAATGGCTTTGGCACCCGAGCTTTGTGGAGCCCTTGAAAAAAAATTCATTTCAAAAATTTTGTTTTCCAAAAAATACTTAGATGTGGTCAACTATGTACACTACGAGTATACAATTTCTTAATGTAAAATACCTTATATATTAGGCTTAGCAAAAATGAGAAATTGGATAAAGGTTAAAGAAGATCTGAAAGTTGCAGCGTTTTCATGCTCTCGCTCTCAGATCTGCATTTTTATCATTTTTTCCGAGGATGAAATATAAGGTATTTCATATTGATTTATGTGCAGGTAGAATAAATTATTAACTACATTATGGTATTTATTTTTGTATTCCTTTGAAGCTTTAAGTTTGAAAATTTTGAAATTTTAAATAAAAGCTCCATGGAGCTCGGGTGCCAAACCGCTAGAAGGTGATATAAACCCCATATATTTTGCATGGCGTGTGGTTTTAGTTTTTTGTGTCATTTGCCGACGTTCATGGGATACGAGTGTTTTAGTTTCTCCCGTTTCACCCTATATCATCATCGCCGTTCTCATCATGGTCTCTTGTTCAGCAATCTGGTGATGAAGCAACAATTCAATAACCTACCTAGTGAGTAGTTTGTTCGGCACAGTCTATTTCATCTAAGATTCTCATCTGGGGTGGGAAGCTCATGCGGTTATATGTCTAGTGTGAACTCTTTGTGGGGTGGATGATGCTAGCCAAAGTGGTAGTATCATAAGGGAGTACCATGCATGCCACTCGATGTTCACTATTTCTTGTTTTGAGATTCTACGAATCATGAAATATCCAAAGATTATGATATAACTAGATGGTATTTAGCTCTATAGGGGTAGTATCTTACACTAGTATCATATGCATGATACTAGTATATGGTACTTTGCACTATGACTAGCCTGCTAGAGGTTCGAGATGTGATTGCGCGAAGTTAGAGATGAGACTTCAAATTAAGTGCTTTTATGTCACTTTAAAGTTTGTGAATGTTCTTTGTTGGTTGCTTTTGGTTTCTTGGATCTATCATAATATTTCTCTTAATTGATGATGCTTCATGTAGTTGATTGTCGAATTTCATCTTTTCTTTTTCCCTTCAAAAAGGGATGATCCCTATAGGCTTTTGGAAAGCCCAAGAAAAAAATTACTTGTTGGGCCATCATGGACTTGTGGAAAGTCCAAGACTTTTCTCTTTGGAACGCCTATCTGGAATTGGCAACTTGATCGGAGTTTGAGAAAAAAAAAAGGTCATTCAAGTTTGAGAAAAAAAATCTGAATTTACTGGAACTTAATTAAAATTAATAAGAGTCGTTTTGCCAAACTTGAATTTGGTATTGCGGACATCATGCGTACCTTTCATGAAATAAAACACCTTGACATTCTCTGAATATATACATCAGTCATGGATTAGTTGTTAGGCATAATGACGTGCTAACTGTCTTTATATAAAATTAACCGATGATAGCAGTTAGTTGGGCCCTTTCCTTCAACTGACACGATACCGTTCAGGCACTAACCTAATCAATCAATAAAACTCACTCCGTCCCAAAATAAGTGACTTAGTTTTGTCTAGATTTGCATGTATCTAGACATGTTTTAGTATATAGTATGTGAATTTAGACAAACTCAAGTCACTTGTTTTGAGAAGGAGGGAGTAATACAGGTAATCATGTGTTTGACTTTGTACATAAAAATGAGCAATGAACTAACCCCATTGTTTCCATTTCTTGATATGATCAACAAACATTTACTCTAGAACCAATAGAGCGAAATCAAATGAAAACCAAATTAAACAATATGAATCTCTATGAAGATACTAGCTTGAAAATTGGAGATCTAGGCGATATTATTAGCTACGAAAAATGGATTTGGAGGACGTCCTCACTGGAGGACGTTTTTGAATTTGTCAAAAAGCATCAAATATTTTTTTTAAATATCTACGTGTAGCCAACAATACTAAATATAAATCTGCAAAATTTCATTTCTAAATACCTTATATTCCGGGCACAGAAAAAAAGACAAATATGACAAATTCTAGGAAAACAGAGGCCCATTCAAAATATGCACTGTTCACGCCCAGATCTGTAATTTTCTCTTTTTTACTGAAACCATAATACAAAGTATTTTCACATAATATTTTTGAGCGCGTGTATTATTAATTATTATCTACATCCCTGTAAATATTTCGTGTTTTTTGGAATCTTTAAATTTGAATTTTCAAAAAAAAAATTAAAGTCCTCCATGGAGGACGAGCTCCATATCGACGCACTCATATTAGCTAGGACTACCTGTAAAGGAGAGAGAGTATATACCCCTCGTTAGGAATAGCACATCGTGAATGCAATGGAACGAACATATTTGGGCCTTTCCTTTTTCTTTTCCTTTTTGCAAGATAACAAATTGGGAAGTCAATTAAACCAATAGATCGAGCTAGCTTAGGTTAGTACTACATAACTATTTTACACCAAGCAGCTTCCTCCCAACTCCACCATTGTTGGTGACGGCGTGGCCAGCGCCCGGACTGTGACCCGGCCCGGTCGGGCGAGCGTCCTCGAGGTTCCCAAGGGCGCCGCCACCTTTCCCTTGGTCGGAGTCAGCCATGAGCGTCCCTCCAGTCATCATGTTGCCCTTTGCAGCTTCTTGGGAAGAATGCAGCAGCAAGTGCCTCCTATGGATCGCCACAAGAGGTCTGCCTTGAAAACACATGACTTGACTAGGGGAAAGGGTCATGAGAGCAAGGAGGAGGGCTACTTTGCTCATCTTAGCGAAGAGCATGGTGTGTAAGTTGCTAGCAAGCTATACTCAGACACTGGGCTGTTCTCCGAAAGAAGATCGGAGCACTGGTGGCTACTGGCTATGATAAGTGGCTAGCTTGCTCTTGCTTTGAGCTCATCAACCACTCTCCCGACCTTTGCTATCTATAGCATAGCACACAAATAAATAACTTCAAGATATGTATATTTATAGGAGCTGGAGTAGTACAATATAATATACCATACGGTGGAATCTTTTGTAGATGTGCGTATAGGTACGGTTGTAGGGCCAAAAGAGTTGTTCACAACATGTCAATGTACTTTCTTGTCGCGGGAACTTAACCACAGATTCGCACCTTTTGGGTGCAGGTGGATGCAAATTTAATCAGAAGTGCCCGATATGTGCTAGCTGTAGCGTGGCTTTTATCTTTCAAAGTCCTCCTGAAGTACTCCATCCGTTTAGAAATATAAAGATGTTTTAGGTTTTTTAAAACGAATGTATCTAGACATATCTTAGTGTGTAGATTCGTAAAGGTTCGGAGTGAATCTATACATTAAAATGTGTCTTAATAGATTTATTTTATAAAACTAAAATGTCTTATATTCCTCAACCTAGGGAGGGAGTATATATCTCTATGTAAAGCTATATATATATACTATGTACTTGTCACTGTCATACTAGTTAAAAGCACATAAAATTCACCTTTTTACTATCTTCCCGGCCTATACTATTGCCAACCTTCGCCACAAGTATGGCAGCTACCCGTGGCTAATTTTTGTTTTACCGGGGATCCGGATGCTAACTCTTTTACTCCCTTCCCGGCCTACTTGTTGATACATATTCATTTTATTCCACATCTTGCCACATTTCTAATTTTTCCTCCACATGCTTTGTGGCTTGTTTGCGTGATAAAGTCCCGCTATGAACACGAAAGATGCCCTACATACTTCAAAAACCATGATTTGCCGAAAGATGTGAGAGCGATCAAGATCGGGCCGCATACCGAATGCTTAGGCGAAAGCATGACGAAAGCATGACAACATGTTAGATTGTGTATATGTACATGTATGTGTATTGTACCAAATTTGTACTTAACCTAACCGGTCTTGTGCGTAATATAAACACTGGAACCCCACGGTCTTAACCATGCAAGACTTCCCCCAAACTCTTCCACTAGTAGAAAAAGAGCCTTCCGTCTACCCCTTTAGTCCCGGTTGTGGTTGGACCCGAGGCTAATGTTCACGTTAGTCCCGGTTCCAACGGAACAACCTTTAGTCCCGGGTCAAACGGGACCTTTAGTCCCGGTTGGAGAGGGGGGGGCATGCTTAGGATTTTCGGTTGTCTGTGCTGCCCTAATGTCTCCCCTATAGAAAAACACAAACTCGGTCCATGATCTCTTCCTTGTGTTTTACTTCGATATCCATCCAACCATCGGGGGTACCGATGCTATGATCCTTCCTCTAGGAAAGTACTAATCTCGCGACATGTTGTTTTCGATGAGACTGTTTCTGTTTCAGATGGTTGACTCCACTCCAAACACCAGGACCGTGTCGCCTCATCGCCTCGACTTCCTCTTCAATGACTTGGAACGAGCATGGCCTGCTGAGGGATCGGCTACCGCTGTTGCCCGCTTCCCTGCCTCGGCACCACGACAGTCTACCGTGACACCACGGCATGCTGCCGCGACCGCTAGGCAGGCTGCCGTCGCCCCTTCTCCTGATGCGGCACGGCAGGAGAGCCCTGCCTCGTCTTCAACAACCACTCCTGCAGCTCCTTCTACTGCTGCACCATGGGTGAAGATCACTCGTTCCGGGCGCCTCAGCCGTCCCAAGAAACGACTCAACTTGCATGTCTCTGACACAATGGTTTCACCAATGTCCACTATGTATAGACAAGCCATGCAAGATCCCAACTCGAGGTCTCCTATGGCTGATGAGCACCATGCTCTTCTTGACAACAAAACTTGGTCTCTTGTTTCTCGTCTAGCTCGTGCCAATGTCATCACTGGGAAGTGGATATTTCGGCACAAATTCCACTCTGATGACACTCTTGCTCGGTACAAGGCCCGATGGGTAGTTCATGGATATTCTAAACTTCCTGGAATTGACTACGACGAGACGTTCAGTCCTATTATCAAGCCTGCTACCATCCGCCTAGTTCTTTCTATTGCAGTTTCCAGCTCTTGGCCCATCCGTTAGCTCGATGTTAAGAATGCCTTCCTTAATGGTAATCTTGATGAAGTGGTATACTATCAGCAGCCTCTCAGATTTGTTGATGCAGCCCGTCCTAATCATGGTTGTCGCCTCCACAAGTCCTTGTATGGATTGAAGCAGGCTCCCCACGCGTGGTACCAACGGTTTGCTGCTTATCTTATAACGTTGGGTTTTGTTGCATCTGTCACGAATACCTCTCTGTTTGTTCTATAGTCCGATGCTGATACAAGTTACTTACTACTCTACATTGATGACATCATCGTCACAGCCTCCTCGTCTCAGTCCCTGCAGTGGCTAGTTGACAGCTTACATAGTGAGTTTTCTATAACTGATCTTAGGCCTCTTCACTTCTTCCTTAGCATTGCAGTACAACACAACTCTGATGGCCATTTTCCATCTCAACGATAATATTCCCTGGATCTCCTACAACGAGATGGTGTGTCTGAATGTCACTCTCATACGACACCTATTGATACACATGCAAGATCTCTGGTTCAAATGGTGAAATTCTCTTCTTGATGCTACCGAGTATAGGAGTCTCGCCGATGCTTTTTAATACCTCACACTTACGTGTACGGATATTTTCTATGCAGTGCAACAAATATGCTTGCACATGCATGCGCCTCATGTTCCTCATCTCTCTTGTGAAACATGTGCTTCGGTATGTGCGCGACACTATAGAGTTTGGTCTTCATCTTCAAGGCTCTTCCTCAACCACCCTGACAGCTTACTCTAATGCGGACTGGGCAGGATGTCCTGACCCCTATTGTTCGACATCGGGATACTGCGTTTACTACAGTGACAGTCTTATTTTTTAATCTTCCTAGCAACAGACGATCGTGTCTCAGTCTAGCGTAGAAGCTGAGTATCGAGTTGTTGCTCACACCGTTACTAGAATGTTGCTGGTTGCGACAGCTGCTTTAGGACCTTCATCGACCTCTACACTTTGCTACCCTGGTCTATTGTGACAACACACTAGTAGAAAATGGGCCTTTGGTTCGGGCCATTAATCCCGGCCGTGGCTTGGGCCGGGACTAATGGTCCGAACCAGACGGCCCGAGGAGGCCGAGGCACTATGTCCCAGTCTGTAAGGAAACATTAGTCCCGGTTTGAGATACAAACCGGGACAAATGGGTATGGGCTGGCGCGCGTGCTCCTGGCAGAACCTTTAGTCTCGGTTTGTATCTCAAACCAGGACTAATGGCCTGGCCCTATATATATGCACCCAGCCCTCCACTCTCTCCTATTTTTTTCCTATGTGAGAGGTGGGTATAACTTTGTGCTAACTTTTTTTCTTCATATGCACTAGAGGTTTTCGGTGAAATGCCTATTAGAGCGATGCCACTTGGAGTTCATACAAGACAAAATATGATATGAGGTGCCAGAGCGACACTTAAGGTTTCTCCTCTTTGTTTTGAAGTGTCCTAAAAGGTTAGAAACTATTTTCTCGTTTTGACTGCGCGGTACTAATTTAAGCATCGTGATTGCGTTTGATATATATGCATGGTTGTATGATGCAGATGAGCCACCCATGGATGTACGGTGACCGACGCTCTGACGCTTTCAGAGAAGGCGTGCGTTCTTTTCGCCTTGTGGCCGAGGCGAACAAGTGGCGGGATGGTTTTATGTGTTGTCCATGTGTTGAATGTCGGAATGAGCAGGCTCACACTTCCTCAAGAGTCATTCAGAGCCACCTGCTTCGGTCCGGTTTCATGTCCGGCTATAATGTTTGGACCAAGCACGGAGAAAGAGGGGTTATGATGGAAGACGGCGATGAAGAAGAGAACGATGATGACAACTACCGATCTATGTTCCCTGAATACGATGATACCGCAGTTGAAGATAATGAAAAAGAAGGGGGTGAAGAACGGGAACCAAATGAGTCTCTTGATGATTTTGGTCGGGTCATTAGTTATGCAAGGCGAGACTGCGACATAGAAAAGGAGAGGTTGCAGTTCGAGCAGATGTTATAGGACCACAACACATTGCTGTATCCAACTTGTGAAGATGGCCAGAAGAAGCTGGGTAGCACACTGGAATTGTTGAAGTGGAAGGCAGAGACCGGTATGACTGACTCGGGATTTGAAAAGTTGCTGGTAATAATGAAGAAGCTGCTTCCAAGAAATAACCAATTGCCCTCCAGTACGTACGAAGTAAAGAAACTTGTCTGTCCTCTAGGATTAGACGTGCAGAAGATACATGCATGCCCTAATGACTGCATCCTCTACCCCGGTGAGAAGTACGAGAATATGGATAAATGCCCGGTATGCACTGCATTGCGGTATAAGATCAGAAAAGATGACCCTGGTGATGTTGAGGGCGAGCAACCCAGGAAGAGGGTTCCTGCCAAGGTGATGTGGTATGCTCCTATAATACCACGGTTGAAGCGTTCGTTCAGAAATAAAGAGCATGCCAAGTTTTTGTGATAGCACATGGAAGACCGTAAGAAAGACAGGATGTTGAGGCACCCTGCTGATGGTCGGCAGTGGAGAAAAATCGAGAGAGACTTCCCAGACTTTGCTGGTGACGCAAAGAACTTATGGTTTGGTCTAAGTACCGATGGCATGAATCCTTTTGGGGAGCAGAACTGCAGTCGCAGCACCTGGCCCATGACTCTATGTATCTACAACCTTCCTCCTTGGTTGTGCATGAAGCGGAAGTTCATTATGATGCCAGTGCTCATCCAAGGCCCGAAGCAACCCGGCAACGACATTGATGTGTACCTAAGGCCATTAGTTGATGAACTTCTACAGTTGTGGGCCAAACCAGGTGTATGTGTGTGGGATGAGCACAAACAGTAGGAATTTGACCTACAAGCGTTGTTGTTCGTAACCATCAATGATTGGCCTGCTCTTAGTAACATTTCAGGACAGACGAACAAAGGATACAATGCATGCACACACTGTTTAGATGAGACTGAAATTATATATCTGGATAAATGTAGAAAGAATGTGTACCCATACAATCGTCGTTTTCTTCCGCCCAGTCATCCCTTAAAGAAGAAAGGGAAGCATTTCAATGGCAAGGCAGAAACCCGGACGAAGCCTGTCCCCCGTAGTGGTGCTGATGTATTTGGTATGGTCAAGGATTTGGATGTAATCTTTGGAAAGGGTCCTGGAGGACAACCTGTTTCGAAAGACCCCATTACCGGACACGCACCCATGTGGAAGAAGAAATCTATATTTTGGGAGCTACCCTATTGGAAAGTGCATGAGGTTCGCTGTGCAATCGACGTGATGCACCTGACGAAGAATCTTTGCGTGAATATTCTAGGCTTCCTGGGCTTGTATGGGAAGTCAAAAGATACCCCGGCAACATGGGAGGACCAGCAACATCATAAAGGACGAGACGGCAAGCATCCAGGGCAGTTTCAAGGGCTTGCCAGCTACGCTCTTACCAAAGAAGAGAAGGAAATCTTTTTTGAAGTCCTTTTCAGTATCAAGGTCCCGTCTGGCTTCTCGTCAAATATAAAGGGAATAGTAAATATGAAAGAGAAAAAATTTCAAAACCTAAAGTCTCATGACTGCCATGTGCTTATGATGCAATTGCTTCCGGTTGCATTGAGGGGAATTCTACGAGAAAATGTTCGACTAGCCATTGTGAAGGTATGTGCATTCCTCAATGCAATTTCTCAGAAGGTTATCGATCGAGAAGGTCTATCAGGGTTACAGACTGATGTGGTCCATTGTCTGGTCAGCTTCGAGTTGTTGTTCCCGCCATCCTTCTTCAATATTATGACGCACCTCCTAGTTCACCTAGTCGAAGAGATTAGAATTCTCGGTCCTGTGTTTCTACACAATATGTTCCCCTTCGAGAGGTTCATGGGAGTCTTAAAGAAATATGTTCATAACCGTGCTAGGCCAGAAGGAAGCATCTCCAAGGGCTATGGAACAGAGGAGGTCATTGAGTTTTGTGTTGACTTTCTTCCTGGCCTTAAGCCGATTGGTGTTCCTGAATCTCGGTATGAGGGGAGGATGACTGGAAAAGGCACACTAGGAAGGAAATCAATGGTATGTAGGGATGGGCATTCTTTCACTCAAGCACACTACACAGTTCTACACAATTCCACTGTGGTGGCTCCGTATATCGAGAAACACAAGAATATTCTACGCTCCGAAAACCCGGGGAAGCCTGAAACCTTGATTAAAGGGGAACACGAGAAGAATTTTGGCAATTGGTTGTAGACACATCTCATGAATAACACCACTATTGGAGATGAGTTGTACTCGTTGGCCAGGTTACCATCTTCGACTATATGTACTTTCCAAGGGTACAAGATAAATGGGAATACATTTTACACGATCGCCCAAGGTAAAAAGAGCACCAACCAAAACAGTAGTGTCCGCTTTGATGCAACAGATGACAATGGGCGGATTGACACATATTATGGGTACATAGAGGAGATATGGGAACTTGACTATGGACCTACTTTTAAGGTCCCTTTGTTTCGGTGCAAATGGGTCAAGCTGACAGGAGGCGAGGTACATGTAGACGAAAAGTACAGCATGACAACAGTGGATCTCAACAATCTTGCGTACATGGATGAACCGTTCGTCCTAGCCAACGATGTGGCTCAGGTTTTCTATGTGAAGGACATGTCTACCAAACCGAGAAAAAGGAAAGATAAGCAAAAGAGTACAGAATACGATGAGCCAAAGCGCCACATAGTTCTTTCAGGGAAAAGAAACATCGTGGGAGTGGATGATAAGACAGACATGTCAGAAGATTACAATAAGTTTCATGAAATTCCGCCCTTCAAAGTGAAAACTGACCCAAGCATCCTGTTAAATGATGAAGATTCTCCATGGCTACGGTGCAGAAGAAAACCACAACACTAGATGTTGGTGATGTGTAATAATGTATTAGACCTTTTATTTGAGACATAAATCTATGTAATGTATTAAACCTTTTATTTGAGACATAAAGGTCCCCTTTCATGTAATACATCTTGCTCAATCAAACTAGACGTTCTGAGCCGCGGTAGGTGATCACACAAAGAGAAGGAACCATCACAAGAGAAGGAACCCACAAACACTAAGGATACATAGCACAACTGAAAATTAAGAAACATGCCTAATGGTTGGAGTGATTCAGGCATGCTCCTGCCTAGCCCTGTAATACGCGCCACTGTAGTCGTCGTAGTCACCGGCGCCGTCGTCGCTGTCGTCGTCGGGGTGGCCGTAGTCGAACCTTGAAGGTTGGGCATGCGTGGGCTGGATTTTTGAGGGTACCGCAAGCGGGGGTTATTGCCGGTCGTGTTGTAGGCCATGACACTCTGGAGAGTCCGGCCGCGCCACCACAGCCGACGGCCGGCCTCGTTGAAGTTCGAAGGAGGTGGGACGTCCTCCTCGTGCCTGGCGAGTGCCCTCTCACGCTGATTGATGAAGAAGGCTTCCCAAGTCGGGAAATAGTCGGGATGCCAGTTGAGATTCCTCCGCTACTCTGGCGTGAGCTCGAGGTAGTAGTGGTTCGTGATGGCCATCCGGCGCTCCACACCTAGAGGGACAGGAGGGACCGGCACGCCTCCGGCGCTCAGCATCCAGCCGGTGGGGACGCGGTAGCCCGGTGGGCAGGGGTAGTTTGAGGCACAAAGCGCCTCCGCCTCCCGGGTGGTTAGAGATACGATGGAAGCCATGGGAAGAGAATGATGAGTCTAGATGTGATATGTAAATGGAGGCCAAGCGTACATATATATACTGAAAAAATGGCAGGAAGACAGAGGTGGGAACCGGTGGAAAGCGCGGGAACGCAGTGGCGCGGGAAACTTTCATCCTGGGTGGGGGCTCAAACCGGGAAAAAAGATGGGGGGCCTTATCTGGGGGAGGCTTATCTGGGAGGGCCTTATCTGGGGGGTGGCTATCCTTTAGTACCGGCCGGTGGGTGCAACCGGGACTAAAGGTGGTTTTTGTGTCATCTAACAAAACTGTCGGTGGGATAAGGACACGTGGGTAACCTTTAGTACCGGGTGGGGGCTCAAACCGGGACTAAAGTTGTCGGTAGGATAAGGACGCGTGGGTGGACGCACTGCTCGATGAGATAAAGCATGTAGCACACGACGCCCTGTCGAAGGAAGAAGACAAAGTAGAAGCGGCACCGTGCCTATAAAAGGAGCATCGATACGCCATGGCAAGCAACTCAACAAGCCAACATGGATGGAGAGTTTTATCCCCATGGATGGAGGAAAGGGTTGGGAAATGTCCCGTGGCGGAACTTCTCGAAGATGCCCTTGGTGCACACGCCCTATGGCATCTTCGGAAGTTCCGCCTCGGAAAATATTTTCCTGCTAGCCCGTGAAAGACTCCATCTCCGCCTCCCTGGGTTAGAGGTATGGTTGAAGCCATGGGATAGAGTGGAGAGAGGAGGCAGATATGAGTCTAAACCCTAAACCCTAAGTCAGAGGAGGGAACCATAAACCCTAAACCCTAAACTAAAAACCCTAACCCCTAAACCCTAAACTAAAAACCCTAAACCCTAAACCAAAAACCCTAAACCCTAAACCAAAAACCCTAAACCCTAAACCAAAAACCCTAAACCCTAAACCAAAAACCCTAAACCCTAAACCCAAAAGGGGCTATGATCCGGAAGAGAACGGGCGGGAAAAAATAAGGCGGGGTAGACGATCCGGGGCCCCGGTCTAGGGTTTCGCCGGAGGAAGACCACCGGAGCGTCGGAATTACATGAAAATGGCAAAATGGTTAATAATTTGACTAGTTAGAATAATTATTTTATAAAACAGAAAATTGATTTGAATCACTTATTTAAAAATATGCAGAATATAATATTTAATGCATTTTTAAATTGAAAATGGCAAAATGGTTATTAGTTTCTCTAGTTAGAATAATTATTTTATAAAACAGAAAATAGATTTGGATTAGTTATTCAAATTCAAGAACTTTTCATGTTGAAATTTTTCTCAAATTCATAAGTATGCAAAAACTGTAAAATTCAAATGTTTAAATAATATGCTAATTGATTTTTTTAAAACAGGCGCGCCCTAGGGTAATTTTTTTTTGAAAAAGGGACCTTTAGTCCCGGTGCGTGCTACACACCGGGACTAAAGGTGTGGCGTTGGCGCGCGCCTGTTGGGCTAGGCCGAAAACCCTTTAGTCCCGTTGGGTGGCACGCACCGGGACTAAAGGGGGGGACTTTTAGTCCCGGTCCGTACAACGCACCGGGACTAAAGACCCTTTAGTCCCGGTTCGTTGTACGGACCGGGACTAAAGGTCCCCCACTATACATTTGGCGCGCCTTCTTCTCCCTGCGCGCCCCTTCTTCTCCACACGCAGAGCACCCCCCACAGGCGAAGGACGACCTGACGACAGCAGGTTGCCCGATTCTCTGGCCGCCACCACCCCAACCGCCGCCGCCACCGCCACTCCAGCCGCCGCGCGCGCGCCCTGCCAGAGGTACCCCGCGCCCCCTCCCCTTCGCTCCCCTGCCTGGCTACGCGACGGCGCGGCGTCGACAGCACTGTAGGCGAGCAGGCCGGGTCGCCCCCTCCCCTTCGCTCCCCCCGCGCGCGCTGGCTGGCGGCTGGCTGGCTGGCGGCTGGCTGGCTGGCTGGCTTTTTTGTAGTATTTAGTAGTTGTAATATTTAGTTGTAATAGTATTTTGTATTAGTGTAATATTATTTTTGTAGTATTTTGTATTAGTGTAATAGTATTTCTGTAGTATTTAGTAGTTGTAATATTTAGTTGTAATAGTATTTTTGTAGTATATAGTTAATTTTATTTTGTAGCGTAATATTATTTAATTTTGTGTGTTATTTAGTATAGTGTAATAGTAGTGTATAATTGTAACATTATTTAGTAGTTGTAATATTATTTAGTAGCTAGTGTAATAGTAGTGTATATATTAGGGTGGTAGTGGTCGCGGGCCTCCGGACTTAGGGTTAGAGTGGTGGTGCTCGCGGGCCCCCGGACTTATGGTTAGGGTGGTAGTGCTCGCGGGCAGCCGGACTTAGGGTTAGGGTGGTGGTGCTCGCGGGCCACCTGACTTAGGGTTAGGGTGGTAGTGCTCGCGGGCAACCGGACTTAGGGTTAGGGTGGTGGTGCTCGCGGGCCACCAGACTTAGGGTTAATGTGGTAGTGCTCGTGGGCCCCCGGACTTAGGGTTAATGTGGTAGTGCTCGCGGTCCCCCGGACTTAGGGTTAGGGTGGTAGTGCTCGCGGGCCCCCGGACTTAGGGTTAATGTGGTAGTGCTCGTGGGCCTCCGGACTTAGGGTTAGGGTTGGGGCATCACTAGAATTTTGCTGTTGTTTAATATTATTGTAGCAAATTGCGTGTTCATATTATTGTTTAGTATTATTTTATGCAGCAATATTGAATGAAAAATATTATTGTGTGCATTTTGTAGAATACTATGGATCCAATCTAGAGAGACCTAGCACAGGAAGAAATTCTCGAGGATATGATCAACGACACCCCCCATGTTGATCCACCCGAATCTCCGTCGATTTATCTGAACCCCTCCGGTGAGGGAGAGGAGGTCGACCGAAATGATCAAGGAGAAGCCGACGGCTCCGGTGGTGGAGAAGCCGACGACGAGGTATATATATGAAGTCTGGTGATCAGTAGATGCATTAACTGAGTTGTATATATATATATAAATTGACGAATGTTTCTTCTCTTAGGCCTCCACATCGAGCAAAAAATATTCCAAATGAGGCCCGGCCAAAAAGTTGGACGCATCTACGCGTTATACAATTACGCGGGTATCACCACGGGGTGAACCGGTGGAACCCGAAAAGGCTAAAACTGTATTTAAACAACAATGCGGAGTTATGGTTAGGGATCGCATCCCGATCACCGTTCGAGAGTGGAATAAGACCAAAGGGGCGAAAGAGGGTGAGTATGTCGCCGACAGGTGCAAAGAGGGTCTTTGAAATGACCTCATGACACATTTCACCCTGCCAGAATGTGAGGATGATGCCGACACAGCTGCATTGAGGAAGAAAGTCAAGCAGTGGACTCTTACGAAGATGGCCGAACTATTCAAGAACTGGAAGAAAGCATTATGGCAAAAGTATCAGAAGACGAAGAAGACTCCTAAATTTCAATGCTATCTAACGAACAGCAGGTTAACTGGGATGCATTTGTGAAGTACAAGGAGTCACAACCTGCTATGGAAATGTCGGAAAAAAACAAGAAAAATGTCGCGATGAAGAAATATCACCATCACCTGGGGCCAGGGGGCTACGCGGCTACCATGCCAAAGTGGGATGCTAAAGAGAATGAGCTGCTTGCAACAGGGATCACTCTAGAACCAATACGCGAAGAATGGGATCTGAGGGCAAGGAATTGGTTCCTTGGGCATGGGAGTGAGTATGACGAAAGTACAGGGGACCTTATTTGCAGTGACGGGATTAGGATACCCCGGGATACATGGCAGAAAGTGGTGAAGGAGATTAAAACGGGGACACCAAAGTTCCGTCCCGATAGAGAGAAAGACTTGCGGACAAAGGTCCTCGGGAATGACGAACGCGTAGGACGTGTACGAGGCCTTGTCCCTAGTTATACGTGGGAGATGGGGTTTCCCAAAGACAGAGATACTTATAGGAGCCGAGAGAGAGCAAAGAGGCGACGGTAGGAGGAGGAGGGAGAAAGGTTCACCGAGTTGCTAGGAACACTTCGAATGCATCAGCAACAGATTGACGAACTTCGACGAGCAGCGCACCTGCAAGATCCTGTACTCAATATTACCGCCGTCCCATCTCAGCGGAAAAGCAGCGTGGCTGAATCGGAGGTCCCTTTTGACGATGCATGTATGGTAGATGGCGGTCCCGGCTACCCCGTGGATGGAATCAAGGAGCAGGCATCTTGTGAGCTCCATCAGAAGGTGAAGAACCTATCCATCAAGGTGGCGGTCGGATGTGCTTTACCTTGTCCACCTGGCGCACGCTGGCATGGCCGTGAGATTCCAGCTGGCTATGCTAAAGTTGGTGTGGATGAAATCACAATGGGGTGGGACTCAATGGAGCTTGACATCCCTAGACCTGAAGGTGAGAGGACACTCGGAGAAGTACTGGGAGGTATCATTCTATGGGACAAGAACAACATCAAGCTTCCAGGCAGGACGCCAAAGCCAACATCGCCTCCGAGTGGTCGCATGTCACCTTCACCTCCATCACCTCCAAGAAGCCCACCCCATGACTACGACCACCACAGCCCGAGTCCATTTCGATCTCCGCTGCAGCCTCCGATTAGTACTAAACGACGCAGGAGCCCAAAACGACAAATGTCGCCCCTCCCAAGAGTACCTCATAAGAATCTTCCTATCAGACCTTACGATCGTACTGACGAGGAAACTGACATGATCATAAAGGCCGAATGTGTTGCGCAGCTTCAAAAGAAGAAACCCGAGCCCGCCCCGGTATACACCGAGAAGCAAAAAGCGTATGCACTTTCTTTTCTGAACACAAAATCGCAATATGACTTGCATCATAAGCCAGATGACTATCGACGCACACTTCAGAAGGAAGTGAAGAAGAGCAAATCAAGTAGAAGTGCAAGCGGGAGCAAATCATCAAGTCAAAGTGCAACCGGGAAAAGAAAGGACGTCCCCCAGCTCGGGGAACAGGCCAAAAAATCGACCCCACCCCTCAAGGTGGTATCCTATGACACTCCCCAGCAGGATATGGAAGAAGCTAAGAAGCTTGTGGCCGCTATGAATGTGACTGTTGAGGAATTTCTAGGTTCCCATGACGACAAGTTACCCAAGGCTCAGGTAGTCCCTACATATGTCCCAGGGAAGCCTCTGGTCAGCTTTGAGCAGTTCCAACAACTGACAACACAAATGCGGAGTTTACATAAATGGTACTTGAAAGCCGTAAAGGAGGAGAGAATAATGATCGTGGCGAAAGTCCCACATGACTACTACTTCCGAGAAGAAGAGGTCCATGTTGAGTTTCCAGAACTCTTCCAGTTATACACTTTCGACGCCCTCGACAAAAGTCTCATGAGTTGCTATTGTCTGTAAGTTGTTGAATTCATTGTCTATATATAAGCTGTTCATTTTTTTCAGTTGTTCAGTTCATTGCATGTAATTATCCTAATTATATCCTTTTGTACTCTATTATTATGCAGACTGAAAATCATGGAATGTAAAAGAAGGTCAATCTTCAGTGTTGGGTGTGACCCAGATAAAATACATTGTCGGACGCTAAAGGAAAAACCCGAGGACACAAAGGAAAACCTTCTAAGGTTTCTAACGGAGCAAAATTTCTGTGACCACATACTGTTTCCTTACAATTTCGCGTGAGTGTCTTACTCTATTGTACACATTCTCTTTTGCTTACTCGATGTTAAGTGTAATTGATGAGTTACTGATGTATATATAAACGTGTACAGTTTTCACTAAATTCTCATGGACATTCAACTTGATAAGGGAAGAGTTGAAGTCATGGACCCATTAAAGAGACCCCTGGAACAGTTTAGTGACATGCATGACATGCTCCAGAGGTAATTTTCGCGCTACAGCGGTCTCTTTCGTTGATTTCCTGAGATATCACGTAATAAATAACTCATTCATTTTCTTTACCGAGTAGGGTTTGGAACCAGTTCAAGAGTGCGGTTACGGGTGACTTTACTGAGAAGCTGACGTTTAAGCCGGTCTTAGTAAGTAGTAGGCGCATCTCTTTACTTCTGGTTTCAATATAATTATGATGCTGGATTATTATTTTGATTGAATTATATTCTCGTAAAGTGCGCGAGACAGCCACAGGGGACGAATCTATGTGGATTCTACGTTTGCGAGTTCATTCGCACGTTTACCAGTGAGCTGAATGATTATAGAGTCAATGTAAGCAATACATTCATAACGTTATTTTTATTACCGTCACTTTTTGTTATCATGATTGATATTCATATTGATCTCCTTTTCTTATATAGTTCGAGACAATGCGGGATCAGCTCCTACCACAGCAACGCGTAGTAGCAATTGCTGAAGAACTAGCAGGATTCTTGATGAACGAGATGATAGATGACGCCAGAGAATTTAGTGTGAATAGGCGCCGATGATCCCCGAACGTGTAATTGAATAGACGGGCTCTAGTCCCGATAATTGTGATCTCCATGTGTAACTATCATGTATATATTTGTATGCTCGATCTTAAGAGAAGTTATCTTATGTATGCACGAACATGTATGGTATGTGGTAGCGTAGAAAACTATTTTGAAATGAAAAAAAAGAATACAAATTAAATTCTCTGCCACGGCAGAGAAAGTGCCTAAAATTCTGCCGCGGCAGAGAACCATTTGTCCCGGTTCGTAATACGAACCGGGACTAATGGGGGGCACCCAGCGCCCGCAGAGACAGCCACGTGAATGCCCATTGGTCCCGGCTGGTAAGAGGGCCGGGACTAATGGGTGGGCCTTTAGTCCCGCCCCTCCAGTCCCGGTTACCAGGACCGGGACTAAAGCCCCTTACGGGCCAGGACTGGAGGCCCGTTTTCCACTAGTGACATGTCCGCTATATACATGTCGTCCAATCCAGTCCAGCACCACCGTACCAAGCATATCGAGATCAAGATCCACTTCGTTCACGAGAAGGTATCACTTGGCGAGGTTCAGGTGTTGCACGTACCCTCTTCACTTCAGTTCACCGATGTGATGACTAAGGGGCTGCCCGGTCAGTTCTTCTTCGACTTTCAGTCCAATCTTTGCGTCTGAGAGCCTCCCGCTGCGACTACGGGGTTGGGGGTGTTAGATTGTGTATATGTACGTGTATATGTATTGTACCAAACTTGTACTTAAACCTAACCGGCCTAGTGCCTAATATAAATACTTGAACCACATGACCTTAACCATGCGAGGCTTCCCCCAACCCTTTCTACACAACGTCTAACTGGACGTACTAGCCTTACCGCTACAGATCCCCACTAAGGAGGAGCTGAGTTGGGATACTACGTAGATTCTTGTAATCAATTATTTATGAATAGTTTTGTAAAACTTATCAAGGGTTTTAGCTCTCTCGACGGCCACGTCGCTTATCCACTCCGTCTCCCATGGTCTTCGTGTCTTTGACCACGACCTCCCACCGGCGGAAAGGTTCACGGTCTTAGTTTGAACTATTTTCAGTGTTTTTAGACGGCTTGTTAGAGTCCACTTAGGCTAGCCAAGCACTTGGCTCACGTTCTGATGTTTCTGGGCATACGACGCAATATTCAATAGAGAAGTCCACTCCATCTTAAAAGCCTAGACTGATGAGAGAAATGAATCTCTCTCTTATAAGTTGGGTGGCCTCCTCCCGTAGGCGAGATGGGGCTAAACCTAAGCAGCCTCCATGGATCAACAACAACGTAACCCAGCTACGTCCCAACATCAGAATAAGGCCCCCCCATATCCTCACTCTTGTGGTACGCCTAGTGCCGACGGAGGACGTGTGGAGTCGTGTGTCCGGTGAATCTCTTGGAATCCGGTCATTTTTCGTATTCGTTGGTATAGTTTAGTTTGAGGTCAGTTTCTTCTGTTCTACGTGGCTAGCGATCCGAATTTAGACAGATCTATTATACAACTTATATTTATTGATTTCTCTACATGAGATATGGATGGCTGATAAGACGTGTCTTATCTATCATTTTCTATGTCTTTAGCATATACAAACCCTATAATGTACACTAGCGGAAATAGATTCCGGAGATCTATCTAAATTCATATGTACTACCTCTGTTTTAAGGAATAAGACGTACACGTATTTTAAAGCAAAGTTTGACTGGATAAATAAAACAACTAAAATTTGATTATATTATATAAAATTAGTATCGTTGGATTCGTATTGAAACACATATTCCAATGGTGCTAATTTTGTACCAATATTATATATATGTAGAGTAAATCTTAGTCAAAGAAAAACATGCAAAACAAGACTTATTTCTTAGAACTGGGTAGTACGATATATTAATTAAATTAATGAGAAATCAATAAGACTTGTAAAGGCCTTTTGGATCGCTCTTCTGCTGCCTTTTACCTAGTAGCCTCCTGTCGTCCGCCTGCTCCACAAATCGATTCCCCCTCCTCTGTCCGACCTTGTCGGCGTCAGGAGGGGTGGGGTACCCGATCTATTGGTGCAGTTTTCAATAAAAATAGTGGTTTCAACGGATTACATTAGAGTCTTGGTAGTCATCTTTCTTGGCCTCTTCGTCAATGGAGATGCCATCGTCTATAATAAGTGATCTATACCCCTTCTTTCGACGACAAGATGCTTTTTCCGGCGTCAATGGTAGTGCTGTAAGATTGCTGCTTTGTAGGTATGGTCTTTCAGATCTTACTTCGCCAAGTCGATTTTGGAGTTTTTTTTTTCGTGATTACCGCGAGGAGGATTATCCTTGCAGTATTTTTCTCGGCTGCTACATCCTCAACAATGATGGTTCATACTCTCGGCTCACCAGCGACATCGACCAAGTTGTTCGGTTACTTTTGACTGAAATATTAGTGTTGATATTCTTGCTGATATTGATGGATTACTCTAATAGTTACACACTTGGACGTAGCCTTGATGCCGGGGCTCAAATTAAAATGATGAGAGAACCCTACATGTTGTGGTTTGGTATCTGTCAGTTCTTGGCTAGCTACCTTCGTAAAAGTTTAAAATTGTGTCTTGGAAAAAGAAAGAGTTTGAAAAACTCAAATATTTACTAGTTTATTTTAGACTTTATTTTATAATTGTTGGAGAAGTGGATGTCGCAGCCTTCAGTTCTTTTTATTGAATTCACAAGATTGAAAATTAGGATGGAATGAATAACCTGGAGATATATTCCTTTTCTCAAATAGTTCTTTAAGGGTCCTCTCTCTATCCTCGGCTTATTCAATAGAGCCTTCCTTCTTTTCATTATTCGATGCTGCTATGAGATACTACGAGAGCTCGTAGGCAATATGAGATAGAGCTGACTAAGAGAAAGAAGTAAGCGAATCTTGCAGTTGTTTTCATTCATTTATTTAGGTCTTGAACCGTAGAAGATCAAGCACTGATCTGATGGATCAAATGCTTTCGGATGAACTACTCGATCAAGGGCCTCCCAAAAGGCCTATTTAGTAACTTCTGTCGTTCCGCATGAGATAAAGTTCTAAAGACAGATTTCCGAATCGTTTTTTAGTCATATTAGCACCACTCTTCGCTTTCTGGTATCAGGTATATATAGTATTTACTCTTTCAAAGCATTTCCGGCTTATGTATCTTTATCATGTACTATTTGCTACTATAAATATATCGTGGTATTGATTGATAAAAAAAGAGAAATCAATAGACATCCATTTCAAGACGGTGAAAGTATTTTGTTGTTATTCGAATCAATTAAATTTGGGTAGAAAATTATGTTTCTAAGGGGAAGATCACTTATGGTACAATGGATAAAATAATCTTCTCTTATTTTCCAAGAGATCATACTTAACTAAGAAACACCAATATTCTTTTTCTTCATTCTCTCTCCTCCAACTAAATAAAAATCACAATGGTCAGGCCACACATAAGCTCTGACAACGGCTTTTGGCAATACAAGATAAAAGTATACAATAAATAATGAAAACTCATACTGATACATCTACTTGACCACATAGGGTTGATGTCCTGGATCCGGCACACCTAAAATTCCTACTACTATGTGCTAAGAGCATCTCTAGCAGATACCACATATCTAGTCAAACTCGCAAAATATGCAGTTTTGGTCTGAAAATGGCTAAAAACGGCCAGAGCAGATAATACAAAACTGGTCAAAACCAGCAAATTTTTGCGGTTTTCCGGATATCAACTCACGTGTACCCCATATATTCAGTTTCCCCTGTCAGTTTTGCAGCTTCCCGCAAAACGGTCAACGCTCACGGGGGTGAAATTTCTGAACGCGCCACCAATGAACTCGTTGGACTCTAGCCAAATTCCAGCGAGGTGGTTCATTCCCACCCCAATCTATAATTACGGACGAGGACATTCGATTCGCTACATCTATTTCTAATTTCCGAGCCATCTAATCCGTCCGTCTGCCGGGACATGCGAGGTTGCCGTCGTTGCATGTGTGTCGGTGTTGTGCGCTGCGTCTTGGTCTTGGCACGCAGGGGCGGAGCAGCCTTTCATCAGCTGCGTCTCTGTTCACTTCCACAGATGATGTTATGCAATCTTCGCTTATCTATAGATAAAATCATCGGCCCAACTAAAAACATATATTCTTCTCTGTGATTGATACCATGCGCTCATGATTAGTAGTATGTTCTTGCCTCCTCTCAACTTAACCTTGAAAGGAGTAGGGACAGCCCAACACAGGGGCGGATAGTCATGAGTACCTCAGATCTGTATACAGGTGAGATAAAGAAGACGACCGAATATTCGAGAATATATTCTGTTTTACGGTATGAGTTGCGGTCTCTGTTTCGCGCCGATGTTTTTCGAACAAAAAATGATTTTGTAGTACACCACATCCGCGTTTTGTCCTACCGCGGGATGCGATATTCATTAGAGATGCTTTAACTCCAAAGGGAGTTGAGCGTTATCCTATTAATTGTACATGTTCTGTGGATAAAAACAAACACCACTCATCTCTATCAATATAGTCCACATTTTTTTACTCTGTTGGAGAAAGATATGGCTATATAAGTATACATGACATCATCATGGTTACAGATTGAATATGGCGGTAAGAGAACGAAGTACACATACAGTAATTAGGATTGCAAGCAGAATCCAGCTAAAGTCCCGCTTATAGTTTATTTGAAGAACTTTTTGTAGTACAGATTTTTGACAAAAAATGCACTAGTAAACCCAAAATAAACTAGAAGCGAGACATTCACGCGATCCCACTTGCAACCCTAACTGTGCTGTAAGATCATACAACCATATAAATTTATCTTAGTAGTACAACGCATATGCTTAACCATTTCAAGAAACGCTCGCTAAGCCGCCGGCTAAGGCCCATAAGCCGTCGGCGCAGCCCGTCCGGTTGTTGGTGTACCTATAATACGTCGGCATAGACCGTGCTGACGGTCGCAACACGGCCGTCGGCGTATCCCACACGGGATCCACTATACACCGGCCAACCGGACTAACGTTGTTCCGTCTGCGGAGCCTCTACGCCGTCAGCTTTTCCGTCGGCCTAGTGGACTAGGTGGAGGGACCAGGGGTGGCGTGGCCAGCCTCTACGCCGATCGCTCAGCCGTCGGCTCAGCTGTAGACCTACGCCAATGACAACGCCATCGACACATATCCCGACATGGCAGAACCAGAGGACCAAATGGGTATGGCTACGCCAACGGTAATGTCGCCGACCCGGGGTCTACCATGTTTTTTAATTTTTTTTGGTTTACCAGCTTTTTCTGCAGAATGCACAACAAAACTACAGCAAAGCACCAGGAGGGCATATAGAGTATCATCATTATCCAAAATAAGACCATCAAGTGCATACACAATACATATATAGTAGTATCATCATCATACAAACAGAGTGTCTGACATGTAGCCCTAGAACCCTACACCTAGCTCTAGCTCGAGAACCCGAGATCTTCCAGCACGAAGTCAGGCGTCCTACGTCGAGGTTCCATAGAATCACCAACGGAAAAAGGGCTAGGCGCGACACGAGAAGAAGCATCATCGGTATGCAGTGGTGTGATCTCGTGCGATGAACCCGACGTGGGAGAGGCACGACCGAAGTGTTGGTTCCCGGAATATCCCGTTCCCTATATGTTTGAGCAAGAGTTAGCAACCTGCAAGGTACGTTGGCCTAAAGAGGAGTAGGTAACAAGTGGTCAGGCAAACGAACTTATCGGGGTCCCTGTGTAGTAGGTGCAAGCGAACTCTTCCTACAGTGACCTCACTTGGAACTGACGCTGGTGCAGAATACCGCTCTACAGTGGCCATAAACCTCTTGCACTACTACAAGATGGTTTAGATGTGAGGCGTTGCAAAAATAAAAGTTCAAACTAGCTATCTAGGGGGAGTGGGACTTGTTATCTTTTGCAAAATAAAGGTTGAAACTTACCTTATTCATGGTTTCTTGGTACTCCTCTACTACCACTCCTAAATGACCACCTTATATTCCGCATGATGTGTATCGTAGGCCGCGTCCAACTCAGGCTACAATTTCAAAAATAATGAATCTCGTCAAGTTAGCCATTTAGGAATGAATGTCGGAAAGAGGATAAAAATGAGAAAAACTTACATCGGCGGATCGACGTGGCCGTCGAGGAGGCAGGATAGAGGGACTGTTAGCGGTGAGGGTAGCCTTGATACGCGTGAGGTTCGTGGTAGGCTTGGTCACCGCATTAAGAATGCGGAGACGGCCATGCTGCATGTCGTGCTCTGCCACGATTAACGAAATCTTGTAGGTTTCCTCATTAATATGGTCATCCACTTCTAGGTGAAAAGCCTGGAGCGTCGAGCAGTATTTCCTCAAGTCGTCTTCGGTATTGTCGAAGTACTAGGGTAGCGAGGGTTGAGGCTTGTTTAGATCGACCTTCTTCTGGTGCATATTTTTCCATGATGCAATGTCGGAAACAGGCTGCCTTAGATGAGCCTCCTGCATCGCCAATTTGTTATGCGTATCAAGTAGGAACACGAGGCGAAAATAAATGTAGGTTGCTCCATTTATATATATACTAGCTTTTCCAGGAAGCGATCATGGTTGCGATTTCCCGCACTGTGTGTTCCCTCGCTGCCGCGGTTTGTCTTGTTCCACTTGCTCACGATCTTGAACTCGGTCTCTTCCCCGAGCCACCTCATAGCCAATGTCTCCCATGCGTCTTCTTTCCCATTGGCCCAGTTGGGCATAACTTACAAAATCAATACTCATTTGAAAAGCAGGTAATACAATTGCAACTTAGCAGCAACATAGAATCTTATTGACAATTTACTTACCGACAAGTAATTGGCCAATGTCATTGTAGGCGGGTACTTGTCATTGTCTTCCTTCTTGGCCCTCTCGCCCTGCTCAGACTTGAAGTGATTCATAGCCGTATGATTTTCATTATACCAGTGCTGCCATATCAACTTCTAGCAAGCCCCCGGCAAAGTCATGTCCGCCTTGGCCTCATCCTCCGGAAGCACCATGTAATGGGCTTTCAATCATGCATACAAAATTGTGAGAGTCGTGAGTTAACACAGTGAGGTCATCAACTATGAATGGAACTCAAGAGCACTCTTACCCAAAACTTGGTGATCACAGCGTCAGAAGCTATCTCGAATGTTGGGCAATTGACAACATCATAGTCTGCCCAACGGAGGGCTAGCTTGTTCTTGCCAGCGGGGACCACATGTACATGCCCAGTCAAAACTTCCTAATTAGAGGTCCAACCAAATTGTTAGGCATACACCCCTTATGATATGTCCAATTGCTGCACAATAATCAAACATTAGTACATGCCAAATTCTTATAACCAAAAATAAATTTACATGTTCAAAATTAGTATAGCCACTTACTCAACGCTGTTAGGCTTAATGAGGGTTTTCTCCTCCTCCGTCTCCGCCTCGCTAGACTCCAACTCCAAGTCTCTAGACTCCGTCCCCCCTCTGTCTCCTCCTCCCTATGCTAGGGAGACACGTAGGTTCTCGTGGCACTCCAGCGGTCCTGTTCACATGCGTGCGATAGTAGTTATGCAATTTCTCGACGTGCAGCTGTGAGAGACAAGATTCGTGTGGTCATTTTAGGTGGGTGGAAACCACTATTCGGAGGGTAAGGATCCCTACAATTGGAGAAAAAAAGCACAATAAAATAATTGAGACTAATATATTAATAGTAATAACTGAGGAGCCATAGGAAAAAATTTAAAGGCAGCTACGCCGATGCCGTAGCATTATATGCTGGGCCGACGACTTTGTGTTGACCCCGTTGCCACACCATCATGGCCCGACCTCCTGGGCCCACGCGAGGCCCGTTGATCTATGCTGATGGCGGACGTCGACCCATCTTAGTCTACGCCAATGGCTAAATTTGGCCGACGGCCTATTTGCTGGTCTGCCGGTTTCACTAGTAGAAAACGGGCCTCCAGTCCCGGCCCGTAAGGGGCTTTAGTCCCGGTCCTAGTAACCGGGACTGGAGGGACGGGACTAAAGGCCCACCCATTAGTCCCGGCCCTCTTACCAGCCGGGACCAATGGGCATCGACGTGACTGTCTCTGCGGGCGCTGGGTGCGCCCCCATTAGTCCCGGTTCGTATTACGAACCGGGACAAATGGTTCTCTGCCGCGGCAGAATTTTAGGCACTTTCTCTGCCGCGGCAGAGAATTGAATTTGTATCTTTTTTTTCATTTCAAAATAGTTTTCTACGCTACCACATACCGTACATGTTCGTGCATACATAAAATATTTAAGATCGAGCATACAAATATATACATGATAGTTACACATGGAGCTTAAAATTATCGGGACTGGAACCCGTCTATTCAATTACACGGTCGGGGATCATCGGCGCCTATTCACACTAAATTCTCCGGCGTCATCTATCATCTCGTTCATCAAGAATCCTGCCAGTTCTTCAGCAATTGCTACTACGCGTTGCTGTGGTAGGAGCTGATCCTGCATTTTCTGGAACTATATAAGAAATGGAGATCAATATGAATATCAATCATGATAACAAAAAGTGACGGTAATAAAAATAATGTTATGAATGTATTGCTTACATCGACTCTATAATCATTCAGCTCACTGGTAAACGTGCGAATGAACTCGCAAACGTAGAATCCACATAAATTCGTCCCCTGTGGCTGCCTCGCGCACTTTACGAGAATATAATTTAATCAAAATAATAAATCTAGCATCATAATTGTATTGAAACTAGAAGTAAAGAGATGAGCGTACTACTTACCGAGACCGGCTTAAACGCCAGCTTCTCGCTAAAGTCACCCGTAACCGCACTCTTGAAGTGGTTCCAAACCCTACCCGGTAAAGAAAATGAATGAGTTATTTATTACGTGATATCTCAGGAAATCAACGAAAGATACCGATGTAGCACGAAAATTACCTCTGGAGCATGTCCTGCATGTCCCTGAACTGTTCTAGGGGTCTCTTTAATGGGTCTATGACTTCAACTCTTCCCTTATCAAGTTGAATGTCCATGAGAATCTAGTGGAAACTGTACACGTTTATATATACATCAGTAACTCATCAATTACACTTAACATCGAGTAAGCAAAAGAGAATATGTACAATAGAGTAAGACACTCACGCGAAATTGTCAGGAAACAGTATGTGGTCACAGAAATTTTGCTCCGTTAGAAACCTTAGAAGGTTTTCCTATGTGTCCTCGGGTTTATCCTTTAGCGTCTGACAATGTATTTTATCTGGGTCAATGAACCCAACACTGAAGTTTGACGTTCTTTTACATTCCATGATCTTCATTCTGCATAATAATAGAGTACAAAAGGATATAATTAGGATAATTACATGCAATGAACTGGACAACTGAAAAAATGAACAACTTATATATAGACAATGAATTCAACAACTTACAGACAATAGCAACTCATGAGACTTTTGTCGAGGGCGTCGAAAGTGTATAACTGGAAGAGTTCTGGAAACTCAACATGGAGCTCTTCTTCTCGGAAGTAGTAGTCATGTGGGACTTTCGCCACGATCATTATTCTCTCCTCCTTTACGGCTTTCAAGTACCATTTATGTAAACTCCGCATTTGTGTTGTCAGTTGTTGGAACTGCTCAAAGCTGACCAGAGGCTTCCCTGGGACATATGTAGGGACTACCTGAGCCTTGGGTAACTTGTCGTCATGGGAACCTAGCAATTCCTCAACAGTCACATTCATAGCGGCCGCAAGCTTCTTAGCTTCTTCCATATCCTGCCGGGGAGTGTCATAGGATAGGGTCGATTTTTTGGCCTGTTCCCCGAGCTAGGGGACGTCCTTTCTTTTCCCGGTTGCACTTTGACTTGATGATTTGCTCCGCTTGCACTTCTACTTGATTTTCTCTCCTTCACTTCCTTCTGAAGTGTGCGTCGATAGTCATCTGGCTTATGGTGCAAGTCATATTGCGATTTTGTGTTCATAAAAGAAAGTGCATACGCTTTTTGCTTCTCGGTGTATACCGGGGCGGGCTCGGGTTTCTTCTTTTGAAGCTGCGCAACACATTTGGCCTTTACGATCATGTCGGTTTCCTCGTCAGTACGATCGTAAGGTCTGATAGGAAGATTCTTATGAGGTACTCTTGGGAGGGCGACATTTGTCGTTTTGGGCTCCTGCGTTGTTTAGTACTAATCGTTTTGGTCGTAGTCATGGGGTGGGCTTCTTGGAGGTGATGGAGGTGAAGGTGACATGCGACCACGCGGAGGCGGTGTTGGCTTTGGCGTCCAGCATGGAAGCTTGATGTTGTTCTTGTCCCATAGAATGATACCACCCAGTACTTCTCCGAGTGTCCTCTCACCTTCAGGTCGAGGGATGTCAAGCTCCATTGAGTCCCACCCCATTGCGATTTCATCCACACCAACTTTAGCATAGCCAGCTGGAATCTCACAGCCATGCCAGCGTGCGCCAGGTGGACAAGGTAAAGCACATCCGACCGCCACCTTGATGGATAGGTTCTTCACCTTTTGATGGATCTCACAAGATGCCTGCTCCTTGATTCCATCCATGGGGTAGCTGGGACCGCCATCTACCATACGTGCATCGTCAGAAGGGACCTCCGATTCAGCCACGCTGCTTTTCCGCCGAGATGGGACGGCGGTAATATCGAGTACAGGATCTTGCAGGCACGCTGCTCCTCGAAGTTCGTCAATCTGTTGCTGATGCATTCGATGTGTTCCTAGCAACTCGGTGAACCTTTCTCCCTCCTCCTCCTACCGTCGCCTCTTTGCTCTCTCACGGCTCCTATAAGTATCTCTGTCTTTGGGAAACCCCATCTCCCACGTATAACTAGGGCCAAGGCCTCGTACACGTCCTCCGCGTTCATCATTCCCTAGGACCTTTGTCAGCAAGTCTTTCTCTCTATCGGGGCAAAACTTTGGTGTCCCCGCTTTAATCTCCTTCACCACTTTCTGCCATGTATCCCGGGGTATCTTAATCCCGTCACTGCAAATAAGGTCCCCTGTACTTCCGTCATACTCACTCCCATGCCCAAGGAACCAATTCCTTGCCCTTAGATCCCATTCTTCGCGTATTGGTTCTGGAGTGATCCCTTTAGCAAGCAGCTCATTCTCTTTAGCATCCCACTTTGGCATGGCAGCCGCGTAGCCCCTGGCCCCAGGTGATGGTGCTATTTCTTCATCGCGGCATTTTTCTTGTTTTTTTCCGACATTTCCATAGCAGGTTGTGACTCCTTGTACTTCACAAATGCATCCCAGTTAGCCTACTGCTTCGTTAGATAGCATTCAAATTTAGGAGTCTTCTTCGTCTTCTGATACTTTTGCCATAATGCTTTCTTCCAGTTCTTGAATAGTTCGGCCATCTTCGTAAGAGTCCACTGCTTGACTTTCTTCCTCAATGCAGCTGTGTCGGCATCATCCTCACATTCTGGCAGGGTGAAATGTGTCATTAGGTCATTCCAAAGACCCTCTTTGCACCTGTCGGCGACATACTCACCCTCTTTCGCCCCTTTGGTCTTATTTCACTCTCGAACGGTGATCGGGATGCGATTCCTAACCATAACTCCGCATTGTTCTTTAAATACAGTTTTATCCTTTTCGGGTTCCACCGGTTCACCCCGTGGTGATACCCGCGTAATTGTATAACGCGTAGATGCGTCCAACTTTTTGGCTGGGCCTCGTTTGGAATATTTTTTGCTCGATGTGGAGGCCTAAGAGAAGAAACATTCGTCAATTTATATATATATACAACTCAGTTAATGCATCTACTGATCACCAGACTTCATATATATACCTCGCCGTGGGCTTCTCCACCACCGGAGCCGTCGGCTTCTCCTTGATCATTTCGGTCGACCTCCTCTCCCTCACCGGAGGGGTTCAGATAAATCGACGGAGATTCGGGTGGATCAACATGGGGGTGTCGTTGATCATATCCTCGAGAATTTCTTCCTGTGCTAGGTCTCTCTGGATTGGATCCATAGTTTTCTACAAAATGCACACAATAACATTTTTCATTCAATATTGCTGCATAAAATAATACTAAACAATAATATGAACACGCAATTTGCTAGAATAATACTAAAAAATAGCAAAATTCTAGTGATGCCCTAACCCTAGCCCTAACCCTAAGTCCGGGGGCCCGCGAGCACTACCACCCTAACCCTAAGTCCGGTGGCCCGCGAGCACCACCACCCTAACCCTAAGTTCGGCTGCCCGCGAGCACTACCACCCTAACCCTAAGTCCGGGGGCCCGCGAGCACTACCATCCTAACCCTAAGTCCGGGGGCCCGCGAGCACCACCACTCTAACCCTAAGTCTAGGGGCCCGCGAGCACCACCACCCTAACCCTATCTCCGGGGGCCCGCGAGCACTACCACCCTAACCCTAAGTCCGGGGGCCCGCGAGCACCACCACCCTTACCCTAAATGCGGGGCCCCGCGACCACTATCACCCTAACCCTAAGTGTGGGGGCCCGCGACCACTACAAAATACTACTATAATACAATATACTACAAAATAAAATTACACACAAAATTAAATAATATTACACTACAAAATAAAATTAACTATATACTACAAAATACTATTACAACTACTACAATTAACTACTACAAAATACTACAACAATTAACTACTACAATTAACTATTACAATTACTACAAAGAACTACTACAAAATACTACTACAGTTAACTATTACAATTACTACAAACAACTACTACAATTAACTACTAAATATTACAAAATACTATTACAATTAACTACTACAAAATAAAAAATGGAAAACAGAGAACTTTGGCCGGGGGCGCTGCCCCGGCCGCATCGCCCGCACCGCCGCCGCCGTGCACGGCTGTCGCCGGCCCGGCCTGCTCGCCCACAGTGGCCAGCAGCGTCGCGCCGCCGCGTATCCGGCCGGACGAGGGAGCGAAGGGGAGGCGGGCCGGTGTACCTCTGCTGGCTGGCGGCGCGCGCGAGGCGGCTGCAGTGGTGACGACGGTGGCGGCTGGAGTGAGTGGCGGCGGCGGTGGCGGCTGGAGTGAGTGGCGGCGGCGGTGGTTGGGGTGGTGGCGGCCAGAGAGCGAGAAGGGCAGCCTGCTGGTGTCGATTCGTCGTCCTCGCGCGCGTGGGTGTTCTCTGCGTGGGGAGAAGAAGGGGCGCGTGGGGAGAAGATATATAGGTGGGGGACCTTTAGTCCCGGTCCGTATACCTTTAGTCCCGGTGCGTGCCACCCACCGGGACTAAAGGGTTTTCGGCCCAGCCCAACAGGCGCGCGCCAACGCCACACCTTTAGTCCCGGTGCGTAGCATGCACCGGGACTAAAGGTCCCTTTTTAAAAAATTTCACCCAGGGGCGCGCCTGTTTAAAAAAAATCAATTACCATATTTTTTAAACATTTGAATTTTACAGTTTTTGCATACTTATGAATTTGAGAAAAAATTCAACATGAAAAGTTCTTGAATTTGAATAACTAATCCAAATCTATTTTCTATTTTATAAAATAATTATTCTAACTAGTGAAACTAATAACCATTTTGCCATTTTCAATTTAAAAATGCATTAACTATTATATTTTGCATATTTTTGAATAAGTGATTCAAATCAATTTTCTGTTTTATAAAATAATTATTCTAACTAGTCAAATAATTGTTCTAACTAGTCAAACTATTCAAAATAATTTTATGTTTAGGGTTTAGGGTTTAGGGTTTTTTGTTTAGGGTTTAGGTTTTTTGGTTTAGGGTTTAGGGTTTTGGTTTAGGGTTTAGGGTTTTTGGTTTAGGGTTTTTTGTTTAGGGTTTAGGGTTTAGGGTTCCCTCCTCTGACTTAGGGTTTAGGGTTTAGACTCATATCTGTCGCCTCTATCCCATGGCCTCCACTCTATCCCATGGCTTCTATCATACCTCTAACCCCAGGGAGGCGTAGATGGAGTCTTTCACGGGCTAGCAGGAAAATATTTTCCGAGGCGGAACTTCCGAAGATGCCATAGGGCGTGTGCAGCAAGGGCATCTTCGAGAAGTTACACCACGGGAGATTTCCCAACCCTTTCCTCCATCCATGGGGATGAAACACTCCATCCATGTTGGCTTGTTGAGTTGCTTGCCATGGCATATCGATGCTCCTTTTATAGGCACGGCGCCGCTTCTACTTTGTCTTCTTCCTCCGACAGGGCGTCGTGCGCTACATGCTTTATCTCATCGAGCAGTGCGTCCACCCACGCGTCCTTATCCTACCGAAAGCTTTAGTCCCGGTTTGAGCCCCCACCCGGTACTAAAGGTTACCCACGCGTCCTTATCCCACCGACAGTTTTGTTAGATGACACAAAAACCACCTTTAGTCCCGGTTGCACCCACCATCCGGTACTAAAGGTTAGCCACCCATCAGATAAGGCCCTCCTAGATAAGCCTCCCCCAGATAAGGCCCCCCATCTTTTGTCTCGGTTTGAGCCCCCACCGGGATGAAAGTTTCCCGCGCCACTGCGTTCCTGCGCTTTCCACCGGTTCCCACCTCTGTCTTCCCACCATTTTTCAGTATATATATGTATGCTTGGCCTCCATTTACATATCACATCTAGACTCATCATTCTCTTCCCATGGCTTCCATCGTATCTCTAACCACCCGGGAGGCGGAGGCGCTTTGCGCCTCGAACTACCCCTGCCCACCGGGCTACCGCGTCCCCACCGGCTGGATGCTGAGCGCCGCAGGCGTGCCGGTCCCTCCTGTACCTCTAGGTGTGGAGCGCCAGATGGCCATCACGAACCACTACTACCTCGAGCTCACGCCAGAGCAGCGGAGAAATCCCAACTGGCATCCCAACTATTTCCCGACTAGGGAAGCCTTCTTCATTAATCAGTGTGAGAGGGTGCTCGCCAGGCACGAGGAGGACGGCCCACCTCCTTCGAACTTCAACGAGGCCGGCCGTCGGCTGTGGTGGCACGGCCGGACTCTCCAGAGTGTCATGGCCTACAACACGACCGGCAATAACCCCCGCCTTCGGTACCCACAAATCCAGCCCACGCGTGCCCAACCTTCAAGGTTCAACTACGGCGACCCCGACGACGACAGCGACGACGACGCCGACGACTACGATGACTACAGTGGCGCGTATTACAGGGCTAGGCAGGAGCATGACTGAATCACTCCAACCATTAGGCATGTTTCTTAAATTTTAGTTGTGCTATGTATCTTAATTTTCAGTTGTGTTATGTATCCTTAGTGTTTGTGGATTCCTTCTCTTGTGATGGTTCCTTCTCTTTGTGTGATCACCTATCGCGGCTCAGAACCCGGTCGTCAACGTCTAGTTCGATTGAGCAAGGTGTATTACATGAAAGGGGACCTTTATGTCTCAAATAAAAGGTTTAATACATTACATAGATTTATGTCTCAAATAAAAGGTTTAATACATACACATCACCAACATCTAGTGTTGTGGTTTTCTTCTGCACCATAGCCATGGAGAATCTTCATCATTTAATAGGATGCTTGGGTTAGTTTTCACTTTGAAGGGCGGAATTTCATGAAACTTATTGTAATCTTATGACATGTTTACCATTCCCTTTATATTCGACGAGAAGCCAGACGGGATCTTGATACTGAAAAGGACTTCAAAAAATATTTCCTTCTCTTCTTTGGTAAGAGCGTAGCTGGCAAGCCCTTGAAACTGCCCTGGATGCTTGCCGCCTCGTCCTTTATGATGTTGCTGGTCCTCCCGTGCTGCCGGGGTATCTTTTGACTTCCCATACAAGCCCAGGAAGCCTAGAATATTCACGCAAAGATTCTTCGTCAGGTGCATCACGTCGATTGCAGAGCGGACCTCATGCACTTTCCAATAGGGTAGCTCCCAAAATATAGATTTCTTCTTCCACATGGGTGCGTGTCTGGTAATGGGGTCTTTCGGAACAGGTTGTCCTCCAGGATCCTTTCCAAAGATTACATCCAAATCCTTGACCATACCAAATACATCAGCACCACTACGGGGGACAGGCTTTGTCCGGGTTTCTGCCTTGCCATTGAAATGCTTGCCTTTTTTCTTTAAGGGATGACAGGGCGGAAGAAAACGACGATTGTACGGGTACACATTCTTTCTACATTTATCCAGATATATACTTTCAGTCTCATCTAAACAGTGCGTGCATGCATTGTATCCTTTGTTCGTTTGTCCTGAAATGTTACTAAGAGCAGGCCAATCATTGATGGTTACGAACAGCAACGCTTGTAGGTCAAATTCCTGCTGTTTGTGCTTATCCCACACACATACACCTGGTTTGGCCCACAACTGTAAAAGTTCATCAACTAATGGTCTTAGGTACACATCAATGTCGTTGCCGGGTTGCTTTGGGCCTTGGATGAGCACTGGCATCATAATGAACTTCCGCTTCATGCACAACCAGGGAGGAAGGTTGTAGATACATAGAGTCACGAGCCAGGTGCTGTGACTGCAGTTCTGCTCCCCAAAAGGATTCATGCCATCGGTACTTAGACCCAACCATAAGTTCCTTGCGTCACCAGCAAAGTCTGGGAAGTGTCTCTCGATTTTTCTCCACTGCCGACCATCAGCAGGGTGCCTTAACATCCCGTCTTTCTTACGGTCTTCCATGTGCCATCGCAACAACTTGGCATGCTCTTTATTTGTGAACAAACCTTTCAACCGTGATATTATAGGAGCATACCACATCACCTTGGCAGGAACCCTCTTTCTAGGTTGCTCACCCTCAACATCACCAGGGTCATCTTTTCTGATCTTATACCGCAATGTAGTGCATACCGGGCATTATCCATATTATCGTACTTCTCACCGCAGTAGAGGATGCAGTGATTAGGGCATGTATGTATCTTCTGCACATCTAATCGTAGAGGGTAGACAAGTTTCTTTTCTTCGTACGTACTGGAGCGCAATTGGTTATTTCTTGGAAGCAGCTTCTTCATTATTACTAGCAACTTTTCAAATCCGAGTCAGTCATACCGGTCTCTGCCTTCCACTTCAACAATTCCAGTGTGCTACCCAGCTTCTTCTGGCCATCTTCACAAGTTGGATACAGCAATGTGTTGTGGTCCTATAACATCTGCTCGAACTGCAACCTCTCCTTTTCTGTGTCGCGGTCTCGCCTTGCATCACTAATGACCCGACCAAAATCATCAACGGGCTCATCTGGTTCCCGTTCTTCACCCCCTTCTTCTTCATTATCTTCAACTGCGGTATCATCGTATTCAGGGAACATAGATCAGTAGTTGTCATCATCGTTCTCTTCTTCATCGCCGTCTTCCATCATAACCCCTCTTTCTCCGTGCTTGGTCCAAACATTATAGCCGGACATGAAGCCGGGCCGAAGCAGGTGGCTCTGAATGACTCTTGAGGAAGTGTGAGCCTGCTCATTCCGACATTCAACACATGGACAACACATAAAACCATCCCGCCGCTTGTTCGCCTCGGCCACAAGACGAAAAGAACGCACGCCTTCTCTGTAAGCGTCAGAGCGTCGGTCACCGTAATCCATGGGTGGCTCATCTGCATCATACAACCATGCATATATATCAAACGTAATCACGATGCTTAAATTAGTACCGCGCAGTCAAAACGAGAAAATAGTTGCTAACCTTTTAGACACTTCAAAACAAAGAGGAGAAACCTTAAGTGTCGCTCTGACACCTCATATCATATTTTGTCTTGTGTGAACTTAAGTGGCATCGCTCTAACAGGCATTTCACCGAACACCTCTAGTGCATATGAAGAAAAAAAGTTAGCATGCATATATATAGGGCCAGGCCATTAGTCCCGGTTTGAGATACAAACCGGGACTAAATGTTCTGCCAGGAGCACGCGCGCTGGCCCAGACCCATTTGTCCTGGTTTTTATCTCAAACCGGGACTAATGGTTCCTTACAGACCGGGACAAAGTGCCTCGGCCTCCTCGGGCTGTCTGGTTCGGGCCATTAGTCCCGGCCCCACCTAAACCAAAGGCCTATTTTCTACTAGTGTTTGGACCCTACGCCGACAACTCTGACAAAAGGCTGTCGGTGTAGCCTCTGGCCGTCGTCGCCTTGAGCCAGTCCTGTAGTGAACTGATTATCTTGAATTGCACGGATAGGTTGCTGCTGTAGTGCTATACGTACACCTACATGTAAGATGAAATTCCATCCATTTTAAGGTATCCAACGGCCCATAGCATTTTATACTAGTGGTAAAAACGTGACTAGTACAAATGATACTAGTACTTCCACCGAGGGCAAAACTGTTTTCATAAAAATTCACCTACAGTACATTGAAGTGGATAATTCCTGGTCCAACATCCAAGACGCGATGATGATGATCACTCTAATTCGGATTCCACCGCGCAGACATCTTCATGCTGCCCGAGTGCTCGCCCGTCACCTGATGCCATGCCATGGCGCTGAGACGGACCCGCCAGCGTCAACCCGCTGGGCGCTGGCCATGAGCGCCTCGTGCCACAGGCCCGTCCGCACGAAGCCCCGCTTGCCGCCGTTGTAACCACACGTGAGGCGTGGACTCGATGTGGCTGAGCAGTGTTTCCGATCGCCGTCCACTCCGACCTCACCACCCGTCGTGTCGGCGCCTCCCGCACGTACATGATGGCGCACGCGTTCCAGTCCATGGACGTCGCTGTGCTGTAGCCTCGTGTGTCGAGTTCCAGTCCATGGAAGTCACCGCGCTGCAGCCCGTGAGTGCCCGTCGTACATGGCGGCGCGCAGGTCTGCCAAGCCCAACGCCATCTATGGCCAGTCGCACGGGTCGAACTTCAAACGCAAAACCATGCGGTCGGCCGGGCTGTGCCCCACGACGCAGTCCCGCCAGAAAGGGCAGTGCTGGTCCCAGACATGTGCGGCCCGGGCATCGGAGCCAGGCGCCGCCATGACCAGATGACAGGTATGCGTTTTTTTTCTTAGGGAATCAGTGGAGTTACATCATGGGCCTAATCTCCGTCATGTCCGAAAAAAACTGTCACGAAAAAAGTCTAAAATACCCACATCTATTAACCGTTGGATGAATTTATACTAGTCTATATTCTAGGAGTAGTAAAAGGTACTTTAGAAAAGTCATATATAAGTATTGCATGGCTTGTTTGGAGCCGTGCGAACGTGATAGCCCACCGGCCCAGACGATCGAGGTGTCACGTGCACGCATCCGATGTAATGCACGTCGCCCGAGAGTTGGCGGGCACCAGCGCACGTCGTCTTGCTGCAGCTAAACTGAAATCTAAGTTTGTATACTGACACTTATTAGAGTAGTAGTATGAAGCTATAACTAATTAGCATTGGTGTCCCATGGCTCGCCGAGAAAGTTAAGAGTCACCCTCGGGACTAAATTATTTCACTCGCACTTTGTACCAGTACTGCCAGTGCCAGGTACTATAGCTATAGTGCATGTCAGCTGGCTCGACAATATGCTACGTGCAGAAGAATGTGCATTCAAGTGACGGCTCGTACTAAGTAGGCAGTAGCTAGTACTGACCAAACTAGAAAAAAATGCTAGCTGTTATATAAGTTAAATTTGACAAGTTGTCCTGATCATATATGTCTGGTACATCAATTTTACCTCAAAATAGAGCTCAGCACATGAAGGCAGAGATCCAGCTAGCGGGATATCAAGAATGTACTACTAGGCTATTCTACGTTTGATCCCCTACCGATGCTTAAACAATGAGTTCCCAGACGGACGGAGATCGTACGTGAAAGCTCTGGGACTAGTCGACACAACTTTGTGCCAACATGTAAAATTTAAAGATAGTAACATGCACCCTTTATGCTAGCTGCGCGCGTACATGTGATGTAAAGAATGAGCTAACTAGACCTATTGTTTGGAGCTAAGCAGTGTTCATATATATAGTCAAAAAGTTATTTTTTCAATTTCAATAAGAAAAGGTGTGCCACTTGACATTTACATGTCGGTATGGTAGCAGCCTGGCACCCTAGATAGCTTATGGTACGATGCCATGAAAAACAATATATACACTTAACTTTTCGAAGAGATAAGCAAAGGAAAAATGCGAAACCTTCTGTTGGTCATGGATGGAGCACTGAACATAAACATTATGTTATCATCATGAATTCAGATAATGTTATGCATGCCATGGTAGGTATCATGCATGTAAGGTTATGCTTGGGAGTTGTTGTTACGAATTAACTTAACTACATCCTGAAAATTGCAGGACCATGTGCCATTTATAGTGAGCGTACGGCACTATTTGATAATACTCAGTGGCTCCCATGATCTTTTTCAAAGGACGCAGAGCTGTATTCAGTGATTCAGTCAGTAAAGACGGCGAGGTAAATGACAATTTCAGTAAAGACGGCGAGGTAAATGACAATTTGACTATGTAAAGAGTACTAAACTTCGACACCATAGAGAATGCTCAGGAGGGCACTAGTAGAAAATGGGCCTTTGGTTCAGACCATTAGTCCCGGCCGTGGCTCGGGCCAGGACTAATGGTCTGAACCGACGGCCCAAACCCTCCCGAAACCACACGGCCAGGACTAATGGTTTGAACCGACGGCCCAAACCCTCCTGAAACCATTTTTCCTGGCTCGTTAGCCCATTTGTCCCAGTTTGAGATACAAACCGGGACTAATGTGTGTGCCCCTATATATATATGCACAACTCTCCTCTATTTTTTATGGAGGAAGGTGGTATAGTTTCTGCTAGGTTTTTTTTCTCTTCATATGTACTAGAGGTGCTTGATGAAATGCCTGTGTGAGCGATGCCACTTGAGTTCACACAACACAAACATGATATGAGTTGCCTGAGACACACTTAAGCTTTCTCCTCTTTGTTTCCAAGTGTCCTAAAATGTTAGAACTATTTTCTCGTTTAGACCACACGGTACTAATTTTAGCACCGTGATTGCGTTTGATATATATGGTTGTATGATGCGGATGATCCATCCATGGATGTACGGTGACTGAGGCTCTGGTGCTTACAGAGAAGTTGTGCGTTCTTTTCTCCTTGTGGCCGATGCGAACAAGCAGCGGGATGGTTTTATGTGTTGTCCATGTGTTGAATGTCGGAATGAGCAGACTCACACTTCCTCAAGAGTCATTTAGAGCAACCTGCTTCGGTCCGGTTTCATGTCCGGATATAATGTTTGGACCAAGCATGGAGAAAGAGGGGTTATGACGAAAGACGACGATGAAGAAGAGAACGATGATGACAACTACCGATCTATGTTCCCTGAATACGCTGATACCGCAATGGAAGACAATGAAGAAGAAGGAGGTGAAGAACGGGCACTAGATGAGCCCATTGATGATCTTGGTCAGGTCATTTCTGATGCAAAGCGAGACTGCAACATAGAAAAGAAGAGGTTGCAGTTCGAGCAGATATTACAAGACCACAAAAAATTGTTTTACCCAACTTGCGAAGATGACCAAAAGAAGCTGGGTAGCACACTAGAATTGCTGAAGTGGAAGGCAGAGACCGGTGTGACTGACTCGGATTTGAAAAGTTGCTGGTACTAATGAAGAAGATGCTTCCAAGAAAGAACGAATTGCCCGCCAATACATACGAAGCAAAGAAGCTTGTCTGCCCTCTAGGATTAGACGTGTAGAAGATATATGCATGCCATAATGACTGCATCCTCTACCGCGGTGAGAAGTACGCGAATATGGATAAATGCCCGGTATGCACTGCATTGCGATATAAGATCAGAAAAGATGACCCTGGTGATGTTGAGTGCGAGCCAGCTAGGAAGAGGGTTCCTGCCAAGATGATGTGGTATGCTCCTATACTACCACGATTGAAACGTTTGTTCAGAAACAAAGAGCATGCCAAGTTGTTGCGATGGAACATGGAAGACCGTAAGAAAGACGGAATGTTGAGGCACCGAGCTGATGGTCGGAAGTGGAGAAAAATCGAGAGAGACTTCCCGGACTCCGCTGGTGACGCAAGGAACTTATGGTTTGGTCTAAGTACAGATGGCATGAATCCTTTTGGGGAGCAGAGCTGCAGCCATAGCACCTGGCTCGTGATTCTATGTATCTACAACCTTCCTCCATTGTTTTGCATGAAGCGGAAGTTCATTATGATATCAGTGCTCATCCAAGGCCCGAAGCAACCCGACAACGACATTGATGTGTACCTAAGGCCATTAGTTAATAAACTTTTACAGTTACGGGTCAAACCAGGTGTATGTGTGTGGCATGAGCACAAACAGTAGGAATTTGACCTACATGCGTTGTTGTTCGTAACCATCAATGATTGTCCTACTCTTAGTAACATTTTATGACAGATGAACAAAGGATACAATGCATGCACGCACTGTTTAGATGAGACTGAAAGTGTATATTTGCATGAATGTAGGAAGTATGTGTACCCGTACAATTGTTGTTTTCCTCCGCCTAGGCATCTCTTAAGGAAAAAAGGCAAGCATTTAAATAGCAAGGCAGAAACTCGGACGAAGCCTGTCCCCCGTACTGGTGATGATGTATTTGGTATGGTCAAGGATTTAAATGTAATCTTTAGAAAGGGACCTGGTAGACAACCTGTTCCGAATGACGTTGACAGACACGCACCCATGTGGAAGAAGAAATCTATATTTTGGGAGCTATCCTATGGAAAATCCATGTGGTCCACTCTGCAATCGACGTGATGCACCTGAAAAAGAATCTTTGCATGAATATTCTAGACTTTTTTGGCATGGGAAGTCAAAAGATACCCCGATAGCATGGGAGGACTAGCAACATCATAAAGGACGACACGACATGCATCCAGGGCAGTTTTAAGGGCCTGCCAGCTATGCTCTTACCAAAGAAGAGACAATTTTTTTTGAAGTACTTTTCAGTTTCAAGATCTCGTCTAGCTTCTCGTCGTATATAAAGGGAATAGTAAATATAAAAGAGAAAAAAAATCCAAAACCTAAAGTCTCATGACTGCCACGTGCTTATGACGCACTTTCTTCCGGTTGCATTGAGGAGAATTTTACCAGAAAATATGCGACTAGCCATTGTGAAGGTATGTGCATTCCTCAATGCAATTTCTCGGAAGGTAATCGATCTAAAAAGTCTATTAGGGTTACAGATTGATGGGGTCCAATGTCTGGTCAGCTTCGAGTTGTTGTTCCCGCCATCCTTCTTCAGTATTATGAATCACCTCCTAGTTCACCTTGTCAAAGAGATTAGAATTCTTGGTCTTGTGTTTCTACACCCCTTTGAGAGGTTCGTGGGAGTCTTAAAGAAATATGTTCATAACCGTGCTAGGCCAGAAGGAAGCATCTCCAAGGGCTATGGAATACAGGAGGTTACTGAGTTTTGTGTTGACTTTCTTACTGATCTTAAGACGATTGGTGTTTCTGAATCTAGGTATAAGGGGAGGCTGACTGGAAAAGGCACACTAGAAAGGAAAGCAATGGTATGGAGGGAAAGGAATTCTTTCACTCAAGCACACTACACAGTTCTACACAATTCCACCGTGGTGGCTCCGTATATCGAGAAACACAAGAATATTCTATGCTCCAAAAACCCGGGGAAGCCTGCCTCCTGGAATAAAGAGGAACACGAGTAGACTTTTGGAAGTTGGTTGCAGAAACATCTCATGAATAACACCACTGTTGGTTATCAGCAATATTTGTTGGCCAGGTTACCATCTTCAATTATATGTACTTTCCAAGAGTATGAGATAAATGGGAATGCATTTTACATGATCTCCCAAGATAAAAAGAGCACCAACCAAAACAGTGGTGTCCCCTTTGATGCAACAGATGACAATGGGCTGAAGGACACATATTATGGGTACATAGAGGAGATATGTGAACTTGACTATGGACCTACTTTTAAGGTCCCTTTGTTTCGGTGCAAATGGGTCAAGCTGACAGGAGCCGGGTACATGTAGACATAAATTACGGGATGACAACAGTGGATCTCAACAATCTTGTGTACATGGATGAACCATTCGTCCTAGCAAACGATATGGCTGGGGTTTTCTATATGAAGGACATGTCTATCAAACCGAGGAAAAAATCAGCAAAATAATACATCATCCGATGAGCCAAAGCGCCACACTGTTCTTTCAGGGAAAAACATCATGAGAGTGGATAACAAGACAGACATATTAGAAGATTATAATAAGTTCCATGAAATTCTAACCTTGAAAGTGAAAACTAACCCAAGCATCATGTTAAATGATGAAGATTGTCCATGACTACGGCGCAGAAGAATGATTTAAACCTTTTATGCCATTTTGTGAAGGTTGGTGATGTAAAATAATGTATTAAACCTTTTATGCCATTTTGTGAAGTTTTTTTTTGAGAAATAATCGATATACCAAGTTTTATATTTTTCTTACAACTATGTCATAAAATATGACACCACACGAAGGATTTACAATGTTCAGTCCGTTTTTTTAATTTCTTATGTCCGTTTCAAATATTTTCCGTTTCAAAACTATGGTCAAAACGGCGGGCATGAATATAGTGGATGAGCCTCGTTAAAACTTGCATTGGATATCTTAAGAAACATCATATTGTGAGTATCATGTTTTTTTAAAAAATCATGAGCGTGAGATCATGTACATGTAGTTTAAACCGGACCCACTTCCTACCCATTCGGCAGACATTTGTCTTTTTCACCCAGAAAGTACAGAAAGGTTTGAGATCTCACGATTGGGATATCTTCCATGTAATGTGGTCTAGTATTTCTAAAAAATGGGGGTGGTAGCATTTTGAAACAACATTTTGGTGGTTGTTTCACAAAACGCCCCGTTTTTTGCGCTTGGAAATGGAAATGGCTTTTATGTGCAACGAAAAGGAAAATTTCATCCTACAACATTGTTCGCCATCCCAATATGCACATGCATGCACAATATGGACACAATATCACAAACTATATCGCGATTCTGCACATAACATTGGTCATTTTGTACCGAAAGCCATGAAACCTCGAACATGATAGGCCATTTTATAAAGGTTTTTTTAAACATAATCAATATACAAAGTTTGGTATTTTTCCTTGAAACTATGTCACATAATATGATACCACGTGAAGGATTTATATTGTTCGGACCATTTTTAAATTTCTTATGTTTGTTTCAAATATTTCCCGTTTCAAAACTATGGTCAAATGGCGGGCATGAAGATAGTAGATGAGCCTCGTTAAAACTTGCATTAGATATCTGAAGAAACAACATATTGTGAGTATAAAATGTTTTGCTAAAAAATCATAAGCATTAGATCATGTAGTTGTAGTTCAAACCGGACCCACTTCCTACTGATTCGGCAGACATTTGTCTTTTTCACCCGGTAAGGTGGTCTAATATTTTTGAAAAATGGGGTGGTAGTATTTTGAAACAATATTTTGGTGGTCGCTTCACGAAACTCCTCGTTTTTGGCGCTCGGAAAATGGAAAATGGCTTTTCCACGCAACGAAGAGGAAAATTTTCTGATGGAACATTGTTCACCATCCCAAGATGCATATTCATGCATAATATGGGTACAGTATCACAAAGTATGTCGCGATTATGCACATAATATTGGTCATTTTAACCGAAAGCCATGAAACCTCGAACATGATAGGTCATTTTGTGAAGGTTTTTTAAGATATAATCAATATAGCAAGTTTGGTATTTTTTCTTACAACTATGTCACATATGACACCACGTGAAGGATTTACATTGTTTGGACCGTTTTTGAATTTCTTAGGTCCGTTTCAAATATTTCCCGTTTTAAAACTATGGTCAAAACGGCGGGCATGACGATAGTGGATGAGCCTCATTAAAATTTGCATTGGATATCTGAAGAAACATCATATTTTGAGTATAAAAATGTTTTGTTCAAAAAATCCTGAACGTTAGATCATGTACCTGTAGTTCAAACCGGACCCACTTCCTTCCGATTCGGCAGACATTTGTGTTTTTCACCCGGGAAGTATGGAAAGGTCTGAGATCTCCCGGTTGGAAGATCTTCCATGTAAGGTGGTCTAGTATTTTTGAAAAATGGGGTGGTAGCATTTTGAAATAGCATTTTGGTGGTTGCTTCACAAAACGCCCCATTTTTGGTGCTCGGAAAATGGAAAATGGCATTTTCGTGAGACGAAAAGGAAAACTTCCTCCTATAACATTATTCGCCATCCCAAGTTGCACATGTATGCACAATATGCCCACAGTATCACAAACTATGTCGCACTTCTGCACATAACATTGATCATTTGGACCGAAAGCCATGAAACCTCGAACATGATAGGTCATTTTGTGAAGGTTATTTGAGACATAATCAATATACCAAGTTTGGTATTTTTCCTTGCAACTATGTCATATCATATGACCCCAATCGAAGGATTTACATTGTTTGGACCTTTTTTGAATTTCTTATGCCCGTTTTAAATATTTATCGTTTCAAAACTATGGCCAAATGATTTAGTCCTGAACGGAGTCTCTAACCGGGACTAAATATGAATCTACATATAGTCCAGGTTAGAGACACCATCCAGGACTAAACGTGGGTGGCGACACTATGCCATTGAGTGGCGACACTATTTTGTGAGTGGCGGTACTATGCTAGTGATTGACGACACTATTTCGGTGGGTGACTATAGTATGACATGGGTGAGTATCGATATTATGTCGTGAGTGTCGATACTATGTTGTGCTGCTTAATCTATAAATAGGCATCATTGTGAAGTTATCAACTACAAACAAGAGATGGTGTGCGAGAGTAGGGACAACACTACGACCAGCTTGAGGGAGATGCCTAAGGATCCAATCCTCAGTCATCTTCCACAAGATGGCCATAGAGTCACGCCCTAATATGTGAAATTAGTTAGCTCCCCGACGTATTGATCTAGCTAGAGAAGTTATAAACTGTAAGATGGTGTGCAAGAGCAGGGACATAACTACGGCGAGCTTCTGGGAGATGCCTAAGGATCTAGTCCTCAAGCATCTTCATAGTTTGGTAAAGTTGTAGTCCTAGTTTCCTAACTAGGACTACGGAATTGGGACTAAAGGCCCCCCATTAGTCCCAGTCTAGCCACAAACCAGAATTAACACTCGAGACATTTTATTATTATTAAAAAACAGGACTTAAGGCCCCCCTTTTGTCCTAGTCTAGCCACATACCGGGACTAAAGGGGTCTTTAGTCATACTCATGTCTAGCCCTATAGTACATAACTTCCGACTCGTCTTCTTCTTCGTCGTCGCTAGGCACACGTGGCTAGATCCTAACTCCATCCAAGGCATATTCCGGGGGCACCTGCCACTCCGGCCTCGGATTCACGACGCGCGGGGGTGGGGGATCCTGGATGACGACGCCGCTATGCCCGCGACGTTCAGCAGCGCCACCCTTCTTGTGGCTCTGTGGAGGGTCATAGTGCGGGCACCGCAGGCGAGGATGATCTTCCTGGGCGATGTAGCGCATCATTCCGACGATAGTACGGTTCACCCACGACAGGCGGCGACCGACTTCGTTGTGGTTCACCGGGGGCAGGTTGTCACCCTCGTACCTATCAAGCTCCCTTTCCTGCCGGTTAGCAAAGAAGGCATTCCAGGTATCGTAGTTGTCGGGATCCCAATGGGGATCCATACGCTGCTCCGGCATGAGCTCGAGGTAGAAATGGTTCGTGATAGCTGCCTGGTGGGTGGAACCTTGAGGCATAGGATGGAAAGTAACCCCTCCATCGCTCAGCATCTAGTCGGCAGGCAGCCGGTAGCCTGAGGGGCATTGGTAGCTAGAGGCGCACAACGCCTCGGTTTCCTCGAGAGTCCGAATGGCCCAGTATGCGGTGTCCATTGTTGTGAGAGAGGAAGGTGTATATGTGTGGATAGTCATGGCGCGGTCAGTCTAGATATAGAGGGAAAGTGCGGGAAAACATGGCGGAAAGCGGTGGGAAATGGTGGGAAATATCTTTAGTCCCGGTTAGAGAGAAAGGGCGGGAAAATATGGCGGGAAGAGGTGAGAAATGGGGGGAAATATCTCTAGTCCCGGTTAGAGGCTCGAACCAGGACTAAAAGCACCGGTTAGAGGAAAAGAGCGGGAAAACATGGCGGAAAGCGGTGAGAAATGGCGGGAAATATCTTTAGTCCCGATTTGCCTCATTGTATGATGTATTATTTTTCTTTTTTCGGTCTAGAGGACATGTTAGAATGGAAAAACAGTTAATAGTTTGACAAGTTAAAATAATTATTTTATAAAACAGAAAATTGATTCGTATTACTTATTCAAATTCAAGTACTTTTTATGTTGAAAGTTTAGTGAGATTTAAAATATGCAAAAGATAATAGTTAATGCATTTTATAATTAAAAATAGCAAAATGGTTAATAGTTTGACAAGTTAGAATAATTATTTTATAAAACAGACAATGGATTTGGATTATTTATTTAAATTAAAGAACTTTTTATGTTGAAAGTTTTCTCAAATTCATAAGTATGAAAAAATAATTTATTTAAGTGTTTAAATGTTTTGAAAAACCACCTAGATTTGAAAAAAGGTCCCAGACAAAAAAAAACCCACCCAGCCAACTTGCGCGCACAAATTTCGGCCCATTAGTCGCGGCCCGTATCACCAGGCGGGATCTGAAAAGCGCCCCCCTTTAGTCCCGATGCGTGGCACCACACACGACGACACATTGGAGGCAAATTCCCCATCCACACCGCCAGGCTGCTGGATTTTCTCGCCGGCTTCCCATGCGCGCCGCCCCGCCTCAGTCCGGTCTAGCCACCCCGCCTCCGCCTCCGCCTATGCGCCGGTCGCATCCGCCTACGGGACGGCCACCTCTGCCTACGCTCCGGCCACCTCCACCGATTAGGTTCTTAAATTTTGTTGAATTTGATTGTATTTCTTAAATTTTTTTAAATTTGATTGTACTTCACCATGTTAGGTATGTGGATTTATTTATAAAGCGGGCCGAATACCTATTTCGAGGAGGTTAGAGCACACACCCGTGAACACACTCACTTGTGTCGAAGGGTGCCTGATTTCTACCTAAACAATATATGATTAAGTTTGGGAGCTTCCTCTTTTAATCATGCTTTTTTTAGGATGACAGTTAAGTTTGAAATGGATTATGCACAAAACAAGTTATCTATAAGAAGGGGACATTCGTTTTTAGAGGTCACTGGGGTAAACAAAGCCAAATTAGACTTGGAAAGGGCTGGATACGAGACCATGAGGTTGTTGATCTATGTGCCAAGCTTTCAACCGGGACTTGCATTTCATTTGCCTGATGTGTTTTAAGAAAGATGAGACACCTTATTTTATGGACATGGTCCTGCAACTAGGCAACTCGTGAATGAACAACTCGAGAAGATATTTCTCATTATATTTTATTTCTGAGTTTTTTATTTTATAACAAAATGGTATACCTGTTGTGTATTTATCTGGCGATATTTTAGTCATGCCATGCTATAGAAGCGCAAATGCAAAATAGTTGTACAACTAGACAACTTCTTAATAAAGCAACATGTTTTAGACCCTTTTGCCCTCTCACCGAACACCTAATTATCCACGATGCCGATAAGCAAAACAAATGTTCGTCTGTCCAAAAGTTTCGTATTTAGTCCTTATGTCATCATCGGGCGAGTGTCGAGATCGTATTCGGTTAGGTTTCCATCTTTCGAAGCTATGCTCGGCTCCGCTTTCGACTAGATCGCCAAAGTAGTACTACCCCAGTGCACCGCGCTCCATCGGCGCTGACGATCTAGACCAGGAACCGGCATCCCTTCGAGGAGGCGTTCTTGTCAATTCTCACACGGGGCTAACGCGAGACATCATTAGAATTTGGCTATTGTTTACTACTACCTTTGTTTAGGATTATTAATCCTAAGAGCTATTTTATATTGTTTGAGATTATAAGAGCTATCTCATTTATTAGTCTCCCTTGTCCAATGCATGTTCTTCTTTTTCTCTCAGTTCTCTCATGCATGTAAAATTATTGGTCATGCGTATATTAATGAGAGAGAGTTATGGAGTGTCTTGGTATTTCAACTTGGCTCTTAGGACTAATAATCCCAAACAGAGGTAGTATTGTTGTAGCAAATTAGGTGTAAATATTATTGTTAGTATTATTTTATGTAGAAATATTGCATGAAAAAATGATATTGTGTGCATTTTTACAGAAACTATGGATCTAATCTAGAGAGATCTAGGACATGAAAAAATTCTCGAGGATATGATCCACGACGGCCCCCATGTTGATCCACCCGAATCTCCATCGATGTTTCTGAACCCCTCCGGTGAGGATGAGGAGGTCGACCGATGTGAGGGAGAAGCCGATGGCTCCGATGATGGAGAAGCCAACAATTCTGACGATGGAGAAGTCGACGACACCGATGGACTCTTAACGAAGTCTGATGGGGTATATATATGAAGTCCCGTGATCAGTAGATGCATTAATTGAGTTATATATATAAATTGACGAATATTTCTTCCCTTAGGCCTCCACATCGAGCAAAAAATATTCCAAACGAGGCCCGGCCAAAAAGTTGGCCGCATCTACGTGTTATACAATACAGCGATATCAGCACTGGGTGAACCATTGGAACCCGAAAAGGCTAAAAATGTATTTGTACAACAATGCGGACTTATGGTTAGGGATCGCATCCCGATCACTGTTCGAGAGTGGCATAAGCCGATAGGGGCGGAAGATAGTGAGTATGTCGCCGAAAGGTACAAAGAGGGTCTTTGGAATGACCTCATGGCACATTTCACCCTGCTAGAATATGAGGATGATGCCGACACAGCTGCATTGAGGAAGAAACACTACAAGGAAAGTTTCCTTCTACAACGAATTGGCCCGACAGTCGTCGTAAAAGGCGCGTCTTTCGCGACGAAATTCTCGGCTCGGCCGTGGCCGAAGGAAATCTTTTTTTTCAGTTTCGCGGCCCTCTACTACAACGGATCTGCTAAAAATATGGAGGAAGCTCGACTGGCGTGTGGCAGAAGCAAGATTTTCATTTCCTCGCGCGATGCTGACTCGCCGAAATCTTTTGAGGCGTGTGGGTCCCGGACGTCAGTGTCTCTAGCAGACCATACTTTTCGGTCGTGCCTCCCTGATTTGAACTTGATAACGTAGATCGAGGCGTTTGTCGTTTAGTCAGACTGCTAGGTCCCACATGTCAGCCTCTCATTAGAAGGATCGTGTGTATGATGGAATTTTTTCCTTCGCTCGCGCTACCCTATTCCGACGTTGATAGCGCTGCTCGATGCATCTATCGTCTAATCAACCTCCTGAGACCCATATGTCATCCTCTCATTAAAAGAAACGTGTGTATGATGGAATTTTTTCCTTCGCTAGCGCTACCCCTTTCCGAGTTGATAGCATTGCTCGACGCATCTACTGTTTAGCCAACCTCCTGAGCCCCAGATGGCATCCTCTCATTAAAAGAAACGTGTGTATGATGGATTTTTTTCCTTCGCTCGCGCTACCCTGTTCCAAACTTGATAGTGTTGTTTGATGCATCTAACGTTTAATCACGACGCTGGGCCCCACATGTCATCCAATCATTAGAAAAAACGTGTGTATGATGGAATTTTTACCCTCTATCGCGCATTCGTGTTTCGAGCTTGATAGCATTGCTTGCTACTTCAGCCGTTTATACAGGCTGGTGTGTCCGACATGTCAGCCTCATATTAGAAGAATCGTTGGTATGATGGAATTTTTTTCTTCTCTAGCGCGACCCTGTTCCGAACTAGATAGCGTTGCTCGACGAATCTGCCATTTGCTCACGCAGCTGGGTCCCCATTTTAGCCTCTCATTAAAAGAAACGTGTACATGATGACATTTTTGCTCGCTTGCACCTCCCTGTTTCGAACTGGCTATGTTTCTTGATGCAGCATCTGTATAAGGTCGCACAGCTAGGTCCCATATATCAGCCTCTCTGTAAATTAAACGTGCGAATGATGGACTTTTTTGTGCCATGTCTGCTGTTTTGAACTTGAGAACTTGCTGGGTCCCAGATGTCAACCACCTCTATGCAGGAAACGTGTCTATGCTGGGTCCCAGCTGAGATCCTCTATTTAAAAGAAACGACTGTATGTTGGACTATTTTTTTGGGTCCCAGATGTCAGCCTCAGAGTACAAAAAATGCTCATAAAGGCCGAATTAAAAAGATTTTGGGCTAAACTCGGGGCGGATGCCCTATTCGTCATGGCTTATATTCCATGGGCTCACTCCTAAGTTGAATGGGCTATGGTCGGTGGCCACAAGATCACGAAAAGGCTGAATTAGAAGGTATTGGGCTATGCTTGGGGCTGATAGGCTAATTTCATGGGCTTTGCTTGGGCCTGCTGGGTCCGACATGTCAGCTTCTCTGTAAGTGCAACCTGTGTATGATGGACTTTTTTTGGCCGCATCCGCTGTTTTCACCGTGGCAATCGTGTATGGTCTTACTGTTGGGGCCCTTATGTTAGCCTCGCTGGCATGTTCTGGCTTGTAGGTCCCCGATGCAGCCTTGTATGTTCTGTCTGGTGGGTCTCTGATGCGAGCCTCTCCGTACAAGTATTTAAACTTTTGTTTCGAACCCACCCTCAAAACAAACTCCAGGGACACTGCATGCTGGTGGGTCCATGATATCAACCTGTTCGTAATGCGATATTGATAGAAGAAAAAATTGTAAATCAAAGATATGATTCGAACAAAAGACCTTCAAATCAAATAAACTTAAACTGAGTGTGTTTCCACTACAACAAAAATATTTATAGAATAAATATCATTAAACTTTTATTAGTACTACAATTTATGTATTAGTCTTCTTAAAAATATTTTGGGTGTCTAAGTTTATCTCTTTTAAAATATAAAAGGGTAGCGCTCCTGGCATCTTAATTTATAAAATGCCACATAATGGAGTATTTTCTTAAAAACATGGGTAGGCAGAGTTTTTTGAGAGGTGAGGGGCAATGCCCAAAATGCTAAATTAAAAAGAGTTTGGCTATTCTACATAGGCTGCTCTACGTGGGTTATACTCCGTATGGCAGGCTCCATGGGCTTCATTCTCAAAATTTAGTGGGCTATGCTCAGCAGTCCTCGGACCCCTAAAAGGCCGAATTAATATGTTCTCGGTTATGCATCATGGGCTCCTTTCTCAAATTTCACTAGGCTGTGTTCAACAGTCCCCTGACCCCGAAAAGAACGAATAAAAATGTTCTGGGCTAAAGTGAGCTACAGAGTGCTAGATGTCTTCTCCTGGTTAATAAAAGTTGCATTGTGATGTGCTCGGCCGGATTCGAAACAAAGACCTCAGAGAGGAAGGGGAACATCGATAATTCTTTTTGGCAGCTATTCATGTCAAAATTCAGTAGTACAGAATAAGGTAGAAAAATTATCAACAGATTCGAAGTTCATATTCAGGAGCACTTGATCAATTCAGCAGCATTTCAAAAGTGACCAATTCAGCAATACAGACAATGAAATACAAATAGTAGTACAGATAGAACCAGTTTTTGTTTCACCTCTAAAAACCTTGTCACGCGATCAGTTTGTCGTATTCACCAATAACACTCGACCATTGGAGCTAGCAAAAATGATGATCAAGTCTGTTTTGAGTACCTTAATTCTCACATCAATTCCTGTGTGACCCCCATATGCAACCCAAAATGCCCAAGTCTCATCTAGATTGTGACACGGCCATGTACAAGGGCGACAAGCACTCGTCTGTTTCACATTCAGCAGCACATGACAGATTCAGCAACAATTTAAAGTGACCGATTCAACGGTGGCAGAAAATGTCCAAAAGAATTGACAGATTCAGCAATGTCGACATTGAAATTCAATGGATGTACAATAATGTGGCAAAGCCAAGTTTCAAAAGTAAAGCGTGACCATGCATTTTCTCCACTCGATCTGAATAAGTCCAAGTGCATAGGTATTACTACAAAATAGATTAGAAGTAGCTGAACTCCATACAAAATACTTAGTAGAAGTGTAAAACTACAAGCTTACACTAAGCTAGGAACCATACGCGTCTCTCGTTTCATCACCTGTCGGCCTCTAGGTCAACAGCATACATGTAAAATGCATACGACAAACCAGGAAGTTCAGGATCCTTAATTTTGGCAATTCCAATTACGAAGGCAATCTGCCACAAACATAAACTAGCTAATTAGTACAACATTAAATACACTCAAAGTAGGATCATCATAAGAGGATTAAGATGTGATATCTCACCTGTGAATCTTGTCCGACTACAGGTTCAGTAGTATGCCGGTAAAGACGTGGCTTGGATAGAAAAGACATCAGCACTTCCTGCGCAGTGTTGGCCAGCGACGGCCTAATCATTGTCTCGGGTGACCTCTTTACTACAACCTAATTGAAACTAGTGAAAAAGACCAACGACCAAAACCTCACCTCGTACCACAGCGATTCGTACGCCGCTGACCTGACCGGCCTGACGGATAGGAGCAAGTCCATGCTATGCCCGTCAATTTGGGTGACGGATAGCTTGCCCTCCTTCCTGATGCCGATGACCTCAGCTCTAAGCGAGCCCGATGCATGAACCGGTACAGACGGGTCCCATTTTTTGGGGCTGTATCTAGGCACTGTCATCGAGTAGGTAGATATGAGGTGCTCGACAAACACTTTCTTGACGCCGGTGAACTCGCATCCTGGATCCATGCAGACACATCAGCGGTAGTTGCATGCGATCTTGTGGTCATAGACGTACTTGTAGGAGACCAAAGTCCAGCAAATGTCGTTGGGCATCTACTACCTTTTCCGCCAGCGACTTGGCGGTACAGCTCCTTGGAGCATGCGGCCAGCCAGACAGCGCTGGTAGTCTCTAGACGCTTAGCTATTTCGTTGAAGACGTCGTCCCCTACATTCGTCCAGACGTTGTTCAACCAGTTGTGCCTCAAATCGAAAGCCATCACATCCGAATGATTGGGGGCAAGGGCGGATCTATGTATGACTGTTGGGCTTATTTGGAGGAGAGGGGTGGTGGCCTGGAAGGATCGGTAGAGCGGGTGAGATGGCGAGAAAAATGTGTGAAGTGCGTGCTAGAGAAGATCCAAATGCGACCTCTTGGAGTTGGGAATGGCTCTTAAGGAGGGGGTTTTGCCGTGCTCCTACAGCTGTCTTCTGCCGGGCGTACTGCATCGAGCACGCCAACTAGAGTTATGGAGTAGGGAGTACTAGTATAGGTACTCTAGACTGGCACGCTGCCATGGAGCGCTCTCTCATCACATCTTAGTTATTAGAACTGAGAGATGACTTATTTACTGCCTCCATTTTATACTACTCCCTCCAGTTTGTACTCTAATGGCCTCAACTTTGTCTAGATTCACATCAGTTAGACAGAGTAGTTGTAAGTTGAGTCACTTACGTTTTTCGATACTTCATAGTATGTACCAAAATACCATGATGCTGAACCTCATATGAACTTTCTAGAAAGGTACCCCTTTGCAAAGATTGGCAAGCCTGCTAAAATTGCTGAAACTTCTAGAAAGGCAAGAACCCACGGCCTAAATTGCATCATGCTTGGTGAAATAACGACAGGTTCCCAATTCAGATTTAGCAGCATTTCAAAGTGACCGATTCAGCAATACAAACTCTGAAATTCAATAGCAGGACAGCGAGAATCCATTCTTGTTTCAGCACTAAAAACCTTGGTGCGGGATCAGTCGCTTTTCTCCGAACACACTTGATCATTGGAGCAAGCAAAGTTGACCATCAAGCCTACTTTTCTGTGCATAGTTTCTACTCACATCAATGACTGTGTGACCCAAATATTCAAACCAAAATGCCCCAAGTCTCATATAGATTGTGACAAGGCCATGTTTCAAAAGAACAGTAAGACCATCTACTGCCCTTGATCTAAAAAAGTATCAGTACGTCAGTATTAGTTCTACAAGATACTTTACTACTGTAATAAAAACGATAGAATATTTGACAGATTCACTACCATTTGAAAGATTCAGCAGCACTGAATAAAACAGAAAAATATCAATAGATTCCAAACACATAATCAACGACACTTGAAAGATTCAATAGCATTTCAAAGTGACCGATTTAGCATTACAGATAATGACCAAAAGTATTGACAGATTTAACAATCAGACACTGAAATCCAATAGATGTTGCAAGGCCATAATTCAAAAGGACACTGAGAACATATTATGGCCATGTTCCAAAATAAGAGCAAGACCATCTACTGGTCTTGATCTAAACAAGTACCAATAGATCACTATTAGTTCTAAAAAATATTTTAGTAATAGCAACAACAGAACGTTCGATAGATTCAATGTCACTTGAAAGATTAAGCGGTACTGAGTAAGACAGAAAAATATCATCAGATTCGCAGTTCATAATAAGAGGCACTTGATAGATTTTAGCACCATTTCAAAGTGACCGATTTAGCAGTACAGATAATGACCAAAGGAATTGAAAAATCCAATAATGCAGACATTGAAATTCGGTAGATGTAGCAAGGACATGATTCAAAAGGAAAGAGAGACCTTATTTTGCACTAGATCCGTCGGCCTGAACAAGTACCAGTACATAGGTATTGCTCCTACTACAAAATAGATCAGTAGTAACCGAACTCCATACAAAATACTCATAACTACCTTAAGCTAGGAACCACATGTCCCAAAATGGTAAGAAAAATCCCGTCGAGGAGTACATGTGTTCAAGTTAGGATTATCACAAGAAGATAAAGATGGATTAATCGCTAAGAAATAGGGATGCAAAAGTGAGACAAATGGGACAGGCGGGATCCATAATTTTAGACCCCTAGACTAACTCTAAGCTAAGTGGGATAAGTGGGACAAGTAGGATAAATCCGATGACGAGCGACCATATTAGACCGACAAAACTGACAAAGAGCAAGTGACTTTAGAATTCGCATAGAATACCTTCTCACACAAGCCATTTGGATGTGCAGAGCTCAACTTCACCATGAACTGCGGCGACACACGTGCCTCTGGCCTGACACACACAATAGATATCAAGATGACATCGTCACGCCTGTCGAATAGCACGCAGAACACCGTGTCATCGAACCCGGTTAGACTGATATCTAAATTTTGCGAGCCCGGTTCCGGCACCGGCTTAGAGATGTACCTGCCTTTCCTACCATAGTGTAAAATGCGCAACCTCATGGCGTGGGCTTCTCCGAGGTGGGAGTGGAGCACAAACGAAATTGCGACGAACTCGTAGCTAGGCACCACGCAGTTCCATTGGACTGCATCAACGAGCATTGAACATGAAGACATATTTGGCTGGATATCCCATACCAATTGGGTCTGTCACCAACATAAAGTAATTAATTAGTACGACATTACATATATTCATATTAGGATCATCACAAGAAGATTTATATGTGTTAACTCAGTCTTGGTTGATATTCTTGTAAACCAGGGGGAATTTCGACAACATCTTGAGAAGCTCGCAGGTAACGCCACGGTTTCGACAAGTACGACATGAGCCCTTTCAGTGCGACTTCAACCAATGAAGGTCTGCTCATTTGCTCAGATGTTGCTTCCATTTCGAATGAATGGAGCTTATTCCATGACAACAACGACCATAACATCACCTTGTACCGTGGCGATTCGCACGCCGCCGACCTGACGTACCCGACGGATAGGAAGATTTCCGTGGTGTACCCTCCAATTAGGGCAGCAAACTCCGTGCCCTCTTTCCCGATGCCAATGATCTCTGGTGCGTGCACCCGGTTAGTCGGGTACCAGTACTTGTTGGAGTAGGTCACTTGGGGCAAATAGTACATCTTGTGGGCAAGTTTCAAGTGGTCAAAGAGCTCGTGCAAAGTCATTGTCCGATTGACGAACTCGCATCCTCGCTCCATGCAGGCTGCGTAGAGGGCGTAGTAGCACTGGATCTTGTGCTCGTAGACATCATTTTAGGAGACCAATGAAGAATAGCGGTTGTTGGGGGCACCTGCTACCTTTTCCACCAGTGACCTGGTGGTACAGCTCCTTGGAGCATACGGCCAGCCTAACGATTCTGATAGTGTCCAGACGCATAGTGATTTCGTTGAAGACATCGACGCCGACCTTGCTCCAACTGCAGTGCTGCGGGTTACACCTCGAATCCACCATCCCATCCGGACGGATTGGGGGCAATGGTGGATCTATGTAGAGTTATTAGTGGTTTTTGGAGGAGGGGGCTGGAGGCCTGGAGGGAGTGATGCAGCATGCAACATGGGGAGTAAAATGTGTGAAGCACGCGCCTGAGATGCGGCCAGGCGGCATCGGCGAGTGGGGATAAACTGCACGGATATGGGGAAGATAGGATGGCTCTTTGAAAGAGGTTTTTTCTTTTCTTCTGCTGTAAGAAGCGGCTGCATCAAGGACGCCGGCTAAGTGTGAATGCGTGTAAAACGCGCCCCTGTGCAATAAATTAAACATGTCACTTCCTAGCGCATTACTTTCTCATCACGTCAGATTCTATTTTCATACTAGTATTAGGGCATCACCTATGGTGGCAGAATTTGTCTATAAGCTAGGAGGTTTTAAGAAAAATCTTTCGATGTACTACTGAATTCCTGGTTATCCTAAAAAGTATTTGGAAAATTTTAAGAGCAATCTATCTATCATGCTTACTTGTAGTTAAAATTTGACACGATCGATGGGAGTACGGTTTATAACAAAGACCTCAGAAAAGAGAAAATTACATAGAGGTCCATAAACTTAGCACAAAGGGCCTTAAAGTTAAGAAAGGAAAAGCACTCGGGTCCTTCTCGAGCGAGAAACTGAGCCATACCCTTCGTACTACTATATTTGCTACACACAAAACACTCCTCACACTTTCGAACCAGCGTGTTGGGGGTGTGCTTGGTGCTTCCTCTTTGCAGGGTGTGAAATGGAACAACAATGCAGGTCGACGCACATGGGCAGCTCCATGTTGTAGACGAGAGATCAGCGGGCTAGCAGGGTGTGTGTGGATGGTAATAAGGTAGGAAAGGAGAGAGAAAACACAATTTGTTTTGCTTACATATATATAGTAAAGGTCTCGAAATTTTGACAATAGGTTCAACTTCTTGCTAAGATTCTATATCTTGACAACTTAACAAAATTATATTAAGTCAAACTTGAGATAGAGGTAAGCGTGTGATAGATAGATCTTGGATTAGTTGTCTTGTCAAACGTAGATGGGTGCATCTTCTTTTAGTAAACGATGTTCTAGGTGTGAGTTTCCAACTATCAGGAAAGAACATTCTCAATTTTCCCATGTTTTTGCGAATTTTAAAACTTCCTAGCTAACTCTGCCGACTTGAATGAGACTCTATGCCAATTTATCGAAATTAGGTAAAATTTGAACTACAAGTAAATTATAAATTGCTTTGGAAGTTTTACGAAAAAGCTTTCGGTGGTTTTCGATGTACTGAATTCCTGGTTAGAGCTTCAAAAGTTTGTTGGGACATTTTAAGAGGAATCTATCTATCGCGCTTACTAGTAGTTAAAATTTGATATGGACGGTGGGAGAAAGAACGATTTGCATCGAAGACCTATTTTTTTACATAGAGGTCCATAAATTTAGCATAAAGGGCTCTAAAGTTAAGCAAGGAAAAGTAGTCTGGTCCTTCTCGAGAGAGCAACTTAGCCATATACCCTTCATACTAGTGTGTACTTGCTTCACACACACACAAAATTGCTCCTCATACTTTCGAACGAGCGTGCCAGGGTGTGCTTGGTGCTTTGTCTTTGTAGGGTGTGAAATGTAACGACAAGGCAGGTCGACGCACGTGGGCAGCACCACGTTGTGGATGATAGAGAGGTCAGTCGGTCGGGGTGTGTGTGGATGGTGATGAGGCAGTGTGAAGGAGAGAGAAAACACAACTTGTTTTGCGTGCATATCTTATCTTATCACTATATAGTGTATGAATTACTTTGAATGTTGACTGTTGGATCAAGACTTACGAATCCCAGCGTTTCTAGCCGTTGGATCTTCTTTTCCATTATAGCTTCTGGAAGAATATATTGATAGTCTTCGACATAATTAATGCTATGCACAAACCTCAAAACACACTTCTCCATCATACAAGAAGCATCTCCCTTGTTTCTCTTGACCATGTTATCAAAGATTTCATGTGTTAGGTAGCTAAATAATCTTTGATTTCTACATGATGATACAAAGTACAAGGACCAAATATACACCCATACTTTATAGATGTTGATAAAATTTATAATTTTTTGTACTTTACCAATAATAATTGTATATAGATGATGATATGTCATACGTCTACAATCCGAGTCTCACGTGCAACTTACTAGTAGCTAATAATCATTGACTTCTACATGATCTTACCACTATATAGTGTACAAACAACTTTGAATATTGACCATTGGATCAAGACTCGTGACCCAACATTTCTAGCCGTCGGATCTTCTTTTCCATTCTAGCACCTTGAAGATTCTATTGTTAGTCTTCATTACAAACCACTATATGTTGTACGAATAACTTTGAATGTTGACCGTTGGATCAAGACTCGCGAATCCCAGCTTTTTGAGCCGTTGGATCTTCACTTCCATCCTATCATCTAGAAGATTCTATTGATAGTCTTCGGCATAATGAATGCTATGCACAACCTCAAAACACACTTCTCCATCATACTAGAATCTTCTCCCTTGTTTCTTAGACCATGTTATCAAAAATTTCATGTGTTAGGTAGCTAATAATCTTTTACTTCTACATGATGATACAAAGTACAAGGACCAAATATATACACCCATACTTTATAGATGTTGATCAAATTTATATTTTTTTGTTCTTTACCAATTTATAGATGTTGATCAAATTCCTGGTTAACTCCTTTCTAATTAATATTTTGCATCTTGACAATTTAACAAAAAATTAGCTCAAACTTGAGCTACAAGTAAGTGCGATAGATTTTTCTTTAATTAAATGTCTCTTTGGAGGTAGATGGATGCATCTTCTTGTAGTAATCAGTACCTCCGGTGTGAGTTTCCAACTATCAGGAAAGAACATTCTCAATTTTCTGGGTGATGATGAGATTAGTGTACGAATAACTTTGAATGTTGACCGTTGGATCAAGACTCGTGAATCCCAGCATTTCTAGCCGTTGGATCTTCTTTTCCATTCTAGCATTGATAGTCTTGACCACAATGAATGCACTATGCATAAACCTCTCCAAACAGACTTCTCGATCATACTAGAATCTTCTCCCTTGTTTCTCTAGACCATGTTACCAAAAATTTCAACTGTTAGGTAGCTAATAATCTTTAACTTCTACACATGATGATACAAAGTACAAGGACCAAATATACACCCATACTTTATACAGTAGATGTTAATCAAATTTATATTTTTTTGTGCTTTACCAATTATAATTTTATATAGTGATGATATGTCATACGATTTACTATCTGAGCCTTATTAAGGTGTGCCTTTTTCACACAATGCGAGACTAGTATATTTCTTTGCTTAGACATATCGTCACCTCTGTCCACGCGTTGTACATACTGAGAGAATAAAACGATGGTAGGGGAAGAGGGCAACAGCGAAGAGAAGTTGAAGGCGGTTCCATGACAGACAAAAGTTATGACGGGTTTCTGACAAGAGGTACTCCTGCGGCCTTACAGTGCACAATCTACTAGTAGTAAATTTCAGGACCTATGCACGCAAAACAAATCGTGTGTTTTCTCTCTCCTTCCCTATGCTCCATCTCTCCCCCTTTCCCCTCACGCACCGGACCGGCTGATCTCTCTCCCCTCGTCCACAGCGTGGCACTAAGCACGTGTGCCTTGGTACAATGGCTCTATGCTCTGGCGTGTTCGGCAGCCGCGCGTTGGTGTGGAGTAGGGACAAGGAGGAGTACATAGGAAGGAAACCACTTTGGTCCTTGGCAGCACAAAAATTCAAACAATTCCGGTTTTCGAAATTTTCACTTGCTTCCCAAACATCAGGAGGGAAGGTTATCCAAAAGATCGACCAAACATCGAGAGGGAAGGAAATTTTGAACCAGTTTTGAACATTGATCACATTGAATAAACGAAAAACAAAAAAAAGTTTTACTCATGATGTCCTATCATGTCTTGTGCACCACGTTCCATGAAAACTGTAATCATGGGATTAGATAAGTTTTGGAAAAATAGCTTCACAATATTGTCCTACCATGTGTATGGACACTATCGGGTTTATTTCAACCCGAACAACCAAGGTCATCTACATGTAAATTGTAGGTCGCTTTGAAAGTTTTACGAAAAAGCTCTTGGAGGTACCCATCGGGGGGAAGGGTCAATTAATATATATCAAAAACCACCGAGAGTTTTGACAACAGGTTCATCTTCTTGCTAAGATTTTGCATCCTAACTATTTAATGAAATTAGGTCAAACTTTGCTCACTGTTTCATGAAATTAGGTCAAACTTTGCTAACCGATTAACTTTGAACATTGACCGTTGGATCAAGACTAGCAAATCAAAACATTGCCAACATCTTGATCTTCTTTTCCATTCTTAGCATCTAGAAAGATTCTACTTTAGCACGATGAACACTACCATGCGCAAACCTAAAAATACAAACTCCATTGCTCAGTTTTCAAGGTCCCTGTGCTAATAAATGCATGGACTTGGGTGCAATTTTCATTTTTATGAGGTCTTTGATGTAACTTATACTTCCACCGACCGTGTTAAATCTCAAGCACCTATCTCCTATGAGACCTGCCATTTGATAGCCATGCGTAGTACTTCTTATCTTCTCTTTACCGTGTCTTATCTCTTTAATACAATAAACCACTGCATAGTGTACGGATTAACTTTAAACATTGACTGTTGGATCAAAACTAGCAAATCAAAACATTACCAACCTCTTGATCTTCTTTTTCATTCTTAGCATCTAGAAAGATTCTACTTTAGCACGATGAACACTACTATGCACAAACCTAAAAACACAAACTCCATTGCTCAGTTTTCAGGGTCCTTGTGTTAATAAATGCATGGACTTGGGTGCAATTTTCATTTTTATGAGGTCCTTGATGTAACTTGTACTTCCACCGACCGTGTTAAATTTCAAGCACCTCTCTCCTATGAGACCTACCATTTGATAGCCATTTGCAGTACTTCTTATCTTCTCTTTATCATGTCTTATCTCTTACAATACAATAAACCACTGCATAGTGTACGGATTAACTTTGAACATTGACTGTTGGATCAAAACTAGCAAATCTTTCTTCAGCCAAACATCAAGAGGGAAGGTTATCCAAAAGATCGTCCAAACATTAGGTTTATTTCAACCCGAACGATCAAGGTCATCAAGGCCATATTGACATCATAGTTTACAATTTGATAGAGTCCCCACGATAGTTTGGTAGATGGGTGCATCTTGGCGTAGTAAGCATTGTTGCATGTGGGAGTTTCCAACAATTAGGAAAAAAAGAATTTCAATTTTCCAAGTGAGGACGGTGATTTTTTGTGTGAAGAAAGTCCAAATAATATGGTTTAGAATGCCACAAGCCACACATACTGTAGTTGATCATGGTTCTTATCTAACTTCAGCTGAAAGTTTACATATTATGATGGGTCATGACACAGGGTACTAGTACACATACTACAGTACTATGTAGTAGATTTTCTCTCTCCTTGGCCCCCCTCTCACCATCCATCCACTATCCTCTCCATTTCTCCTTCCTTCCCATGTAAGCTTTCACGCAACGATTATACTTCTAGTCTGGGATGTAGCGGTGCAGAAAAAGATGAGGCCCACACCATACCACCATCAATCAAGTTCGGTGACACAACTTTGTGAAGAGTATACGTATACTAGTAGTACTGTAGCTAGATAAGTATGTACTACTATAGACACTTAATTTTTAACGGAGGAAGTAAGAGACGCCGAGTAATTCAGCATGATCTACATGATTCTCTTCATTTTTGGATAAAGCGGGGCGCCTCCTGAATTCTCTGGGCCGAGAAAAATTAAGAACCGACAAGTCTGGTATAATCCTTTTTTTGTTGACGGGACGAGTCTGGTACAATCTATTTATGATATTTTGGGATAGTTTTCAGGGTATTAACACAAGCATGACTATAAATAGACATTATAAATTTCAATAGTACGCACCCCTACTTGCACCCAAAACACCCAACCCATCGTTACTTAGAACTCGATCTCTCTCTATTTCCTTCCAAAATGTCATATGATAACTCTCTTCAGAACACGTCGATTGACCTGACAAATGGGAAAGGCCCCGAAACTCCACCTAGAAGCCTAGACTCAGTCGAGGGGCCATGGATTACGCCGCTGTCTGACTCCTTTGACGAAGAAGATTTCCACTAGCAGCACTTTTTCGAAGGGACACAACCACCAACGCTGAGCGACTCCAACAAGACGAAAGATGAGACTGAGGAAGAGGAGGAGTTTGAGGTCGACCTTGAGGAGGAGGCCGAAGACAACGACAGGGAGGAGGCCGAGGAAGATGGCGAGGAGGAGGCCGAGGATGACGACGAGGAGGTCTCTTCCTGCCCCCCACCGAAGAAGCGTGCCCGAGTGCAAAATTAAATGGCGTCTAGAGAAGAGGCGGGCAATATACTATATCTCGTAATTAAGTACGTCTGGATAATTTAGCTTAGAGTGTACTCATTGTATTTTAGCAAAATATAGATAATTTCCACCGCATGTTAGTACTATATGAAAATACTTATTTCAATGTGTGTCATGATACACGTTTTTTTTGCGGGAGGTGGGTGGGGTGGTAATGATACATAGTTGAAACTTAAATGGTGTCCTCTTATATTTATGCTTGTTTGGACGAAAACTACAAACATGGATTTGGAAAACTTTCAAAAAACTTACTACACAATATAGTCATAACCATGTACGAACATTGTTAACATTTTTAGCCAAGTTACCAATGTCAAGGTCATATCTGCATCACTCGTCCTGTTTATTGGGATAAATTAAAGAAAAGTAAAGAAAACAATAATAAATGTTAAGCATTTATGTATGGTGTCCTCTTCCATAAATGATAAACATGAATTTTGACAAGGTTTAAAAACACTTCTTCACAATATGACCAGCGATGTGTAACATACTCCCTCTGTCTCAAAATCGATGTCTCAAAATTGTTTAAATTTGGATGTATCTAGCCACTATCTAGTCTAGATACATCTAAATTTAAAAAAAAATTGCGACATATATTTTGAGACGGAGGGAGTACTTGGGTTTCAAGTTAAATATTGACAAAGTTCGTGTCCATTTCGGGTAGATGGGGTGCATCTTGGCATGACATACTAATGTTGTTAATTGGACTTTTCAACTTTTATGTATAGAATTTTGTTAAATTATTTTAGAAGTGCCACATATAATTATTTTTTTAAGAAAAGGCAAAGAGTATGGCTCCGAATGCCACAACGCACTAAATTTCACAAAAAATAGAGTATGTTTCATGGTTAACAAGTTTCATGAATTTTCAGGCCTTCTAGCTAATTTCGCATAATTAAATGACATTTTGTCAATGAAACCAAAGTAGGTAAATTTTGAACTATAAGTGCGTGATAGATTGGTTGTAAATTTGTAAGAAATTCATATAGTACTAATTATTGTACCCACGCAGTCATACTGAAAACTGACTATTGTTTTGAAAGATACAACTTCTTTGTATGAATTTTCATGCTGACACATCTGACCATGTTTCAGAAAAGTGAAAGAAAATAAGGAAACATGCACATAGCCTTTTAGTAGTACTCCTATTAAAAATTCATACTTGTCAAATAGTCGCTATTAAAGTTTCAATACAAGGGACTTGGGCACCTTCACCGGCCCTCCACAATTAACCTTTCTTCCTCTTAGACATTGTAGCTATGGCTCCGAAGACCGGAGCTCCCCGTGGGAAGAAGAAGACCCAGGTGGCGGTGACAAAGGCCGTGGAGAAAAAGAAGTCACGTCGTCGGCTTCCAAATCCTTCTCTGGCCACTCCAAGTCGCAGTCTCGCACCACGCAGCAACAGGAAGAAGTAGGTGTCGATGTCCGTCAAGGTCGGGCTGCATTTCCCCGTTGGTCGGATCGGGTGCTACCTCAAGGAGGGTCGGTACTCCCAGCGCATAGGCTTCAGGGCTCCCGTCTACCTCGCGGCCATTCTCGAGTACCTCACAGCCAAGGTGCTGGAGTTCGCCGGGCAAGCCACGTAGGACAACAAGAATATCCGCATCATCCCGAGGCACGTGATGCTCGACGTCTTGCGTGACGAGGAGCTCAGAAGGCTGTTGTCTTGTGTTACCACCACGCACAGCGGCGTGCTGCCCAGCATCCACAAGTCCCTGCTTGGCGATGGTACCACGAAGGACGCATCCAAGTTGCCCGCGGAGGATGCTGCTAAGTCGCCTGAGAAGACCGCGGAGTCCCCCTAGAAGTTGTTAAGTTATACTACTACTACTCCGTATGTGTTTGGGTTTCTCTGTTTGCAATTTGGTTAATCATCAGTGTCAATGTAATATCCAGATCTGTGATGCTAAGAAAAATCTTGTGAGGGTTCTAAAAAAATGTTGTTTTCCTAATCTTATCCTATACTCCATTTATTTAATACTCACTCTGTTCAGAAATGTAAGACGTTTTAGCTTTGTGAAATGAATGTATCTAGATGCCTTTTAGTGTATAGGTTCACTCTGAACCTCTACGAACCCATACACTAAAAGACGTCTAGATACATTCGATTCACAAAGCTAAAACGTTTTATATTTCTAAACGGAGGGAGCATTACTCATCATATTAGGTTAAGTCAAGGTCAACTGTTACAAAGTTTGACAAACTATATACAGTATTAAATAGTATACTCATTGAAAAAAATCAATATACAGTAAACAATGTCGTCGGTGTGAGTTTCGAACTATTAGAAAAGAACATTCAATTCTCAATTTTCTGAGAGATGACAAGCGAGGTTGTTATTTTTCATCAAGAAAGTCTGAAGAATATGGATCTTACTGCCCCAATCCAGGTATTTAGACATATATATAGTGGACCGACATGTTGTACTAACGATACCCATGTTTTATGTGCTTTCAAACTTCCTATCTAACTCTGCCAAATTGAATGACTTTATCCCGATTTATAGAAATTATATTAGATTGAATTTGAACTACAAGTAAATTGTAGGTTGCTTTGAAAGTTTCATGAAAAATCTTTTGGAGGTACCCTTCGGGGGAGGGGTGAATTAATATATCAAAAACCACTATGATCTTTGATGATAGGTTCAACTTCTTTCTAAGATTTTTCATCTTGACAATTTAACAAAATTAATTCAGAATTGAGCTACATGTAAGCGCGATAGATTGCTCTTGAATTAAATATGTTTTCGGAGGTAGATGGCTGCACCTTCTTATAGTAAACAATGTCGTCGGTGTGAGTTTCCAATTATCAGGAAAGACCATTATCAATTTTCTGAGTGATGTCAAGATTATTCTCTCTCGTAAAGGAAGTTCGAAGAATATCGATCTAAATGCCAGAAGCCAAGTTTTCACATATATATATATAGTGGACCAACATATTGTTCTTATGATTTCCTGTGTTTTATGAATTCTCAAACTCGCTACCTAACTTCGCCCACTTAAATGACCTTATGTCGATTTATCAAAATTAGGTCAAATTTGAACTACTACAAGCAAATTGTAGGTTACTGTGAAACTTTTACGAAAAAGCTTTTGAAGGTACCCATCGGGGGGTCACAATTAATATATGAGAAACCATCCAACGAGATTTTTGACGACAAATTCAACTTCTTGCTAAGATTTTGCATCTTGCCAGTTTAACAAAACTAGGCCAAACTTTAGCTACAAGTAAGTGCAATATATTCCTCTTGATTTAAAAGTCTTTTCAGAGGTAGAGATAGGTGCATCTTCTTGTAGTAGACAATGCCACCAGTATGAGTTTCCAACTATCTTAGGAAAGAACATTCTTAATTTTTCGAGTGATGACTAGATTGTTATTTCCCCTAAAGAAAGTCCAAAGACTATGGATCTGAATGCCACAAGCCAAGTTTTCCCACATATATAGTGGACCAACACGATGCACTTACAATTTACCATGTTTTATCAGTTCTCAAATTTCCAAGCTAACTTCACCCACTTGAACGATTTTATGTCGATTTATCGAAATTAGGTAAAATTTGGACTACTGCAGGTAAATTATAGGTTGCTTTGAAAGTTTTATGAAAAAGCTCTTGGAGGTACCCATCAGGGGGAGGGTCAATTAATATATATCAGAAACCACCGAGACTTTGGACGACAGGTTCATCTTCTTGCTAAGATTTTGCATCCTAACTATTTAATGAAATTTGGTCAAACTTTGCCCACAGTTTCATGAAATTTGGTCAAATTTTGCTAACCGATTAACTTTGAACATTGATCGTTGGATCAACACTGGAAAATCCAAACATTGCTAACCGTTGGATATTCTTTTCCATTCTTAGCATCTAGAAAGATTCTACTGATAGTCTTTAGCACAATGAACACTAGTATGCTCAAACCTCAAAACACACAATACTTCATTATTACTCGGTCTTGTGCCAAATGCACGAACTTGGATGGAATTTTCATTTTTTTATGAGGTCCTTGATGTAACTTGTACTTCCACCGACCACTCGAGCACCTCGCTCTTACGAGACATACCATTAGATCAGCCATTTGCAGTACTTCTTATCTTTATCTTGTCTCTTATCTCTTACAAGACCATATATACCACCACTACATAGTGTAGGGATTAACTTATTTTGAACATTGACCGTTGGATCTCAAGGCTGGCAAATCCAAACATTGCTAACCGTTGGATCTTCTTTTCCATTCTTAGCATCTATAAAGATTCTATTGATAGTCTTTAGCATGATGAACACTAGTATGCGCAAACCTCAAAACACACAGTACTTGATTACTCGGTTTTAGGGTCCTTGTGATAAATGCATGGACTTGGATGCAATTTTCATTTTTTATGAGGTCCTTGATGTAAATTGTAATTCTACCCATCGGGTTAACTGTCAAGCACCTCGCTCTTACGATACCTACCATAAGATCGGCCATTCGTAGTACTTCTTATCTTATCTTTTAACTTGTCGCATATCTCTTACAATACCATACCACTACATAGTGTAGGGATTAACTTTGAACATATTAACCATTGGATCAAGACTAGCAAATCCAAACATTGCTAACTCTTGGATCTTTTTTCCATTCTTAGCATCGAGAAAGATTCGATCTATTGATAGTCTTTAGCATGATGAACGCTAGTATGTGCAAACCTAAAAACACATAGTACTTCATTGCTCAGTGTCAGGGTCCTTGTGCTAAAATGCACGGACTTGGATGCAATTTTCATTTTTACGAGGTTCTTGATGTAACTTGTACTTCCACCAACTGTGTTAACTCTCAATCACCTCGGTCCTACGAGACCTACCATTAGACCGTCCACTCGTAGTACTTCTTATCTTACCTTTATCTTGTCTCTTATCTCTTACAATACCATGCATACCACCACTAAATAGTGTAGGGATTAACTTATTTGAACATTGACCGTTGGATCAACACTGGCAAATCCAAACATTGCTAAACGTTGGATCTTCTTTTCCATTCTAGCATCTAGGTCTGTACTCCCTCGCTCCGTCCCAAAACGTAAGGCAACTAAGGATTGGTCAAAAGTCAAACCTTACTAACTTTGACCAAATATTTAGAAAAAAAATCTACATCTACAATATTGAATGGACATATTAAGAAAATATACTTTATGGTGAATCTATTGATATTAATTTAGTACTCTAAATTTTTATATTTTTGTGTATAATCATTGTCAAACTTAAAAAATGTTGACTTTGGACTAATCCTTAGGCGCCTTATATTTTGGCGGAGGGAGTACTATTCAACACGAATCCAGTTGCTCTGAACCATTAGATCTAAGAGCCCAACGGTCATGATTAGTCCTATAGATCCAATTCAAAACTGCTCCACTATAGTAGTATAAGTAGAGAGAATACACTCTACTGTGCTATGAAATTTTGGGGATGGTGACATGATGGTTCTAGAACATTGATACATTGCAAATGTATCTATAATTTTTCATGTTCCATGCTTGGTTTTATCCACTTTCTTGTGTTTTGTTCCAACTTTGGAGTACTTTTCATATGATTTCTTGGACTAACCTATTAACAAGAGCCATAGTACTAGCTGCCTATTTTCTGCTGTTTTTGGTTCCAGGAAAGTCAGAAAATGAATATTCTCGGAATTGGACAGGACAAAAGCCAAAGTGCCTATTTTTCTGGAAGTGATCAAGTGCCAGAATACAAGACGGAGAGGGGCCAGAGGGCGGCCACACCACCTGGCGGCGCGACCAGGCCTGGCCCGTGCCAGGGGGTGGTGTGGCCAGCCCAGGCACCCCCTCGGCCTCCCCTTCCGATTATAAGATGCCCTCGGGACGTAAATCCTAAGTACGATCAAAAATCCACGAAAGAGTCTGTAGCCTCCGTCATCTCCATCCCTAGATCGGGAAGGATCTGAAGCTCTTCCCGGCACCCTGCCAGAGAGGGGAAATCACCATAGAGGCCTTCTTCATCACCATGCAAGCCTTCGGTGTGATGCATGAGTAGTTCATCTTTGGACTACGGATCCATGTAGTAGCTAGATGGCTGGTTCTCCTCCTTTGTGCTTTCATGTCTAGATCTTGTGAGCTCCGTTCATGATCAAGATCATCTATTTGTAATTATGCATGTTGTGTTTGTGGGGATCCGATGGATATTGATATGCTATTTCAGATTGATTATTAATTCTATCATGTCTTTGTTATTTGAGATCTTGCATGCTTTCTGTTGTTAGTAGCTATCTTGGCCAAGTAGATGCTAGCAACTCCAAGAGTTAGTATGTATGCTCGATAGTGGGTTCATGCCTCTGGTAATCTGGGGAAGTGACAGAAATCTCTAAGGTACTAGATGTGCTGTTGCTACTAGGGAGAAAGCAACAATCCTTTGTTTATAGAACAATCGTATTGCTTGCAACTTAATACTGGAGGGGGTTTGGATGATAACCTAAAGGTGGATTATTAGTCATAGATGCAGTTGGATGGCGGTCTATGTATAATGTTGTAATGCCCAATCAAGTCTCAAAGGAGTCAAGATGATTAATATATGCATGTATTGCTTTCTCGGTGTTTGTCAATTGCCCCACTGTAATTTGTTCACCGACCATGTTATCTATCTTAAGGAGAGCCACCTCTAGTGAACTATGGATCCCGGTCCATTTCTTTACATACAATCTACAATCTTTTACTGCTTTGTGTTTACTTTTTGTAAACTTTTACTTCTTTCCATTCGATACGTTTAATCCTTTGTTTTCTGCAAAACACGGTGAGATTGACAACCTCATCGCAAGTTGGGGACAAAGTTCCGTGGTTGTGTTGTGCAAGTCTCCACGTTGCTACTAGCACCGGTAGTGCGCCCTGCCAAAGCTCAGCTAGTAACACCTTTGAGGTGTTTCCTTGCTCCTAGTGGTTCGATTAAACCTTGGGTTCATAACTGAGGGAAACTTGTTGCTGTGCTCATCATACCTTCCTCTTGGGGTTCCCAACGAGCTCTACATCAACACCTCTTTCAAGCACTTTTCTGGGCGCCGTGCATTGAGCCATCAAGCGATTTTATGGCGCCATTGCCGTGGAGTTAAGGACATCTTCACAAGGGGAGCCCCTCATAACCAATCTCTTTACTTTGTTGTTTTTGTTTTTCTTAGTTTCTTTTTGCTTTTGTTTGCTTGTTTTGTTCTTCGAAAACACAAAAAATTTAGTTTTACTTGTTTGCTTTCTTATTTGAAAACCCAAAAAAATGACTACTCTTGAAAACACTAAGTTGTGTGACTTCACTAGCACCAACAACAATGATTTTATGAGCACGCCTATTGCTCCACCTGTGGCTGAAAATACTTTCTTTGAGATAAAACCTACTTTGCTCAATCTTGTTATGAGAGAACAATTTTCTGGTATTGGAAATGAAGATGCTGCTTCCCATCCAAATAACTTTGTTGAACTTTGTGAGATGCAAAAGCATAGGGATATAGATGGTGATAATATTAAGCTGAAATTGTTTCCTTTCTCTTTGAGAGGAAAAGCTAAAGAATGGTTGAATTCCTTAACTAGGAATAGTATTGATTCTTGGACTAAGTGCAAAGATGCTTTTATTGGAAAATACTATCCTCCTGCTAAGATTATATCCATGAGAAGTGAAATAATGAAGTTTAAACAACTTGATAATGAGCATGTTGCTCAAGCTTGGGAAAGAATGAAATCTTTGGTAAAGAATTGTCCCACTCATGGACTGACTGCTTGGATGATCATCCAAACTTTTTATGCAGGATTGAACTGTTCTTCAAGGAACCTATTGGATTATGCTACTGGAGGGACCTTTATGACCATCACTTTGGGTGCTGCAACAAAACTTTTGGACAATATGATGGTTAATTATTCTGAATGGCATACTGAGAGAGCTCCACAAGGTAAGAAGGTAAATTCTGTTGACGAAACCTCCTCCTTGAGTGATAAGATTGATATTATTATGTCTATGATTGTTAATGGGAAAGCCCATATTGATCCAAATAATGTTCCTTTAGCCTCTTTGGTTTCTCAAGAAGAGTAACTTGATGTGAACTTCATAAGATATAACAATTTTGGCAACAATGCTTATGGTAATAACAAATATAGGGCCCACCCTCCTAGTAATACTTATGGCTATAATGGTAAACTTGGATTACCAAGTGAAGGAAGAATTTTAGAAGTTGAAAGAGCCACTAAAAACTTCATGCAAATGCAATATGAGCAAAATAAACTATACACTAAAACTATGGAGGAACAATCTTTCATTTTGAAGAACATTAGCCATCAACTTGAGAGTCTAAATAGGGAAATTCCTTGTTTACAATTGAAGCTCTCTAATGCTGAAAGAAATATATCATCTTTGTCTGAAGCTCAATCTTCATTGATTAATAAAATGGCTGCTAAACCTGAAACTAATGATAATGCCTTTGCAGCTACCAATGCCATAAAAGTAAGAATTGATGAAAATTTTAGACTATTAGCTGAATTACATGCTAAGTGGGAAAGAGAAGATGAAACTGCTAGAAACATTAGTATTTCTACTATTACCACCTCTAGTGTTGAGGCTAGTAATAGTTCTACTACTTTAGATGATAAATTTGATTTTGATCTTGATGGTTGCAACATGTCTGAAGTTATTAAGTTCCTACAAAAGCTTGCTAAAAGTCCTAATGCTAGTGCTATGAACATGGCCTTTACAAAACACATTACTGATGCTCTCATAAAGATTAAAGAAGAAAAGATGAAACATAAAGCTTCTATTCCTATAAAACAATAAGATGGTTGGGAACCCATCATTAATATGAAAGTGAATGACTTTGATTTCAAAGCTTTATGTGATCTTGATAGTAGTGTTTCTATTATGCCTAGAAGGATTTATGATATGCTTGATTTGCCTCCTCTTGAAGATTGTTATCTGAATGTCCCACTTGATGAAATGCTAAAAAGAAACTCCTGGGGAGTCTTAATGATGTTCTTATTATGGTTAACGATGCCTATGTCCCCGTTGATTTCTATGTTTTGGATGTTGAATACAATGCTTGTTGTCCTATTACTTTGGGAAGACCTTTTCTTAGAACTGTTGGTGCCATCATTGATATGAAACAAGGCACCATTAAATATCAACTCCCACTCAAGAAAGGTATAAAACACTTCCCTAAAAAGAGAGAAAAGATTTATTTTGCTTCTCCTATGAAAACAAAATTTGGTCTTAATGCTTCTTCATTTGAGAACACTGGATTCTTTCTTTGCTTCTTATGCCTAACTTAAAGGCGTTAAAGAAAAGTACTTATTGGGAGATAACCCAAAAGTTTTAGATGAGTCTTGGAAGTTATTACCTCTGTAATAACCGCTCCTTATCCTTTTTATTTGCTTTTTGTGCCAAGAGTAACCTCTAATGAGAGAGAAGTAATGATTGGGAAAGTTGCTGTCCCGAAACAGATTTCTATGCTTCACCGTAAAAATTCGTGAGAGAGCTCTGTATGTCGGATTGAGCTGTAATTTTTTTGCTTCTGCCCCAGGTTGTTATGTAACTTTCGTTAGTTCAACAATTTTTTATTTGAGCAACAAAAGGTCTTCGAAAAAATTCATCTTTACCTGCTGGTCTGTTTTGACAGATTTCTGCCATATTCTGCATTTGCTTCTTGGTGGTTCCTTCTAGAGTTCTTTTGGGGAATTGAGGTTTTTGAGGGAAGTGCTAAAGTAGCTAGTGTTCTAATGCAAGTTTATTTGGTGTTAGAACTGAACCTTAAGACTTATTTATCTTAAGTGCACTAATGTTGCTAATGAGATTGTGTGAAGTTTTGTATGAAGGAAAAATTTCAGGTGTATGGAAGGAATGAGTAATGACATGAAGGATGGACTAAAGCTCAAGCTTGGGGATGCGACGCGTGTTAACCCAAGAAATATCCAAGAATTACAAGCGTCAAAGCTTGGGGATGCCCAAGGCATCCCCTTCTTCATCAATAAAAATCCCAGGTTTCTTCCAAACGCTTCATTTTTATTGTTTCATGCACAGTTGTGTTTTTCTTGGAGCGTCTTGTTTTTCGTTTTTGTTTTGGTTTTTTGTTTGCCTTTGTTTGCTTAGTTTTCGGAATAAATTGGTTGGACCCCCTCTTTCATGCATTGGTTTACAAATAGTTTGGTTTGGTTTCGAAAAGAGTAGGAAAGTTCATGCTTATGTGGTAAAAAGAGCTTGTTTTTGACTGTGGCCTATGCTTTGTCATGCCATGCTTGATATTGTTTTGGCTTTATGCTTAGTATTCTTTGCTATAGCATGACTTGTTATAAACAATTGATATTGCTTAATGTGCCTTGGATGAATCATGCGTTGTTTTAGCATAGTATAGTGGTATTCTCCTTTGATGCTTTATTTGGGTTGACTTGGCACATGCTCACACCATGTTATGACTATCCAAAGTTACCATAACCTTTATGATCCTTTAGTTTTCAACTTTTAGTATCACTTTATGCTTTGATCAATGATGTTTTGTCGCTCTGCATGATTATGGCCATTATTGCTCTCTTAGTTTGCCGCTCCCCGTCTTTTGCTAGCCTCCGCAACAAAGTATGAGTTCCACTCATGCATCCAACTCCCTAAACCAAGTTATTCCAAAGAGTCCACCATACCTACCTATTAGCTTATGCTATTCCAAGTATATTCATGCTTTTTTTTACCTTCCAAATTAAACTTGTTATGAGAAAACTAGTGATTAAAGCTCTCACGAACTTGATGGCACACTTTACTTTTCTTGCCCTTAATAAACTTGAACTATTGTGTCTTCTATGTTGTATATGCTTGCACTTATTTGTCGGGAATTAGCAGAACCATGCTTTCATGGGGAACGCTTTCAACATTGCACTTGGTACTTGTACCTAGTTGATATCATGCTCTTTTGTATATGGATGTCGTCGGTGTGAAATGAAAGGGGAGCTTGTAAGTCCATGGAGTTATGTATATGTGTTAGAGAAACGCCTGGGCCGCTGGTCTAATCCAAGCTGACATGGTGGAAACCTGCAGCGTAACCATAATGAGCTGTCTATGAAGCATTCTTCTTATAAAAAAAAGAGTCCTATATTGAGAAAAAAGAGAAAAAGAAAAAAAGAGATACTATGAAAAGAGGAAAGAGAGAAAAAAGCACCATATTCCCAGGGTAAATAAGAAGAATGCTGAGATGCTCGTTGTCTGCTTGCCTTGTCATTTTGATATGGGGATGCTTCCGTATCATCGGGCAAGGGGTACCCTGTTGGCGGTTCTCTATGATACACATGTACTTACGATGACAAGAACTTACCGGTGAGTAAACTTGAGTAGCATGAGGAGCGGCCTTCGTATACAAGGCACATGAGATTTCTGACTTATACTTCGTCAAGCATGTACACCATAGTTTGTTCACTTTAACCTTAATCACTTCAAGATGCTTATGATAGGGGCAATGAGAGCTGAAAGCTATAAGTACCATAATTTTTGGAAGCTCTTTATGAGACTTGAATCCCTACTTCCTTTTATAAAGGCTTTTCTTCCACTATTCTATTGAGTCTCCACCTTCTATCTTTATGCACCTACTTTGAGAGCATAGTGGCCATTCTTAGTTCTATGTGCATAGTCCCAAGACTAGTTGATTGATGCATAACTTGATATTGCTTGTTTTAAACTATTGTATCTAGTCACTCTTATGAACTTTGAAGGTGTCCTATGCATTTATATTTGCTACTCTATTGAGGGACAAGCTGAATACTTTTATGCTATGTTTTCTTTATGTGAAACAAACAAACGTCTTGCAAAGCATTGTTATTCATGAATCTTTTGTTTGTGCCTTTTCATGTTGCATCATAGTTCCTTTGCTTATTGCTAGAACTTTGTCTTTCATGCTATGATTGAAGTACTATGATCCCAGCTTTGAATGTTTTACAAATGCTTTGATCAAGTCTTTGATGGTGCATGTCACCTCAAAAATTATTCTTTCTTTTTATCACTTACCTACTCAAGGACGAGCAGGAGTTAAGCTTGGGGATGTTGATACATTGCAAATGTATCTATAATTTTTGATGTTCCATGCTTGGTTTTATCCACTTTCTTGTGTTTTGTTCCAACTTTGGAGTACTTTTCATATGATTTCTTGGACTAACCTATTAACAAGAGCCACAGTGCTAGCTGCCTGTTTTCTACTGTTTTTGGTTCCAGGAAAGTCCGAAAATGAATATACTCGGAATTGGACGGGACAAAAGCCAAAGTGCCTATTTTTCCGGAAGTGATCAAGTGCCAGAATAAGAGACGGAGCGAGGCTAGAGGGCGGCCACACCACCTGGCCGCGCGGTCAGGCCTGGCCCGCGCCAGGTGGTGGTGTGGCCATCCCAGGCACCCCCTCGGCCTCCCCTTCCGACTATAAGATGCCCTCGAGACGTAAACCTTAAGTACCCGATCAAAAATCCACGAAAGAGTCTATAGTCGCGGTCATATCCATCCCTAGATCGGGAGGGATCTGAAGATCTTCCCGGCACCCTGCCGGAGAGGGGAAATCACCCTGGAGGCCTTCTTCATCACCATGCAAGCCTCCGGTGTGATGCGTGAGTAGTTCATCCTTGGACTACGGCTCCATGTAGTAGCTAGATGGCTGGTTCTCCTCCTTTGTGCTTTCATGTCTAGATCTTGTGAGCTCCGTTTATGATCAAGATCATCTATTTGTAATTCTACATGTTGTGTTTGCGGGGATCCGATGGATATTGAGATGCTATTTCAGATTGATTATTGATTCTATCATGTCTTTGTTATTTGAGATCTTGCATGCTTTCCATTGTTAGTAGCTATCTTGGCCAAGTAGATGCTAGCAACTCCAAGAGTTAGTATTTATGCTCGATAGTGGGTTCATGCCTCTGGTAATCTGGGGAAGTGACAGAAATCTCTAAGGTACTAGATGTGCTATTGCTACTAGGGAGAAAACAACAATCCTTTGTTCATAGAACAATCGTATTGTTTACTTTACACGCAGTTCGTAAAGCAATAATCTGTTGCTTGCAACTTAATACTGGAGGGGGTTCGGATGATAACCTGAAGGTGGATTATTAGTCATAGATGCCGTTGGATGGCGGTCTATGTATTATGTTGTAATGCCCAATCAAGTCTCAAAGGAGTCAAGATGATAGTATATGCATGTATTGCTTTCTCGGTGTTTGTCAATTGCCCCGCTGTAATTTGTTCACCCAGCATGTTATCTATTTAAGGAGAGCCACCTCTAGTGAACTATAGATCCCGGTCCTTTTCTTTACATACAATCTACAATCTTTTACTGCTTTGTGTTTACTTTTTGCAAACTTTTACTTCTTTCCATTCAATACGTTTAATCCTTTGTTTTCCGCAAAACACGGTGAGATTGACAACCTCATCGCAAGTTGGGGACAAAGTTCTATGGTTGTGTTGTGCAGGTCTCCACGTTGCTACTAGCACCGGTAGTGCGCCCTGCCAAAGCTCAGCTAGTAACACCTTTGAGGTGTTTCCTTGCTCCTACTGGTTCGATTAAACCTTGGTTTCATAACAGAGGGAAACTTGCTGCTGTGGTCATCATACCTTCCTCTTGGTATTCCCAACGAGCTCTACATCAACACCTCCTTCAAGCACTTTTCTGGGCACCGTGCATTGATCCATCAAACATGCATGGTGGAGTTTGCTCTAGGTACTATTCAACATGAATGCAGATTTTTTGAACCACTAGATCCAACAGCCCAACGGCCAGGATTGGTGCTATGGATCCAACTCAAAACTGCTCCACTATAGTAGTAGAGATAGAGATATCTTATCTTATCTTACGACTATATAGTGTACGAGTAACTTTGAATATTGATTGTTGGATCAAGACTCATGAATCCCAACATTTCCAGCGATTGGATCTTCTTTTCCATTCTAGCATCTAGAAGATTCTGTTGATAGTCTTTAGCATAATTAATGGTATGCACAAACCTCAGAACACACTTCTCCATCATACTAGAATCTTCTCCCTCGAAGCAAAAAATCGTTGACTTCTACATGATCTTAACTTATCTTATCTTACCACTAGATAGTGTATGAATAACTTTGAATGTTGACCGTTGGATCAAGACTCATGAATCCCTACATTTCTAGCCCGTTGGATCTTCTTTTCCATTCTAGCATCTAGAGGATTCTATTGATAGTCTTCGGCATAATGAATGCTATGCACAAACCTCAAAACACACTTCTCCATCATACTAGAAGCTTCTCCCTTGTTTATCTAGACCATGTTATCAAAAAAATCATGTGTTAGGTAGCTAATAATCTTTGACTTCTACATGATGATACAAAGTACGAGGACCAAATGTACACCCATACTTTATAGATGTTGATAAAATTTATAATGTTTTGTGCTTTACCAATTATAATTGTATATAGTGATGATATGCCATACGTCTACTATCTGAGTCTCACGTGCAACTTACTAGTAGCCAATAATCGTTGACTTCTACATGATCTTGCCACTATATAGTGTACAAACAACTTTGAACATTGACCATTGGATCAAAACTTGCGAATCCCAACATTTCCAGTCGCTAGATATTCTTTTCCATTCTAGCATCTTCAAGATTCTATTGATAGTCTTCATTACAAACCACCATATCGTGTACGAATAACTTTGAATGTTGACCATTGGATCAAGACTCACGAATCCTAGTATTTCTAGCCATTGGATCTTCTATTCCATTCTAGCATCTAGAAGATTCTATTGATAGTCTTGAACACAATGAATGCACTATGCATAAACCTCTCCAAACACACTTCTCGATCATACTAGAATCTTCTCCCTCGTTTCTCTAGACCATGTTACCAAAAATTTCAAGTGTTAGGTAGCTAATAATATTTGACTTCTACACATGATGATACAAAGTACAAGGACCAAATATACAACCATACTTTAAATAGTAGATGTTGATCAAATTTATATTTTTTATGCTTTACCAATTATAATTTTAAATAGTGATGATATGTTATATGAGCCTTATTAAGGTGTGCTTTTTACACAATGCGGGAGTAGTATATTTCTTTGCTTAGACATATGGTCACCTCTGTCCACACGCTGTACATGCTGAGAGAATAAAACGTTGGCAGGGAAAGAGGGTAGCAGCGAAGAGAAGTTGAAGGGGGCTCCATGTCAGAGCAAAGTTATGATGGATTTCTGACACGAGGTACTCCTGCAGCCTTATAGTGTACACTCTACTAGTAGTAAATTTCAGGACGTATGCATGCAAAAAAATCGTGTGTTTTCTCTCTCCTTCCCTATGCTCCATCTCTCCTCCCCTTTCCCCTTGCGCACCGGTCCGTCTGATCTCTCTCCCCTCGTCCAAAGCGTGGTGCTGTGCACGTGTGCCTTGGTACAACTGCTATGTGTCTCTGGCGTGTTCGGCAGCCACGCGTTGGTGTGGAGTAGGAACGAGGAGGAGTACATAGGAAGGAAACCACTTTGGTCCTTGGCGGTTCAAAAATTCAAACTTTTCCGGTTTTCGAAATTTTCACTTGCTTCCAAACATCAGGAGGGAAAGTTATCCAGAAGATCGGCCAAACATCGGGAGGGAAGGCAATTTTGAACCAATTTTGAACATTGATCACATTGAATGAACGAAAAACAAAAGTTTTACTCTTGATGTCCTATCTTTTCTTGTGCACCACGTGCCATGAAAACTGTAATCATGGGATTAGATAAGTTTTTGAAAAATAGCTTCACAATATTGTCCTACCATGTGTATGGACACTATCGGGTTTATTTCAACCCGAACGACCAAGGTCATCTACAGGTAAATTTTTGGTCGCTTTGAAAGTTTTACGAAAAATCTCTTGGAGGTACCCATCGGGGGGAAGGGTCAATAAATATATATCAGAAACCACTGAGAGTTTTGACGACAGGTTCATCTTCTTGCTAAGATTTTGCATCCTAACTATTTAATGAAATTAGGTCAAACTTTGCTCACTGTTTCATGAAATTAGGTCAAACTTTGCTAACCGATTAACATTGAACATTGACCGTTGGATCAAGACTAGCAAATCAAAACATTGCCAACCTCTTGATCTTCTTTTCCATTCTTAGCATCTAGAAAGATTCTACTTTAGCACGATGAACACAACTATGTGCAAACCTAAAAACACAAACTCCATTGCTCAGTTTTCAAGGTCCCTGTGCTAATAAATGCATGGACTTGGGTGCAATTTTCATTTTTATGAGGTCTTTGATTTAACTTGTACTTCCACCGACCGTGTTAAATCTCAAGCACCTATCTCCTATGAGATCTAGCATTTGATAGCCATGCGCAGTACTTCTTATCTTCTCTTTATCGTGTCTTATCTCTTTAATACAATAAACCACTGCATAGTGTATGGATTAACTTTGAACATTGACTATTGGATCAAAACTAGCAAATCAAAACATTGCCAACCTCTTGATCTTCTTTTCCATTCTTAGCATCTAGAAAGATTCTAATTTAGCATGATGAACACTACTATGCACAAACCTAAAAACACAAACTCCATTGCTCAGTTTCCAGGGTCCCTGTGTTAATAAATGCAAGGACTTGGGTGCAATTTACATTTTTATGAGGTCCTTGATGTAACTTGTACTTCCACCGACCGTGTTAAATTTCAAGCACCTCTCTCCTATGAGACCTACCATTTGATAGCCATTTGCAGTACTTCTTATATTCTCTTTATCGTGTCTTATCTCTTATAATACAATAAACCACTGCATAGTGTACGGATTAACTTTGAACATTGACTGTTGGATCAAAACTAGCAAATCAAAACATTGCCAACCTCTTGACCTTCTTTTCCATTCTTAGCATCTAGAAAGATTCTACTTTAGCATGATGAAATTCTACTATGCGCAAACCTAAAAACACAAACTCCATTGCTCAGTTTTCAGGGTCCCTATGCTAATGAATGCATGGACTTGGGTGCAATTTTCATTTTTATGAGGTCCTTGATGTAACTTGTACTTCCATTGACCGTGTTAAATTTCAAGTACCTCTCTCCTACGATACCTACCATTTGATAGCCATTCGCAGTACTTCTTATCTTCTCTTTATCGTGTCTTATCTCTTACAATACAATAAACCACTGCATAGTGTACGGATTAACTTTGAACATTGATCGTTGGATCAAGACTAGCAAATCCAAACATTGCCAACCTCTTGATCTTCTTTTCCATTCTTAGCATATAGAAATATTCTAGTTTAGCACGATGAATGGTACTATGCGTAAACCTAAAAACACAAACTCCATTGCTCAGTTTTCAGGGTCCTTGTGCTAATAAATGCTTGAACTTGGATGCAATTTTCATTTTTATGAGGTCCTTGATGTAACTTGTACTTCCACTGACAGTGTTAACTCTCAAGCACCTCTCTCCTACGAGACCTACCATTTGGTAGGATATTCGCAGTACTTCTTATCTTCTCTTTATCGTGTCTTATCTCTTACAATAAAATAAATCACTGCATAGTGTATGCATTAATTTTGAACATTGACCGTTGGATCAAGTCAAGAAAATCCAAACATCACCAAACGCTATATATTCTTTCCCATTCTTATCATCTTGAAATATTCTACTCCCTCCGACCCAAATTAGTTGACTTAGATTTGTCTAGATTCGAATGTATCTAGACTTGTTTTAGTGTTAGATACGTCTGAATCTAGATAAAACTAAGTGAACTAATTTGGGTCGGAGGGAGTACTTTAGCACGATGAACGCTAGTATACGCAAACCTCAAAACAAAAACTCCATTGCTCAGTTTTCAAGGTCCTTGTTCCAATAAATGCGTGGACTTGGACGCAATTTTCATTTTTATGAGGTCCTTAATGTAACTTGTACTTTCACCGACCGTGTTAACTCTCAAGCACCTCTCTCCTACGAGACCTACCATTTGATAGGCCATTCACAGTACTTCTTATCTTATCTTTATCGTGTCTTATCTCTTACAATACAATAAACCACTTCATGGGAAAGTGAGATCAGTCGCCATCTTTATCAATTCAACCATGCTCACTTAATCCCCTCCTATTGTTCATATGACAAGGGATACAATTATATTTGGATTGTAACATTGAATTCCACTTTACTACTCTCTAAAATTTAACTTTTTGTTTAATGTAGTCCTTGTAATGAGGGCATTATAAAAAGTTTTGAAGGGTACACCTTTTATGGCAACTCTATGGTTTTATCACGCAAAAGGTGGAATTTTGTCAATAAAAATGTCCATGAGGTCAAACCTGACATTCTATGTATGCGATACCACCTCATCTATGGTCAACAAGGACACGATGGTAAGAACTTTTACTTTATTTTCATTTCTCATTTCATCTATAAACAAGCCATAAACTTTTGATCGCTTATTTCTTCTGCTTTTAGTGCTTCTCATAGGATTATAGTCAGAATTTCTTGAAGAAATACCTGCATAATGATATACCTCTATGTGCCACCAATGAATTAACCTAATTCACCATAAAATAAAGATTGGGATGATGCGGGGCGTGCGGTCACCACTAGAAACTGGGATAAAGTAGCCAAGGACACACAACTCCTAGAAGGTGAATTGACTATTTTCTAGTTCAGGGAACACAACGGAAATAGTTTACGTCTCAACATGTTTAGTGTGATCCCGCTAATCTTGGTCATGTTAGAATATATGCGAAACTATAGTAATGAAAACTTGTGAGGTGTAATAATGCTATTTGTACTAAGTTGTTGTCCTGTCAAACAGTAGAGGTCCCAGTCAATATTTGTAGGGAGATTTTCAGTCGACATTTGAAAGTCATATACGATACAAGACTCAAGAAAACTTATGTTTATGTTTTAAAACTCAGGTTTTGCATTTTTTAGATGCAACTACGTCACATAAAAGGGATTTTTGTGGTGGTTTTACAATATTTTGATTATCCTACAATTTATTTAGTTTTTATAAAAATGTGATCAATGTGGGCGGCATGGGTAGCGATAACAAATGGTCGAATATTTCAAGTTCTTTGGGTACCTTAAATGATATTTCCCAATTTTTGAAACCAAACTAGAGCACAATCATAGTTCTAATTTTAGTTAGTTTTAAAAAATTGCCCGAAACTCATTTAGATGTACGAAAAATAGTTAGAAGTGAGAGATTTTTCCACCCCACATGGTGTACTTTTATTGATAATTCAAATGTTTTCATTTAGCATCTTATTTCTCGTAGGTGCTTAACAAAAACTAGTGTTGAAAACCTATTTTTTGCACTAGAAAAATAGAAAATGAATTTTTTGTCGAACAATGTTGAACACTCCTTTTAGCAATGTTGTTTGCCATGAAAAGAGGCACTGCAGTGCACAATTTGGGTGCATTATCATTAAATTTGCCATAGATGTGGCCATTCCATGATCATCTGCCCTAGAAGCCAAGATAAGTTATACAAGATAACAACTTTTGACAAGCCTTTCTAAAATCAATTTTCATAGCTCAGGTTTGATTTTTTGTGCATCGTGTAAGACATAAAATGACTCTTTGAGCAAGATTTGCATTTTTATGTTTATTTTTTCCATTTTTTAAAAATAAGGTCGAATTTGAAAGCACGAAAATCCATATCAAATGGTCAAACCTTTGAACTTTCTTTGTGGATAATGCATAGAACACTTCTAGGGTACCTTAAATGATTTTTATTTTTTCACACAAAACTACATCATGATGTAGTTCAAATTTGAGTTTTATTTGGAAAATCACCCTGAACTTATCCGATAATTGGCCACGAAACTTGATCTACTTTGTGTGAAAAGTACATTAGTTCCTTTTAAACTCATATTAGTGGTAGTTGATTCACAAAAAAGATTGTTGTCACTCGACAAAAAAAATGAAAAATCAAGCTTTTGCAATATAGTGTTGAAAACTATTTTTGGCAACAATGTTTTCCGTGACAAGAGGCACCTCTATGCAAAATTTAGGTGCATTATTATGAAAGGTGCCATGGCTATGACCATTCCATGGTCATCTTCCCTAAGCCAAGTCATACATGATACCAATTTTTTAGAAGGCTTTCTAAAAACAATTACCATAACTCAGGGTTGGTATGTATAGTGGATTGTGTAATACATAAATAGCACTTTGCGCAGGTTTTTAGTTTTTCATATTCTTAATTTTTTGTCTTTTTTAAACAAGGTCAAAATTGATGGCAAAAAATCCATATTAAATGGTCAAAGCTTCCAACTTACTTTCTGGATAATCCATAGCACCCTTCTAGGGTACCTTAATGTTTTTAATGTTTTTCAAGACAAACCTATATCATAGATGTAGTTCAAGTTTTTTTTCTTGGAAAATCACCTTTAACTCATTTAAATGGGAAAAATTAGTTAGAAATCAAAAAATCATCATATCCGACAATTAGCCACAAAACATAGCCACAAAATCATCATATCCAACCACTTAGACTCATTTGTGGCAGTTGATTCACACCAAAAAGTTCACGAGAAAAAAATGGAAAATCAAGTTTTTGTACAACAATGTTGAATTTTTTTAACAATCTTGTTAGCCATGCCAATATACACCTCCGTGCAAATGTATGCATGTTATCATGAAGGGATCCATGGATATGGCCACCCCCTTGTTCTATGTCTCCGCAGAGCGTGCTCTGCGAGTTCGCTATGTACCAGTTTGCGTTCGATAAAATAACAACATGCTACCGATGCTACATAAGTAATTAATGTATGCTACTATTAAGGATGGGAGAGTTGTGTGAAAGTGGTTCCAATGCCTTCTACTATTCTAATGAACAATTAATGGTTCATTGATAAATAGATTTACAATATGGTCGAATGAGCAACACACAGAAGTACCTTTTGCACTATGCACGGATGCCTATGTCGACACAGTTGAAAGAATATTTCATGTTTTCCTGTGTTTTGCGTGTTAGATAACAATACTATGGCGACTTTTCATGTGTGCTAAGTGTGCAGGAAGTTTTGAGGGGGCCCGGATAATCCGCCCCACCAAGGGCCAGATAATCCGGCCTACCTCACCGCACAAAGGTAGCCAAGGCGCGTCGCTCGGTACCCGGTTGGATTTTCTCCCGGAAAATCCGAACTGGGGCGGTTTTTCCTCCCCAGGCCGGAAAATCCGGGTGTCGCATGGGCGCATAATCTGGCCCCCAGTTTTCGAGCAAAAGGATCCAAGGTGCTTTGCTCGGTATCCGGTCGGATTTTCTCCCAGAAAATCCGAACTGGGGCAGTTTTTCTTCCCTAGGCCGGATTATCCGGCCTTCACATAGGACCGGATAATCCGCCCCCCAGAAGTTGATCAAGGGCAAGCTCGGTGCGACGCTCTGAGAGCGGGCGGATTATCTACCAGATATTCCGAGCCTGGGGCAGTGTTTCCCCAGACCGGATAATCCGGCCCTCACTTGGGCCGGATAATCCGGCCCCCAAAAGTTGCAATGGCTGGTTTCTGAAGGGGGTATAAATACCCCTTCTTCCACAACGTTCAGAACTCTTGATTCATTCGAAATTAACCAGACATTGTGCAAGAGCTCTCATTCTCGATCTCCCACTTCAACCACCCGAAGGTCTTGATCTTTGGTGGAATTGAAGGTGAAGAAGTTCATCATCATCAAGAATCAAGCGCTTCAACTCCTCTCCATTCACTTGGAAAAGTCCCTGATCTAGTATTTTTGTCAATGCCTAGATCTTGTTTATTGTATTTGATAAGTTTGTTTTTGTGGCAGCTTGTTGTCATTTCGGGAGCCTCCAAGTTGTTGTGGAGTTGTTGCCCCGCTAGTTGTGTAAAGGCGCCGGTGCCCGCCTCAAAGGGTACCTATAGTGGAAGGTGGATCAGGCCTGTTGCGGCGAGATCCATCGGAGAACAGGGTGAGGCCTTTTGTGGCGTGGTGGTCTTAGTACCGCCCACCCCTCCAACGCAGACGTACTTCCCTTAACAAGGAAGGAACCGCGGTCAAACAAATCCTATGTCTCTGCGTGCTTCACTTCCGTTTACTCATTCTTCTTCCACTCGCTCTTTACTCGCTAGTAGATAGGTTTGCATATAGGGAAATTTCACCCAATAGTTTATCTAGAGAATTTACCCTTTGTGCTAAGCCTGAAATTGAAAAAGAATTAAAAATTGGTGTAACACCTATTCACCCCCCCTCTAGGTGCCCATACGATCCATTTCAATTGGTATCAGATCCCCGGCTCTTAATTCGGGCTTAACTGCCTAAGAGTAGTATGGGTACCAAGGATGATGGAAATGAGGTTGTGGATAAGGTCACAATGGATGATCTCAAGTCGTTGGAAACAACCTTGTTAAAATCCTTTGAGGCCAAGATGGAGGAGATGAATCAAATGATTGCTCGCCTTACATCATCCATAGCCCCATCTCCATCCTCCTCTGAGGCTCCCACACCATCATCTAAGGAAAAGGGTAACACCGGATCCAAGGATGATGATGTGGAAGGTGAAAAACTAAATGGCTCCACCTCCAAAAAGGGAAGTGGTAAGGAGGAATATAGTGAGGTTCGCCACGTATATTCCCCCGACCCACCTATCCCTCATCCTCATATAAACAATAGGGGTGATCCACTCAAGCTCACTGCATCCTCCTTTAATCAATGGCAATTCCTAATGAAATCTCATGTGTGCAGCTCCTCTATTGAATTGTGGAGGATTATTGAAGAAGGTCTTCATATTGGAGATCAAACCAATCTAACGAGTAGGGAAGTTGTGGATAGCCAGTTGAATGCCACCGCTCTCCACATGATACAACTGGGTATGGGTCCCAAGGACATGCCACACATTGAACATCTCAACACAGCTAAAGAGGCGTGGGATGCTCTTACGGACCTTTTCGTTCAAAATGAAAGAATGAGAAGAAACAGGTATGGTGCCCTTAGTAATGAAGCTGAGGGATTCTACATGTTGGATGGTGAAAACCATGAGGACATGTATAGAAGACTCAAGGGCATCGCAACAACATTTCGGAAGCATGGGGCCACTCACATTGATGATGCATGGATAAAAAGAAAGTATGTGAGTGCCTTAATGCCTTTCCAGCCAACGGATTTGAAGAGCCTGCAAGGTAGACACAACTACCATCAAATGACATCCAACGAAGTCATGCAAGCAATGGCGTCATTCAAAGTGGCAGCAAAGAATGCTGAAGATGCCCGTGCTCGGGCCATTGGAATGCAAAAGGGTGTCAATGTGGCTCTCAAAGCCAATGTTGTTGAGCAAGAGGAAGATGAAGGAGCTTTTGAGGGGGTATCCATGGACTACCCCGATGAGGTCAAACGTGCTCATGGTGAGTACATGGCATTCTATGCAAGGAACTTTTGGAAGGACCCTGCAAAAGCCAAGTCTGAACTTGAGCGCAAGAATGGGTCAAATGGAAGAAGAGAAACTGGCCCAAGATTGAGAACTTGCTTCAATTGTGGAGATAGAATGCACTTTGTAGCCGAGTGTCCATATCAAAATAGAGAAGACAATGGTGGCAGGCTCATTCTTAAAGAGAAATCTAAAGCTCCTAAGAAGAAGCCGTTTATTAAGAAGAATGGCCCTTTCAAGACGCAACCCAAGATTGTCCTTGTAGCTCAATAGGAATACTCCTCCGCAAGTGAAGATGAAGAGGATGATGAGAGTTCCCGCGAAGTGGCTGCTATAGCCACCACATCGACTCCCTCCTCTCTCTTCGACTCGCCGAACGAGAACGCCATCAACAACAACGCCACTTGTCTAATGGCATGAGGATCAGAGGTATCAACTTTTAGCTCTTCATTTCCTAAGACTAACATAATATTTGATATGGATGATCATGACAGTCTTGAAATGAAAGAAGAAGTTATTGCCTTGGATACTTTTTTCACTAACCTACAAGGTGAGCACAAACTCCATTTTTATGCTCTTATGAGTCAACTTTCTCAAGCCGAAGATCTCCTTGAAGAAAAGGGCAAAATTGAAAGAGAAGATGCCTTGGAGATAGCTTCTTTGAAGAATGCCTTGGAAGAGGAAGAGGAAGCTCGAGTTTCTTTGGAAGAAAGACTCGAATCCCTTGAGGAGTCACAAGAAGAAGCTATAGCTCAGCTCATTAAAGAACATGACCATGCTCTTGCCAAGGTAAAGAAACTAAAGAAAGAAAAGATTGACTTTGGCGCTACTCATGCTAGACTTTTGGAGAAGTTTGATAATCTTGAAAGTGCTCACAAGGCATTGAAGCGTGATCATTCTACTCTAAATGAGTCTCATGACCAGCTCCAAACTCAATTGAAACGGTATGATGTGCCAAGTACCTCCACTTTATCCTTTGGAAAAGAAGATCTTGCAAGAAGTTCTCAACACAAAGGTAAAGGGGTTGGTTACATACCCAAGATACAGAGCAAGAAAAATAAGAAGAAGAAGAACAAGACTGCTCAATCGAAGACTAGCAACATTACCAATGACAAGACTAATCATGATGGTTTTGTAGGATCAACAATCCTAACTTTGAACTATATTGTGATTGTTATGGTGATGTTTATGCTAGTTATGTAGGGCCTTATGATTGTTATATTCCTTGGTCTATTTGGATTCCCAAGACCCTTGTTACTAACATGAGAGGACCCATTGAAAAATGGGTACCTAAAACTAAGAAGTAATTTTTTTGCAGGGCTATGCTTCCGGTGGTTCTAAATGGGTACTCGATAGCGGTTGTACGAGTCATATAACCGGAAGCAAGGAGATCATCACAGAGATGCGGCCAAACCTTGATCACATTACCGTCTCCTATGGTGACAAGTCAAAATCTGAGGTATTGGGTCTCGGCAAAGTTGTGGTGGCTCACAATATCTCTCTCGTGGACGTCATGCTTGTTGAGACCCTCGGGTATAATTTAGTTTCAGTTCGTGCCCTTGGTAAGATGGGCTTTGGAGTTTACATTGATGCTGATTTAGTGGTACTCTTGTGGAGCAAGTCTCTAAAAGTCGCTTTCGTGGGATATGTCGAAAACGACCTGTACGTGGTGGACTTTTTAGGGAAAACCACTATAGGCCCGATGTGTCTTTTCGGAAAGGCTGATGCGGGTTGGCTATGGCATCGCCGACTAGCCCACGTCAATATGAGAACTTTGCAAAGTCTCCACAAGGGTGACCACATTCTTGGACTAAAAGAAAATGTCTCTTTTGCCAAAGATCATATTTGCAGGGCGTGTGTTGAAGCGAAAATGTATGATTCACCTCATCGAAGGAAAACCATTATCTCTTCAAAAAGTATTTTGGAGCTCCTTCATGTGGGCCTCTTCCGACATCCATCTCATGCCAGCCTCGGTGGGAAGAAGTATTGTCTAGTGATTGTTGATGATTACTCAAGATAAACTTGGGTTTATTTCTTCAAGTTGAAGAGTGAAACTCAACAAACTGTCATCGACTTCGCCAACGAGGTTCAACGTCAACACAATGTCCCCATTCTGGCTATAAGGAGTGATAACGGCTCGGAGTTCAAGAACTACACCTTAAATGAGTTCCTAAGTGAAGAGGGGACAAGACATCAATATTCCGCTACGTACACCCCTCAACAAAATGGTGTAGCCGAGAGGAAGAATCGAACTCTAATGGACATGGAAAGATCAATGTTAGCCGAATTTAAATCTCCATATAACTTCTGGGCTGAAGCAATCTCTACTGCTTGTCATTCATCCAACCGTTTATACCTCCGCAAGATCTTGGACAAGACTCCATATAAAATACTTACCGGTAACAAGCCAAACATCTCATACTTTCGGGTATTCGGGTGTAAGTGTTTCTTTCTTATTAAAGGAGTTCGTTTATCTAAGTTTGAATCTAAGGCTTTAGAAGGTATTTTTGTTGGTTATGGTGCCGAATCCCACACTTATAGAGTCTACAATAAGCTCTCTGGATCTGTTGTAGAATCTTGTAGTGTGGTGTTCGAGGAAAATGATAGTTCCCGTGCGGAGCAAGTTGGTGTTTGTGATGCAAATATTGAAATACCCCAAGATGCCATAAGAAGAATGGGCGTGGGATTCTTCCGCCCCATTGAGGAACCCCCTGTGGTGGACTGGGAAGGACAATGCTCTACTCATATAGAGCCCTCATCTACACATACTCAACATGCTCCAACCACAGGGGCAACTTCTACACCATCTAAATCAATTGCTGAAGGTCAAGATGTTCCAGAAAGCTCCAGGCCGGATTTTCTGGTTGACACCGGATTATCCGGCCACCCTGCTACAGCTGACCATGTTGCTCCTGCTGGTGAAGATTTCAACGCAAGCTCCAGGCCGGATTTTCCGGCTAGCCTCGGATTATCCGGCCACTCATCAGTTCAAGCAAGTCCTAGGCCTCCTGATGAAGCTACGGGAAGTACTCCCAGGCCGGATTATCCGGCCTCTCCATCGGCTGGATTATCTGGCCTTGACTCTCCAGTTCTGCAGCCTCCTTTTACGGCTACGGATTCACCTCAAGGGCATGCGTCTCCACCACCTGTTACTGATGTTCCAGTTACTGATCAAGGCGGAGAAAATGCTTCCAATGAAGACTCAAGTGATGAATCTCCTCCTCCAAGATACAACAAACTTATTGAACTTCGTCGCCAGGCTCGGGCTGATCGTAACCTTGAGTTGAGGGGTCACACTCTCGACAAGGTTGTTGGTGATCATCGATGAAGGGTTTCTACAAGAAGAGAATTAGCCAGTTTTTGTGAGCATCAAGCTCATATCTCCATGGTGGAACCTAAGAAGGTCTCTGAAGCTCTTGAAGACCTAGAGTGGGTTATTGCTATGCATGAAGAATTGAATAATTTCGAGCGCAACAAAGTCTGGAAACTCGTGGAGAAACCCAAAGAGTGTCGCAATGTTATCGGCACCAAGTGGATTTTCAAGAACAAGCAAGATGAGAATGGCATTGTTGTGAGGAACAAGGCAAGACTTGTGGCACAAGGTTACTCCCAAGTTGAGGGCATCGACTTCGTCGAGACCTATGCTCTAGTGGCTCGCCTTAAGTCCATCTGTATCCTACTTGCTTATGCTGCTCATAACAATTTTAAGTTGCAGCAAATGGACGTCAAGAGTGCCTTCCTTAACGGTCCTCTACATGAGTTGGTATACGTAAAGCAACCCCCGGGGTTTGAGGATCCTAACTTTGCCGAACCATGTCTACAAACTCGATAAGGCACTCTATGGCCTTAAACAAGCCCCACATGCGTGGTATGAGCACCTTAAAGAGCTTTTGTTAGATCGTGGCTTCGAAGTTGGGCAAATCGACCCCACTCTTTTTACTAAGAAGGTTCAAGGGGAGCTCTTCGTATGCCAACTATATGTAGACGATATCATCTTTGGTTCTACTAACAAAGCTTTTAACGATGAATTTTCAAAGCTTATGACTGACAGGTTTGAGATGTCTATGATGGGGGAATTACGGTTCTTTCTTGGATTCGAGATCAAGCAACTTAGAGAAGGAACCTTTATTAATCAAGCAAAGTACATCCAAGACATTCTCAAGAGATTCAAGATGACGGATCTAAATGGTGTTGTCACTCCGATGCAAACAAAGTGTCATCTTGAACTTAACCCTCATGGTAAAGATGTGGACCAAAAGGTATACCGGTCCATGATCGGCTCTCTTCTTTACCTCTACGCATCTACACCTGATATTGTGTTGAGTGTGGGAGTGTGTGCAAGGTATCAAGCAGCTCCTAAAGAAAGCCACTTAGTGGCGGTCAAGAGGATCTTTCGATATTTGGTTCATTCCCCCAACTTTGGTCTCTGGTATCCCAAGAGCTCCAATTTCTCTTTATGTGGTTATACTGACTCAGATTGGGCTGGTGATAAGGATGATCAGAAATCTTCTGGAGCTTGTCAATTCTTGGGAAGATCTCTTGTATGTTGGTCCTCCAAAAACCAGAATTGTATATCTCTCTCCACCGCCGAAGCTGAATATGTTGCTGCTGCCAGCGCTTGTACTCAATTGTTGTGGATGAGGCAAACTTTAAAGGAATACAGTGTCAATTGTGACAAAGTGCCTCTTTTATGTGATAATGAAAGTGCAATCAAAATTGCGTACAATCCCGTTCAGCACACAAGGACGAAGCATATTGAGATTCAGAATCATTTTATTCGAGACCATGTTGCTCGCAGTGATATTGATCTATCCTTTGTGAGCACGAAAAACCAACTGGCGGATATTTTTACAAAGCCACTTGATGAAGCAAGATTCTGCTATTTGAGGAATGAGCTAAATATCATTGATTCCGGGAGCTTGTCTTGATTACCCATGCACTCACTCGTACATCTCAATCCTTGTTTGGTCTAGGATGGGCATGGATATAGGGGGAGTGTGGTCCTAACTCATTGGGCTAACCCTCCCCCCATAATGCCAAAAGCAAGATAAATCATTTCTCTTAATATCATTTTGTGATATGTGAGCTTATTGATGAGTATTGGTCGTGAACCCAAGATATATCTTCGCGGTGTCACACCATACACTCCAACAAGGTGGCTTCGGCCACCGCCCTCTCCCCTGAGGAGAATTGGATCTTTTTGGCTGTTTTTGCTCTCTCATGTTCTTATGGGAATCACACTCAATCTTGGCTCTTATTTGATTTGGATTTTGCAATTTTGAGTGTCATGCCTCCTCTCAGTTTGGCTCTCTTAATTCTAAGCCTTCCCTACCCCTAAGCCATCTATTCTTGCACACAAGTCCCTTGTACACCTTGTGGGGGTGTTGTTTGGGGACACGCGGGCCTGGTTCTGTGTATAACAGAATCCAAGAATTTAGGCCGGATAATCCGGCCCAAGTGTTGGCCGGATAATCCGGCCCTGGCAGATTTCATCTTAAAGGGCAGGGCTTGGGGGGAAGGGCTCATAACGAGCAACACTTCTCCCCCAGCCCTCTCCTCCTCCACAGCCGCCGCCTGCCGCCCCTCACCCTCCCCGGATCCTCTGCGGCCACCGGATTTTCCGGGCCTCCCCGGATCTTCTTCTCCATGCCTCCGGGTACCTTCTCCTCCATGTTCTTCCTCCAATGAGTGAGGGTAACTCCCTCTCTCCCCATATTTGGCTAGATGTGTATCTTGTTGGGTGGAACGTTGTCTAGAAGGATGTGTTTTCGCATAGAAATCATAGTCTTGCAGTTTCTAGGCCCGATCTACTTTCTTGCATGCAATCTAGGTGAAATCGAATTTTTTTGCCAGGGCCGGATTATCCGCCCCTGGCCAGGCCGGATAATCCGGCCTGACAGATTCGAGTATGCTTCAGTTTCACTATGGAGTATGCATTGAGTAGTTTTGTCCTATGAACTTTTTGACTACTCTTTCCATGCTCTCTCCTGGACTTGTGTGTATGCTTATCCCCTTGCTATCGCCCTTATTCTCCTCACATGTGGTTCTGGTGTTTCCAAGACCTAAAAGCGCCGTCCTCGCACCAAATACTTTCGGGACGACGGACATGGTAACTTAGTGGACGAAGTTGAGTTGAGGAGAAGGAAGAACGAAGAGAAGCGCATGGCTTAACAAGCAAAGAGGACTCGGAAGGGGGTGTCCAAGAGGAAGGGCAAGGAGCCCAAGATCAACTACAGGACTTTGGATGCGGTCTCCTTTTCCGCCATTCGTCACTGTGACTTGTTTGCTGAGCTGCCTCGTGATGATGAGCTGGGGGATACCCGTTTTTGGTGTGCAGAACAGAAGGAGATTTATGAAGACATCTATGCCAGGCTGAACATTAGGCTTACGCACCCACTGGTACTTGCTGATGCTTTGGAGAAGACACATCTTGTGGATGTGATGTATGTGGCTGAGAGGATGGGGCTGCACCATCTCATGTCTCTTCAGTGCTCCTTTGACTCTGAGGTGGTGAAGCAATTCTTCTCCACTTTGGTGATTTGTGGGGATGAGCGTCGCACTATGAAGTGGATGACTCATGACAGGCCAATGACTGCTGATTTTCACGTGTTTGCTGAGGTTCTGGGGTACTCCTTGCGCAGTAGGGATAGAGCCAGTGGCCACCGCATCATCACTCAGCCGAAGCCCAACAAGGATGCAGCTCTCTCTCCGTGCACTCTGGACAATGGTATTGTCGGTACTGTGGCTGGTCTTGCTCCCATCTATGCTGCATTAGTGGGTCTCTTCCGTGACTCTATTACACCGAGTGGGGGCAACAATGACAGCATCCGTGGTCACCTTGTTCAGCTACTTCAATTTTCTCATGAGGTTGCCTCCTGCGAGGATGAGTCAGTGCAGTACAGGCTGGATGTCATGGACTTCATTTACCATGAGCTGTGTGATGCTATGTTCAACCGTCTGTCCATTCCCTATGTGCCCTACATTATGATGCTCATCCGCCACCTGCTTCCTGCTGAGGAGTTTCACATTGACTCGGTGCACAAGGCCAAGAAGATATACAACAAGGTTCGGAAGACCTCTCATCCCTCCTCTGCTCCTGAGGGCCTCATGAGGGATGCTCGCAGGCCCCATGTGCCTCCCGTGGCCCGTGAGATCAAGCAGCTGAACTGGTTCCAGCGTCACATTCTCTGCATGGGTGTGAACACGCGCAAGGGTCAGTACGAGGCATACAGGCAGCGCCATGAGTTGGCTCACTCCCAGCAGCTCATTCTCCACCACGTGTCCGGCGCTTCGGGTGCTCCTCCGGTTCCTACACCTCCCACTCCGTATGCTTGGTGGAACTCTTCCTCCGGGCTGAACTATGGTGAGCTGGAGCGTCACTTGTTCCCCTCTGCGCCCGCTGCTGATGATGAAGATGAGTAAGGTGACACTGAGAAACTTGAAGATGAGGATGAGGAAGAAAATGAAGAAGAGGACGAGGACGAGGACTATGATGAGTGCTCCCATGGGGCGCTAGCATCGCTCTTCTCCCTTTTTGGTGTCTCGATGCCAAAGGGGGAGAAGTAGTTCTATTAGGTTGTCCGTGGATTTGCATGAGTCGGGCATAAGCACTTGCACTTTTCTATTAGTTATTTCTTGCTTATGCCCATTTAGCGTTGAACTTTAAATTCGTGATTTATGGTTGTTTGAGACTTTTTGTGGTTGTCTGGATTATGCTATGGCCGACCCTCTAACATGAGCAGAGGGAGGCGCTGCAAATGGCAGAGGCCATGCCAAGGAGAACTCACCGCCCCCGACGTAGTGCACCGCCCATACAAAGGGGAGGCGCTGGAGGCCATCAACGCCTTTATGATGTATCCCCCATCACCTAACACCGAAAAATGGCGAGAGGACATGGTTGGGTTTCTGGAGTTCATCTAGCCAGGTCCCGAGTAGGCACAGGCACAGTCGTGATTGCACCGTGGGCCAGACAACGTGGTAAGGTACGGTCCGACTGCCCTAGCAGATCCACCGCAGCCACCCATGGTTGCTGGTCTGGGGGATGGTGCATCAGTGGCTGAAGATCAAGATCACGTATTTGTGGGTTCATCCATGCTACGATCACCGTGCAGGGTTCCTGAGACTCACATGACCTCCACCGACAGCAGATGTTGCACCGAGGATCATCACCGTACAAAAGTGAAAGGTGAATGCAAGGCTGACCCACGTCGAGCTCGAGAGGCGGTCATGATCGCCCTCAAGTTTGGAAGTGGTTGTGTAGCCTTCAAACCCAACATGCGTTAGGTATGGGGGGCTGCCAAATTCTGGCCCATCGTCTTGGCCACTAAATGTGGACCGTCTGCAGGCTCCGAGCAAGCACCGGCGGCTGAGGTGGAAGTCACTAAGCCTACAAACGGGCCTTGGTGTCCCATCCATAGCTCCATCCTACATGACACCCACAATTTCCTATCTGTCCAAAACCTCGCCGAATCCTGCTAGAAGCGGGACACAGAGTGGCAATTCCACAACGTGGCTAGAAATTGCTACATTTGGGGCGAGTCCACCCACCACACAAAGTACGAGCTTCGCCAGGATCCTGCCCTGGATGTAATCCACTAGAGTAGAGGGGACCTGGTCCTTCCCTTTATGTGAAGTTCGTGAGACAAAGTACACGTCTCCTGGCAACACAGTCACAACATCATTTCTGGGCTCCGACCCCCGTGTAATCCTCTGTACTACGTTTTATAAAAACCAGTTGCTCTCGGGTCGATTTTATTTTTATCTGCTCTTAATTTGCATCTTGGGTGTGTGCATGTTTTAGCATGAAAATTATGCCTCTGTTTTGGTGGAAACGATCCCTATTTATCATGAGGCTGGGAAATGACGTGGGACCCAGATCCGCTCTAGGCAACAGATGTTGGGCTCAGATTCATTCTGAGCACTAAATCGCATGGACTCGGGGGCTCGTGTCCAACAAGGGGCACATTTCCATACGATAAACAACAACCGGGGTGACCCGTGCACGTTGAGAAAAGGTGAAGGTGGTAGGCGCCACCGTGAAGAAAATAAAGAGTACCATGGCACCGATGTCCCTATAATGGCCCTCAGAAAAATCCTAGGAGTTGCCCGGTCATCCATGCAATGGAACGCATTGACATCATGGCAGGAAAACCCGTGAAGTCTAGGATACTGTGGCATAACCCTCCTCCTCAGACAAGTCTTAAAGATGGAAGTTTATTACATGTTACATATGATATTGGCCGACTAAACTCTTGCTAGATGCCCTAAGGAGCTAATCAAGCCCAGTAGCAATTGTTGCGACAGGTCCCTCTATTGCCGTGAAGATAGGACAAGCACCAGCAACCGCACTTCCTTGCTCTACCCAGAGGCTACCCTCACAATGAGTACCTGCCATCGATGTCGTTTAGAGGAGCCTATAAATAGTAGTTGGGGCGGTAAAGGGTGCCATCGAATACCTTGACGAAGAGTTTGTTGTCACCTCGGTAACAAAACTTCAGGATGTGGCCCACCTGCAGGTCATAGTGCTTAGTGAAGTCCCTCCACCCGTCCCAGAGAAGGAGGCATCTGTTGCTGCTGGCGACGAAGTCCACCTCCCAGATGGGCTCATCACCGCTAGCCTCGCAGAGCATCAACACGAGTGGTGGGTGGCCATTAAATTCCTAGGAGAAGATCTCAAGTAGCCTCACCCAGGTGTTATAGCCTGACATGAGGATGACGAGGAACTCTCAGCCCACCAGGTCGACCAGCTCCTCCTCTACCGAAATGGAGGGGAGGGGGCGTGATCTGGCGATTCCCACAACACCCTTACCACCGCGGATGTGCACTCTACCATGCCCCCCATCGAATGGAGCCATCGCCTAGGGCAGGGGATGCTGGGCGTTGAGCCTTGGCCCTGGCCACGATGAGGACCACGCTCGCGGCTCCGCCTTTTCCCCTGCGCCTCTGGAGCTGCCTCGTAGGGAGGAGGGCATGTATCCCTATCATCTCCCCGAAGAGCAGATGCACTGGACATGACACTAGAGAAATCGCCACCGGTGTGGGAAAAGTCCAACTGGATGAAGGAGGACGCGAGGCGCCTTTCCCCCTTTAATAGAGGGAGACGGTTGCTTGTACCATGCCTACGTGCGGTATTGATCACCCGATCAATCCAGCATAGTAAGTGCGTGACTTTCCCACTAGCCATGTAGTTACCACTACGAGCGGATTACCAGGGCAGTACCGTCAGCGCACAACTCCTATCCCACCAGATTCAAGGCACGACTCCTTGATTCAGCAACCACTCAAGTGCATTGGAAGAAACACGGAACCGCTGCATGGACTTACAAAAGCCGAAGCATCGGTTTCCGGGCAGCACAAACCCCACGCGCTTGGAGGTGCGTGGCCCGACAACAGCAGCACACCCTTTGCGTGGGAAAGGGAACCTAAAGAGCGTCACCAGTCCACGTCTGGGGTTACTATCGATACATTGGCTTCCAGGGTCCCCTTCACTATGTCAAGGTGCGGGGGGCGGCTCCTCGATATGAGCTCTAAGCCCGCTTACAGGTATGAACGCCTTGCCAAAGTGTATATACTCGCTTGTTTGAGATATGACATGTGAATGTACTAGCAAAGGAAAGCAAGAAATCCCCCCATATCATCTCGACCACTAGGTGGGATCCCTGAAAACCTGCAGACAACCCTGGCTATGACTGGCACCTAGGAGGCAGCGAATGTCCCACGACAGTATGTGGGCATGCAAGGAACTCTCGTGGCATGCAAGGAGCTCCACATGCACATTAATGGAGACATGAAAAGACTACATAGGCCGACTACTAGCAGAGCTGGGCGGGAGCCCAAGTCAACAGGGCGAACAGCTTTAGCAGCGCTTGGGACGACATGACAAGCACGTAGCGTGCCTGTCCCGGCTGCTCTGCCCGAGCATTTGTGGTTCCATAGGTGTGCCATCCTAGATAAGTCGGGACAATGGCCGTCTCGTCCCATCGTCATCGAGTGCACCTGCACCACACGAAGCACGAGATAGGCCGGCAGTGCCTCCCATCTACATCCCCGTCACGTGTCGAGGAATTCCTGACCTCGGGAGGTATATGTGCTTCGCACGCAGGGCAATAATGTGGTAACCCCTTGATGTATAAAAACAGGTGCTATTCCCGTAGATAAGGGAAATGGGCCATGGGCATATGATCTTGTACTAAGAGAGAAGTAGAGAAAAGAAAGAGAACATAGAATAAAAAAATAAAGGAAGAAGCCCGGGAAGCCCTATCGCTACCCGACAAGAGAGTTCATCCCTTGTGTAAGCAACATAGATCCACAAATGCAACAAAAGGCAAGGGGTAGGGTTGTTCTTCAAAGGGCGGCATGAATCTAGGTAAAAAATTCTTGTGTTTTCTGTGTTTCATCATCGTCGAGGTCGAAGCACCTCACTCCCTTACCAAACAAATAGGGGGTGTTGCACATCCCCGGTGTCCGTGTTTTGACACGCGGCAACCTGCAAGAGCATATATTCATTCTAAACACTTTTGGCGGTTATATTAATTCCGATTTTATATAGATTCCAACGAGGAGGATAGGGAAGTGTTTATCTGCAGTGTCTCTGTCGCACCCAAAGTGTGACAAGTCTTGAGTCAATTGACTACAAGTGTTGATGATAGAAAAAGAGCGAGTGTGAGTTTATAGTGTGTAGTAAAAAAGTAAATAACATAAAGTAAACTTCGAAGGTTTATCAAAGTTCATATGGATGAGAAATTAGGCACGGAGAGATTTAGTTCATGGTGATAGTGAATATGTCAAATGGATAAAGTGATATAAGTTATGTAATTATTCATATAAGTACACAAGTAGACGAGCAACCCATAATTAGCTAGAAATCCTCCGAGTGGATTTTTCTGACTCCCATGATTCTTTTGCATGTTACCACCACGGCCAGCGCAACATTTAAGGTTGCTAGACCGAATCAAAGCCTTAAGCCTTGTGGTTCCTCATGCTCCTCAAGTTATACTAGTTCCTCTTTGATATTAGCCTTGTTACTCGGAGGTCGCTAATTCACTAGCAAACAAGTTACAATCTAGCACTATTATTTACTCCCAGTAAGTTTGATACAAATAAGTTCTTCTATTTCTATGTATAATTTCTTTTATGGTTAGATTATGGTTATGAATGAGTTATTCATGTATTTGTCTAAATAAGTAGTTTAAGCATTTATAAAATATTGAAAATGCTAAAAGATATCTAAAACTTAATAATGACATCATTATAGAATGGCACTATTGTTTAAGTAACATTGGTAGGTTCATTCTGATGAAACATGGAGTTTTTAGATACTTAATCTTTTGACACATGCAAACCATGCCTCACTAGGTGAGTCGAATGAAACAAATTGTGGATTAAATTATTAAATATCATGCATGATGATTAGTATTCAGAAAATTAATGGATATCATTATTTCATAGGCTTTATTGTGGATTTATGTAAATATGTTATTTACTAAATGAAACGAAACATGAGTTTGAAACCATTTGATATGTTACAGGGTTTCAAAATGAAGAAGGGTATTGAATTAACAAAAATATGAAAGTATCTACAATTTGATCAAACTGATAGCATATTTGAGTTATGGTCTTGGTATAAGGACTTGTGAAAGTTATTTCACAAATTAAGAGGTTCAAACACTTCATTGAATTGATATGTCTAAAACATTATAATCATATTGTATTGGATACCATATGGTATGTAAATGATCTCTTACCGGGTTATCAAGAGTAAATAATGGCGTTGGATTGTTTCGGCTCAAACTGCTATCAACGTCATCTTAATTCTTTTCAGCCATAGGGTGGACGCTGAGGAGGAAACGCGGTGACGTCGCAACAGAGCCCTGCTATCCGGTGAGGCAGAACCAGCTGCGGGTCAAGGCGAATGATTCCATACCGCCGCTGGGTGTACCGCTCGCCGTCGTACCCCGCGTCGCAGGACGGTGGACCGCACGCGCGCCGAGCGCCCGCCTCAGCACACACGGGCAGCCCCGGGCTACGTGAGAGACGTTCCCGGTGCGACAGGCCTCCACACCCGCTAGGTTGCGGGGCCCACTGAAAGACTCCGTGGCGACGTGAGCACATGCCATCCACGGAATCTCGCAACACGGGGCCCACTGATAGCCGACGTGGCGCCATAAGCCCATATCGGTCGTGTATTGTCGCGGACGTAGGGCCCTCCCATTTTGTACGTGGCGACGTAAGACCATTGTGCCTCTATATTCTTGCGGACGTGGGGCCTGTCCATTGCGGATATGGCGCCATAAGCCCATGTCGTCCGCTGTTTTTCGCGTACTCGGGGACCGTCTATGGCCAACATGGCGACGTAAATTATAGACTATAGCAATTTGCGGTTCGTCATGTCTCTAGGGCCCGCTCATAGACGACGTGGCGCGGAAAGGCCATGCTAGCCGCAGTTTCTTGCGGACGTGGGGACGTCCGAAGCTGATGTGGCTATGTAAACTTATGCAGTGTGTTAGCGTACACCATACGCTACGCGGGTTCTTGTCGGCGTAGACCACGAAGTGTAGACCGTCTGCGTTCGCGGATTCTCGCGGCGGCGATATCGTGTACTCGATACTGTTAGTGCTCGACCTAACAGCGTTGTACATACTATTTTTACACAAGGTGGTAGCACAGAACATAGACTTCCGCGGTTTTTGGCAGCGAAACCGTGCTCTGGGTACCCTTAGTACATGAGCTGGCAGCGTACACTCTACCCGCTTGTGGTTTATCGCGACGATATAATGATGTTTCATGCCATGAACCGTGCTTCTCTTCTTATGGGTTTTAACAACAGTGCTTAGAGTATAAGAATACTATCGCTGCGTCACGCTTTAGATAGTCTTTCTCCTCTCTCATCTCTGTCTCCTCTTTCTTCCACGCTATCGACCTAGAGAGAAGTCTTCTTGGTCATCATCTTCTTCACCGGTGGACGGCGCGCACCGGTCGCATTACAGCAGGTCTTCGGCACTATCGCCATCTGCATGGTAAGTCCCACCTTAGTTTTTTTGCTCTTCTCCATTCTCTTCTATGCATCTTCATTAACTGGTCATTTTCTTTTTGCTGTAGGTTCTGCTACTCTAGTTCGTCGATGCGTATGTTCGGTTTGATTTTGCGCAACACGTATTTTTACATGTTCGGCTTCATATTTTATTTTCCTATTTACTTCTACACATTCTATCTCTGTATTTCGGCGTTGATGGTTTGCATATTGTGTTTTTTATTTATTTCGCAGCTCTTACAGGTTCATACTGAGTTGCTCCTCATAGACGCTAACCAGAGGCAGGTATCTTTTTCTAGTTATTTTTTGCTTTTTCAAACTTTGTCTATTTTTCGAATATCTAATTTACTAACGGGTAGATTTCTTCTTATTTGTGTGTGCGAATGTTGGCTTGCCTTATTTTGTCGTTACGCACAATGGTCAGACACGGATGTTTATTTTGCCGTATACCTTAAGCGCGCCGGCTAGACACAGAGTGGTAGATGTCACATTTGTTGTTCTATTTTTTCTTCGCATCGCCTCTTTTGTTTTTATACGTATATGCCGGCTCCTTTATGATGCGCGCAGCTGAGGATGTCTGCGACGCTCTCTTTGCTCAATTGTTCCACGTGCTCTCGCATACAAACACAACTTCAAAGGTTATCGAGGACGAACGGCGCTACCGTTTCAGCGATACCATGCCGATTCCGGGGGGTATTTGCCTTCTACGCGAAATAGTAGTGTACCATTGTCACGGTCTCTCGAATAGGGAAAATGCGCTTTGGATGACGTTCCGAACAAAGACAGTACGAGGACGAGCTAGGGCGAGACACTTGTCGTGTTCGAGTAACTGGACGTACAGGAAGGCGAAGCGATGAGCAAGGTTCACGTGAATGATGTCTCCGACGTGGTACATGACGCACATGGTATCGGGACATGTGATGTCAACGATGCTAGGTGTGCAGAGACGACGAATGAGGTTGCTGCGTCTGGTGCATCTAGAGCCAGCGAGGAATCTCACGACGGCAAGATGTGGGATCCCGATGTTTCTTCGCGTTGTTAACGCGCTGCAACAAATTCTCACAACACGTTCTCATTGTATTTTAGGTTTAGCCTTATGTTTGTAAAAAACATTGTTTATGTTTTCATCTATTATCACCATGTAATTCGTTGTATGTTGCAGAATAAAAATTATCATTGATAGTTATAACTTTTGCATGTTTGTTTGCACCATTGTTCGCGTGCATATGCGCTTTTTCACCACGCCATGGTGTAAGGAAAGGTTCCGGCTGGATGCATACGTCAAGACGTATGCCCGTAGAGCCTCGGTTAGTACCATAGCCTGTGGCTTTTCAATGGGTTCTTGCGGCGAAGAGAATATATGCTAGCAAGATTGCAGCGTAGGCTATACTAGGCAATGGATTATCATGGCGTAGATTGTAGCCTATGGTAGGATCTCGCGGTGGAGAGCATGTCTGGCAGCGGGTTAGGCTGATTTGTCAGCGTAGGCTGTAGGAGGTAGAGGCTTACCGTGGCGTGCTCATGCAGTGGGTTCCATTTGTGAGCCATGCTGGATAAGAAAACTTTGGCCGACCGCGGGTTCTCGCAGCAAGGATGTGTTGTGGGTCCCGTTCATGAGCCGTGATGGCTAAGTAAACTATGGCCGACCACGGTTTGTCGCGGGGTGGCCCATAAAACTAACCTTAGTAGTATCCACCTAGCTCGTTTAATATATAATATATGCACCATACTTTCGCTTCAGCCTCCCACACCAACGCGCTCCCTTCGCTGGTAGATCTAAATCTCAGGCTCTCCTTCTTTCCCTTCTCAACTCTAGATCTCAACGGGCTTTCTCTCTATAGGGCCCTCTGTATGTCCACTCAGAACACAGACATGCATAAGCGGTACTCGACCTGTCCTAGTCGATCTGCTCACCTCGCGCTAGAGCCCTCCGTCACTAATCCATATGTTCTCTCTTCCATATTTAAGATCATCTTTATGTAATTTCTTCCTTTGCCTTTTTTGATCTAGCATTCATTTCTCTTGCAGAATCACGACCACCAGACTGGCTAGATCAGACTCACAGAGGGCAACGTCAAGATTTTGGGCGAGTTCATGATCGCATGCCTCGACGATAATTCCATATAGATCGTCCCCGAGGTTGTTATCACATGTCGTGACTATAATTGTGGCCGACTGATGACCCACAAGTATAGGGCGTGTATCGCAGTATTTTTGATAAGTAAGAGTGTCAAACCCAACGAGGAGCAGAACGTGTTGATGAGTGGCTTGGAGCAGAAATTCTCTGTAAATAGTTAGCAAACGGATTTTTAGTGGTTTTTGATAATGCAGATACATAAAGTACAAGTAACTGATGCGCTCGACTTTCGACGTAGAGCTCGTTGGGAACCCCAAGAGGAAGGTACGATGAATACAGCAGCAAGTCTTCCCTCAGTTATGAAACCAAGGTTTAATCCAACCAGTAGGAGCAAGGAAGCACCCCAAAGGTGTTACTAGCTGAGCTTTGGCAGGGCGCACTACCGGTGCTAGTAGCAACGTGGAGACCTACACAACACAACCATAGAACTTTGTCCCCAACTTGCGATGAGGTTGTCAATCTCACCGTGTTTTGCGGAAAACAAAGGATTAAACGTATCGAATGGAAAGAAGTAAAAGTTTGCAGAAAGTGAACACAAAGCAGTAAAAGTTTGTAGATTGTATGTAAAGTAAAAGGACCGGGATCGATAGTTCACTAGAGGTGGCTCTCCTTAGATAGATAACATGCTGGGTGAACAAATTATAGCTGGGCAATGGACAAACACCGAGAAAGCAATACATGTATATACTAATCATCTTGACTCCCTTGAGACTTGATTGGGCATTACAACATAATACATAGACCGCCATCCAACTGCATCTATGACTAATAATCCACCTTCAGGTTATCATCCGAACCCCCTCCAGTATTAAGTTGCAAGCAACAGATTATTGCTTTACGAACTACGTGTAAAGTAAACAATACGATTGTTCTATGAACAAAGGATTGTTGTTTTCTCCCTCGTAGCAACATCACATCTAGTACCTTAGAGATTTCTGTCACTTCCCCAGATTACCAGAGGCATGCACCCACTATCGAGCATAAATACTAACTCTTGGAGTTGCTAGCATCTACTTGGCCAAGATAGCTACTAACAATGGAAAGCATGCAAGATCTCAAATAACAAAGACATGATAGAATCAATAATCAATCTGAAATAGCATCTCAATATCCATCGGATCCCCGCAAACACAACATGTATGAATTACAAATAGATGATCTTGATCATGAACGAAGGCCACAAGATCTAAACATGAAAGCACAAAGGAGGAGAAACCAGCCATCTAGCTACTACATGGACCCGTAGTCCAAGGATGAACTACTCACGCATCACACCGGAGGCTTGCATGGTGATGAAGAATGCCTCCAGGGTGAATTCCCCTCTCCAGTAGGGTGCCAGGAAGAGCTTCAGATCCCCCGATCTAGGGACAGAGATGACGACGGCTACAGACTCTTTCGTGGATTTTTGATCGGGTACTTAGGGTTTTCGTCCCTAGGGCAACTTATAGGCGGAAGGAGAGGCCGAGGGGGTGCTGGGGTCGGCCAGAACACCCCCTAGTGCGGGCCAGGCCTGGCCGCGCGGCCAGGTGGTGTGGCCGGCCCCCAGCCCTTCTTCGTCTCGTATTTTGGCACTTGATCCCTTCCGGAAAAATAGGCACTTTGGCTTTTGTCCCGTCTAATTCCGAGAATATTCATTTTCTGACTTTCCTGGAACCAAAAACAGCAGAAAACAGGCAGCTGGCACTATGGCTCTTGTTAATAGGTTAGTCCAAAAAATCATAATAAAAGTACTCCAAAGTTGGAACAAAACACAATAAAGTGGATAAAACCAAGCATGGAACATCAAAAATTATAGATACATTTGCAATGTATCAGTAACTAAAAGACAATAATAATAAATGCATCAAGTGGCCCAATCCTTTCTTTAGCAAAGGACAAGCCGGTTGTATTACTTAAGATTACCAAACGTTCTCGAGGACACACGGGAATATCGTCAAGTGCTTTCGCTTCATATAGTTGATTAATCTTCTTTAGCTTGCTAAGTGTTGTGTGGGTGAACCTGTGCTAATGTACCGACCTTCCTAGGACTAATACATACTTGTGATTATACCCCATGCAAGCATCCGCAAGTACAAGAAAGTAATTAAGATAGAAACCTAACCACAACTTTAAACTCTAAGACCCTGACGTCCATTGTGCAAAGGTTTCCTAACGGGGGTTCAGGTTTCTGTCACTCTGGCAACCCCTACGATTAGTAGCCAAATACACAATGCATTCCACTAGGCCCATAAAGGTGAAGTGTCATGTAGTCGATGTTCACATGACACCACCAGAAGAAATACACCAACTTAAAATAACAAACTATTGAATATTTCTCAACACAATTCCACTACTAACAACATGCCTCCTCTCATGTCCTCAAGGAGTAAACAAACTACTCACTAGACATCATGTGGATCAAGATCAAAGATGATATAATGATAAGCAAGAATCTGAACATAACAATAATTCAATGGTTCACTCAATAGCATCAACTACAAGAAGTAATCAACACCGGGAAAGTTTCCCCTAAGAACTATGCAAGATTCAACCCAATTGTTACAGTGGTATGAACTGGTGATGATGGTGGTGATGGATATGATGTTGGTGATGATGATGATCCCGATGAATTCCAGCTTAATGGTGGTGTTGATGGCGACGATCTCCCCTCTCTGGGAAGGAATTCCCCTTGCAGAATTCTGTCTGCCGGAGAGATCTTTCTCTCTTTGTAGTTTTCCACCCCGCAGAGGCGGCGGAATCTTTCTATGGTCGCTCCCAGGTATTAGGTTTTCGAGGGGATAATATACGCCAAAGGGGAGAGCCTGGAGTGGGCCAGGGTGGCCACACCACCTGCTGGCGTGACCTAGGGTTGCCCGCGCCAGGGGGTGGTGTGCCCCCCTGTGGCCCATCTCCACTCCCCCTTCTGGCAATCTTTGTATTTTGGAAAAATAGAATTTTCCATGTATTTTCCCGGATTTTCTGATCTTCGCGAATTTTGCCTCCAAACAACACCTTTTCCATCAGAATCCTGACTACAACGGTCCATGCTCCAAAAGTCATCAACCATGCAAAAACAGATGAAATAACATAAGTATCATCTCTTAATATGAAATATATCAATGAATAACAGTAAATTATTATATAGAATAGTGATGCAAAATGGACGTATCAACGCCCCCAAGCTTAAACTTCGCTTGTCCCTAAGTGAAAACTAAGCTCACTAAACATGACCTCAGGTTTATGGAGTGAAGAGCCGATAAAAGAATACAGACAAGAAGCATCACGTTCATCAATACACAAATCATAATAGAAGACAACTCACTATTATATAACTTAACTTGCAATAAGTAAAGGAAACACAGCAAATATACATAAAGTAAATCATAATTGGTAATGGCAAACCTTGCTCTTGGTCAAGAATAGTTGACAATTTGCAGGATTTTACAAATAATTGGTTTGCAATGATAGCTTTCAAAGTAGTATTCACTAAGATAAGAGCAATGTGCAAAACAAGGAACATAAGAAACATGATTGAATAAGTCAACATATGAATGAATGAAATACAACAACTCAAAATACTTGCTGAGATAGAAGGGAATAGGTTTACTGACTCAACTAAAAAGTAAAAGAAAGGCCCTTCGCAGAGGGAAGTAGGGATTTCAAGTTTCATAAAGACCTTCCAAAAATTATGATACTTATTAGCTTTCAGCTCTCATTGCCCCTATCATAAGCATCTTGAGGTGATTAAGGTTAAAGTGACACAACTAAGAGGATATGCTTGACAAGTTATAAGTTGAAATCTCATGCCCCTTACTTACGAGTACTGAACCTCATGCTACTCAACTTCAGTCACAAGTAAGCTCTTGTCATTGTAAATACATATGTATCATAGAGAACCGCCAACGGGGTACCCCTTGCACATGATACAAGAGCTGTCCCATAATCAAAATGACAAGGCAAGCAGACAATGAGTATCTCAGCGATCTTTTTATTTGCTATTTGCATAGGTTTTTATTGAGGATGCTTCATAGAGTGTTCATTATGGTTATGCTGCAAGTTTCCACCATTATTAGGCATGGCTTACACCAACAGCCCAGGCGTTTCTCTAACACACATACAAACTCCATGATCTTACAAGTTCCCCTTTTATTTCACACCGCCGAGATCCATAAGCAAAAGAATCATGATATCAATGGAATAATAAGTGCAATGTTGAAAGCGTTCCCCATGACACATGGTTCTGCTAACTTCAACTTATAAAGCGCAAGCATATACGCAACAAAGATGGACTCAATGGTTCAGGTTTATTAAGTGTAGGAAAGTGAAGTGTGCCTTCAAGTTCGTGAGAGCTTTAATCACTAATTTTCACATAACATGTTTAATTCGGAAGGTAGATAAAAACATGAATTTACTTGGAATAGCAATAGTGCTAATAGGTAGGTATGGTGGACACAAATGGCATAGGTTTTGGTTTAAGGATTGGATGCACGAGAAGCATTCCCTCTCAGTACATGTTTTTGACTAGCAAGGCTGGGTAGCAAGCATAAGAGTTGAAGGAAACAAACACACATACAAGTGATAAAAACAAACATGCAATCTTCCTTGGAAGCACACAAGATCTTAACTTAGAGAATACTAAGCTTATGAGAAAATCAAGAAAGATGATGATGAAATTATATTTCTTTAAAGCACTTTTATCTTTTTCATTCAATTCTCAAAATAGTGTTGCTACTGACCGAGCCAGGTTTGCCAAAACAAACTAAATTAACTCAATGATCCCAAAGTGATACCGATACTAACAACAAGATCAATCATATAAAATGAACTGAAAACTAATATAAGATATGCAAAAGAGTAAATGATAGAACTTCTCATTAATATTCCATAACGGCAACTCACACCAAGGGATACATAGATATCTAATGAGAGGGGGGACACTGCCATAATGCAAACCATCCTACATGATAACTTCTCTATTCATGATATGACTCTACTAAAAAGGTAAAAAGATAAAATATAGAAGATAGTGATGTAATACCACGACACTCCCCTAAGCTTGGAACAAACCAAGGGGATGCCAAAACCTGATGACGAATTACTCCTTCGGTGGTGGTGGTGTTCTCTCGATGAGCTTTTTGATCAAATTCCCCAAGTCCTCAATCTCGAAGGTGAGAGTACAAATAAACTCCGAGTTTTGCTCAATGCGGCTCATGATCATGTCGAGTTGCAAATGCTAGCTCGTACTATTCTTTCCCCACTCTTTCTCCTTGAAGTCTTCTTTTCCTGCATTGTTAGAACGAGGCATATCCCAATTGGAGGGTAGTTTCTCCTTGGGCATATTTTGGAATTGATGCTCATGGATAAGGGTATGGAAGGGATTCTTGGTGCGTGGAGAAGGTGACTGTGGAGCTAAACAGTGATGTGGAGGCTTCCCTCTAGTTGACATTAGTGCAGTCCTTTTGATCTTGGCAGGGTTTGCCAACACTCCAATGCTTGCAATTGTAGTGCCGGTGTGCGGATGCTGGCTTTTCTTTGCCTCCTGTTCATCTTTACTCTTGATCTCCTTCTCCTGCCCAGGGTCTTGGGGATCCTCCTCCACAGGCTCTTTTCCTTTACCCTTGGCGGAGACCATTGTGCTTCTAAACTTTAAGAATAGTTCCTGGCAGAAACAGATCGAAATGAAAACACGATGATAACATGATATACGAACCTCGAGGGATCCGGGGGATTATATATTACAGATTTTTACAACATAAGGAAGGTACTGGGAGAAAACGGGTTGGAGACGGAGTCCGAGGTGGCCACACCACCTGCTGGCGTGGCTAGGGGGCCCGCGCTAGGGGGTGGTGTGAGCCACCCTGGCTCCATTTTGTAACATCCCAAAACTTAAATCCAAGGTTATTAAGATCCAAATCATCAAAATTAGGGTTAACAAAACTTTTCCAATTGAAATTATTAAAGCACTCATATGTGTGTGCATTTAAAATAGGAGTTGATTTGAATTGCCTTGTTTAAGAGATCCATTGCTTGTAAAATGATTCTTAGGTGAAATAAACATCATCTAGATCATCCCGAAACAAATCCCCAAGAAAAACAAATCAAAATGAATAAAAGGAAGAAATGGGAATTTGTGCCATTTTAATCAACATGCCTACTTTGGCTATTCCTAGTACCCAATTCTTAACTGAAATAAATATGGATCTTTGCACCCCTTGCTAGTACATGTAGTAGTGTACCGAGGCACACTTTGTGATCTGCCAAAAACTTTCAAACACTAATTTTAAATGGCATTTGAAAATTGAATCTAGTTCATATGGGAAGATCCCACTTATTCAAAAAAACACTCAAATGAGCTCCAATTTCAAAATCCAAGCAACCATAGAAGCTTAAGTATGTGTATAGCAAACCCACGAAAATTCATCCAAAAATTCCAAATTTGAATTCTTTCGGCCATTTTCACAAACACTTTGCAGGCAGGATTCATACTCTAGTTTTAGCTCACTGTTTCTACAGGGTTTTGCCACCCATTTGACCTCAAATTACTTCCTCTGTCTCCATTTGATCTAACCAAGCCATAATCACCCCATCCCCTAGTCCCTAGCAGCAGTGCCGCGCCACCTGATAACCATGCTCGCCGGTCGAGCATGGATAGCTCGCAGCTGACCGCCCCTTTCTCTCTCGCCATGTCTAGGAGCTAGACAAGACCACACCACCGCAATCTATCCCCTCCCCAAGCAGAGTCGAGCCATGGACCACTCGTAGAGCGCCGTGCCCAGAGCGTCTGCACCATGCCGAGCATGCGCCAGAGCGCTGCGCCCGACAAGCGTGCACACGCCACGCCTTGACCACAGCCCGCGCTCACCGCTTCACCATGACCCCAAGAACCGCACGGACATGCCCGTTCGCCGCCGTTTGACCCGCAGCCACCGCACGCCGTGTGGAGCACCGCCTCTGCCGCTCAGAGCATGAGCACCGCCCGACCATTTGCCACCGCCCCTAGCAGCACCATTACACCGTAGAGCACCGCCAAGAGACCGCGCATCGATCGTCGCTCGCAGCCATGCCGCTAGCAGCCCGTAGCCATGTCGCCACCGTCGCCTGACCACGCCGCGCTGTCCCGTCGTCGAGCCTATATAAGGAGGCCACCCCCAGCCTTATTCCGCACACCACTCACCTCCCCTCTCGCCACTGATCATTCCCCACTTCTCCCTGGCCCCGCTCGAGCTCGTAGTCGCCGAAATTCCACCGGAGCTGGCCGCTACTGGAGGAGAAGGGCCCCGCTGATTGCGACCACCCCAGGAGCTGCCGCGATCACCCCTGAGTTCGCCGTCATCCACCAGTTCATTTGCCCGCCTCGCCGTCATCGCTAGAGACCTAGTATGCCCCCTGAACACCCCCACCGACCCGATAGGGTTAGTTCAAGCCAGCGAACATGTTCGCCGGAGACGACACCCCTCAGCTGTAGATCCCCCTTTTAATCTAACGACCCACATCACCCCGTACCGCTTCGCGTGTAAAGAGCCACTGACAGGGGGACCCCCTGTCAGCTGTTCTTAGTGCCGCAGAACGCCACTGGGTCGGCCCGTTTTCCTTCCCGGGCGACCCATTTAATTCAAATTAGGATTTTTCTATTTTAGTTTGAACTTAGTTATGTCCCTTAGTTTAAAAATCAATTCAGAGAGATTTACAAACCCAAATGGAGTGATTCCAATTTTGTTAGAAAGCTACTGAAAAGATCTACCCAAACCCATTGGATTTAATTCCATTAGAATTAGAGATCTCTACTAGTAAAAATAACAAGACAGAAGCTTTTGCACCTTACAACATTTTTATAAAATCAACCATGTTAGCTTTTGAGTTGATTCCAACTCTCAAAAATCACATTTCACCATACCTATCTGAATATATAATAATATTAGGGTTTACATGCAGTGACTTGGGACTAGTACCAAAATAATGCTATATAGGCATTTCTAGTCAATTTAAATCATTAAATAATGAACCTAAACTTAAGTAAATATGATCTAACCCTTAAATCACATGCCCACATGTTAGAATATGTGGTGATGACATGTGTCCACATGATCCCATATTTGAAGTGGTGAATATTAAATCTTAGTTAATTTTCCAATGAGTAGAAATTACTTTTCTTAAATAAAAAGAATGAAACTAGTTAATAAAACTTGTGATGCTTGTGATGATAATAGATCATCAAATGTGTGCCATATAGTGCTAAGTAGACTAGTTAAGTATTGTTTGGTGATTGTGTACTCCGTATGTATTTATAGACGATAGTACCGACCAAGCTTTGGAGGAGGAGGACTTCTATCAAGAGGAGGAAGAAAACTTCAACCACTGCACTGCACAAGGCAAGCCACCATTAACAATGCAAGCTAACCCTTGCAAGCTAAATAATCTAAGGAAATATGATTTAGGCATGCTTTGGTTATACCACTTTGACTATTACTTACCCCAAGTATTAATTCCAAGCTTTACTCCCTTTACTTTACCTAAAGTCTTTTACTTGTTTTGAAGGTAGCATAAAGAGTATAAAACTTGACCTATATAGATAACTTTAGAGGTCATGCTATGGCATGAGATTGATCCCATCGTTCCACCTTAGTGAACACTCTTAACTTAGTAGTTTAGAGTAGATAAAAACTTGGGTTACTTTATATGGGAATACTTGGTGAAAATGAATTATGAAAACCTTGGAATGATGAGTATTTCTATTGAGATGTTTTAACATGTGTTGAGAAACACAAATGGTTTATGATGGTGAACTTGTTGAGGCATGAGTCTTAACCCCTTTTACAAAACTGATGGTTGGATTCGGATGCGATACCATTCCAAATTTATCGTACAACCACAATACCTGAATTGGGTAAGGCTTAGCCGAAAGTTTATACGCATTAGTATTAGTTCCCTCGCGGGAGAGGTTTGAGCTGAGGCTACCTCTCAATGTTGTCCACCTATGCAGTGCCCAAGATGACTTAGTTAATTTTTCAATGAGTAGAAATTACTTTTCTAAAATAAAAAGAATGAAACTATGGAATTAAACTTGTGATGCTTGTGATGATAATAGATCATCAAAGGTGTGTCTTAGAATGCTACTTAGCCTAGTTAAGTATTTTTTGGTGAACGTACACTCCCTATGTATTTATAGACGATAGTACCGACCAAGCTTTCGAGGAGGAGGAGTTCTACCAAGAAGAAGAAGAAGAAGAAAACTTCAACCACTACACCAACCAAGGCAAGCTAGCACTATCCAAGATTAACCCTTGCAAGTTGTACTTGCAAGCCACCATTAACAGTGCAAGCTAACACTTGCAAGTTTAGTGCTTAGCAAGTTAGGATCAAACTAGATGGTTTAGCAAAGATGCCTTAAGCATGCTTTGATCACACCCCTTTGACTAGTAATACCTTAAGTCTTATTTACAAGCTTTACTCTCTCAGTTACCCAAAGTTCTTTACTTAGTTTGAAGGTAGCATAAAAGGTACAAAACTTGACCTATTTAGAACCCTTTATATGTCATTCTATGGCATGAGATTGAACCCATCTTTTCCATCTTAGTGAACACTCTTAACTTAGTAGTTCGAGTAGATCAAAAACTTGAGTCACTTTAGATGGGAACACTTGGTGAAAATGAATTATGAAAATCTTGGAATGATGAGTCATTCTATTGAGATGTTTTGACATGTGTTGAGAAAACACAAATGGTTGATGATGATGAAAATGTTGAGGCATGAGCCTTAACCCTTTTATAAAACTGATGGTTGGATTCGGATGCGATACCATTCCAAAATTACCGTACAACCACACTACCTGAATTGGGTAAGGCTTAGCTGGAAATTTATATGCATTAGTATTAGTTCCCTCACGGGAGAGGTCTGAGCTGAGGCTACCTCTCATGATGTCCACCTATGCAGTGCCCAAGATGACTGATGGTCATGGTTGGGAGGCCATGCTCATAGGAGAGGTGCTTATACTAGGGTGTGTAAAGGGAAGGTTATGTTTGATTATCTGCATACTAACTATGATGATTAAGGATTATCCCTGACAGATGTATCGAATCTTGTGGTGAAAGTGTACCACCTCTGCAGAGTGTCAAATATTCGAATAGCCGCGTCCGCGGTTATGGACAGTTGGAATGGCCATACTGTTTCGTTGTCAGATGTTTCCAAAATAACTTTTGAAATGAATGATGAATATTGACTTGATCACAACAGGGTTGTGTTTATGACACTAGCTTCCCAACTTAAGTGATTCTAGAACTGTATTTTATCTTTCTTTGCTTCCGAACTCAGCTTAGGTTTTCAAACTTAACTTGATAGTTAAACTTAGAGTTAACACTCTAATTTAGAACTATACTACTTGTTAGTGGTAGTTTGCGAGTACTTAAAGAGTACTCATGGCTTTTGTCCCTAGCTATTCTCATGGCCAAACTGTGAAGGAGAGTACCAAGATGATGGCCAGTAGGACGGCTATGGTAACTAGGACTATCTGCCTTCGTCAGCATTGCTTGTGCCCCTGAAGATGGACCCCACCGCTACGCTTATCTTTTATTCCGCTGCTTGTTGTATTAAGACTGGATCAAGAGATCCTTATTTGTGTAAGACCTTATGTATGGTTTGTAATGGATGAGGTACTGTGATATCCAATTTGTTATGTCTCGCAAAAATGGTAATCCTGGGATTGCGAGGTATGGCATAATAGGCATCTAGGATTAAAAATCCAGGTGTTTACACGTTTCTGTTCCTCTTTGGCTTCGTTGCTTTCATTGTTAGATAAAAACTGCAAAAATATAACTTGATAGATTTTTCACGGAACTTTTCTTACCAGAACTGTTACCTATTCGAAAAAGGACTCTGCATGCTTCTAAACTTGGTATTTAGTAGATTCTTCTAGAGTCACTACTTGAATAACATCAATATCTTCATCTTCATACACATATTGCTCGAGTCATGAAACCTTTCACTATCTTATTACAACATTTTCTTCACTAACCTGAAAATTTCTTTCACACACAAAACTTTACACAATTCTCATTAGGAACATTAGTGTAAGTGAGGTAATAAACCTTTTAGGTTCAATTTCAAATGAAATCCATCAAAACATAAGCTACTGTAGCAACTCCTCCCGAAAACCCAAAAGGAATTTAAAAAGGAATTCGATTTAAGAGGCAAATGCAAGAGTGGCCAAAATCTGTCAAAACAGACCAGCAGTTAAAGATCAATTTTTTTGAAAGTCTTGTCTTGCTCAAATCAAAAAGTGAAAAACTAACGAAAGTTAAATAACAACGTGGTACATACGCAGAAAAATTTACAGCTCAATCCGACCTTCAGAGATTGTTCAAGAATTTTACAGCGAAGCACCAAAATCTGTTTCGGGGCAGCAACTTCCCCAAGTCTTACTTCTCTCTCATTAGAGGTTGATATTGACACAAATACCCAACAAAAAGGATACAGAGAGGTTACTGGAGAAGCAATAACTTCCAGGACTTAAAGAAACAAAAGCAAACTGAAAGCAAAAATATATAAGATGGGTATGATAATTTCAATGATGCTCACATAAGAATATGAATTGAAGTAGAAAAGAGCATCAAGAAGAAAAAATACACATGTTTAAGTCTAACCCACTTCCTATGCAAGGGAATTTTGTAAGCAAACAAGTTGATGAAACCATGGACTGCTAGCATAGGAAGGCAAAACAAGTGCAACATAAAGACTTTCAGCATAAAGCGAGGACACTTAATATTATTGAGACACATTAGAACAGTCTTGTCTCTCTCATAATAACTTTCAGTATCATGCATAAATTTAATGATGTAACTATCACACGAACCATTTTAGCAATGATCCCTTATCCTAACAGAAAACACAGGGACACTAACTCTCATAACACTACTTTGTGAAACAATATTAGAAGTATCCTTACAGAGGATAGTGTGTCCATCTTCTACATATTTAGTGACAAAGTCTTTCAAATTTGCTATTATAGGTTCATCATTTTGTTCATCAGGTTCAACAGCTTTATTTGTACTTTCATTAACCATACTAGCTATCATAGAATGTTCCTTTACTTTAACTGGGAAAAGTATTTTCTCAATGTAATGTTTAGGTAAAACATGATTAGTAGTATAAACTTCAGTATTTCTTGCAAGAACGCACTTAGCAACATTTTTATATGATTCATGATACTTATTCCACTTCTTTTTAGGAACTTTGTAACATCCCAAAACTTTAATCGAAGCTTATCAAGATCCAAATCATCAAAATTAGGGTTAACAAAAACTTTTCCAAAGTAAAAATGAAAGCATTCATGTGTATGTGCATTTAATTTAGGAATTGATTTGAATTGCCATGGTTCTATGATCCTTTGCTTGTAAAATGTTTCTTAGGTGAAATAAACATAATCTAAGTCATTCCCAAACTTTTTCCAAAGAAGAACAACTCAAAATGAATATTTGAAGTGAATGGTCATTTTGGCAAAATTAACTCCCATGCCTACTTTGGCTATTCCTAGTACTCAAAACTTAACAGAAACATGTGTGGATCTTTACACCCCTTGATAGTACACATAATGAGGTACCAAGGCCCACTTTGTGATCTACTAAAAACCTTCAAATGCTAATTTTAAATGACAATTTAAAATTGAATCTAATTCATATGGGAAGATCCCATTATTTCAAAAACCACTTAAACAAGCTCAACTTTCAAAACCCTTGCAACCAGAGACTACTTAGCATTAGTTTAGATCACTCAAAAATTTTGAACTCAAAATTCAAAAGTTTTTCTCTTTCGGCCATTTTGTCAAACACCTTGTGGGAAAAATCAAAGTGGCCTAACTATTACTGTTTTGGGGTTGATCTTGTCTAGCCAATTGAGGTGCTTTGATCACCCTTGTCTCCCCCATGTCTAACCAGACCAAAACCAACACATCCCCTACCTCCTAGCTGCACTGCAAGGCCATGCCGAGAGCACCTTGCCGGCCAACTTGGCCATCGCAGCAGCAGACTGCTTCCCCCTCTCTCGCCATGTCTACATGCTAGCCCGTGGTCCACCGCCATCGTCCAACCAGCCCCAGCCCAGAGACAGAGACCAGAACTGTCGGAACCGCCATGCGCGGAAGCTGGTCGACCATGCCGAACACGCCCAGTGCGCCGTGCCCGACCCGCGTGCACAAACCGCCCCTCGACCGCAGCCCGCGCCTACCGCTTCGCCATGACCCAGGGAACACCCCAGACACCCCCATTGGCCGCCCAAGACGCCACAACCACCGCTCGCCATCAAACCCGCAACCTCTGCCGCCCAGAGCGCGTGACGCTCCCGACCAGCACATAGCTCGCCTTGCCGCACCTTTAAGCCTCAGAGAACCACCAGGAGACAGGCCACCGTCCCCTACCTCGAGCCACGCTGCTAGCCCCATGTGCCGCCCTCGCCGGAGTCGCCTGCCCACATCGCTCGGTCTCACCGTAGAGCCTATATAAGCCGGCCTCCCCAGCACGAAATCCTCACACTCCCACACTTCTCACCTCTCACTGATCCTTTTGCCTCTCTCACCGGAGCCAACCGAGCCATAGTTTGCCGGAGTTGCACCGGAGGAGCCCGCTGGAGAGGAGGAGAAGCCCCGTCGATTGTGACCACCCCCGGAGCTACCTCGACCGTGTCTCAGCTCGCCGTCGACCACCAGTTCTTTCGCCCGCCTCGCCGTCGTCTCTAGAGCCCTGGTACGTCCCCGATAGACCCCCACCGAGCTGCTAGGGCTAACTCTCGCTGGTGATAGGTCCGTCGTCGACGACGACCCTCAGCCGTAGATCCCACTTCTAATCCTATGATCCACAACGCGCGTACCATTTCGCGTCTTAAGAGCCACTGACAAGCGGGACCCACCTGTCAGCTGAGCCCCGCGCCGCGGAGCGCCACTGGGCAGGCCCATGATCGTTCCCGCGCTAGTCCAGCCGTTCAAAATTGGATTTTTCTTTTTAATTTAAATCTTAGTTCTATCCCCTAGTTTGAAAATCAATTCAGAGAGATTTGTAAATCCAAATTGCATGAAACCAATTTTTCTTGAAAGCTATTGAAAATCTCTATCCAAGCCCGTTGGATTGAAATAAATTGGAGTTATAATGAATCTATAGCAAAAATAACAAGGCAGAGACTTTTCTAACTTCCAACATTTTTCAAAAATAAACTATAAATGATTTTGAGTGGATTCCAACTCTCAAAAATCACACTTGACAGTATATATCTGAATATATAAAAATATTAAGGTTTACATGAAGTGACTTTGTACTAGTACCAAAATAATGCTATATAGGCATTCTAGTCACTTTAAATCATTAAATAATAAACTTAAACCAAAGTAATTATGATCCAACCCGTAAATCACATTCCCACATGTTAGAATATGTGGTGATGACATGTGTCCACATGATCCAATATTTTAAGTGGTGAATATTAAATCTTAGTTAATTTTCAATGAGTAGAAATTACATTTCTAAATTAAAAAGAGTGAAACTATTAAATCAAACTTGTGGTGCTTAAGATGATAATTGATCATCAAATGTGTGTTTTAGAATACTAATTAGACTAGTTAAGTATTGTTTGGTGATTGTGTACTCCGTATGTATTTATAGACGAAAGTACCGACCAAGCTTTCGAGGAGGAGGAGTTCTACCAAGAAGAAGAAGAAAACTTCAACCACTGCACCAACCAAGGCAAGCCACCATTAACAATGCAAGCTAACACTTGCAAGTATAATTCTTAGCAAGCTAGGATTAAACTAGATGGGTTAGCAAAGATGCTTTAGGCATGCTTTGGTCACACTACTTTGACTATTAGTACCCCAAGTCTTATTTACAAGCTTTACTTCCTTTACCTTACACAAAGTTCTTTACTTGTTTTGAACGTAGCATAAAAAGCATAAAACTTGACCTATTTAGAAACCTCGTTGATGTCATTCTATGGCATGAGATTGAACCCATCATTTCAACCTTAGTGAACACTCTTAACTTAGTAGTTTAGAGTAGATCAAAAACTTGAGTCACTATAGATGGGAACACTTGGTGAAAATGAATTATGAAAACCTTGGAATGATGAGTCATTCTATTGAGATGTTTTGACATGTTTGGAGAAACACAAATGGTTTATGATGGTGAAAATGTTGAGGCATGAGCCTTAACCCTTTTATAAAACTGATGGTTGGATTCAGATGCGATACCATTCCAAATTTACCGTACAACAACACTACCTAAATTGGGTAAGGCTTAGCTGGAAATTTATATGCATTAGTATTAGTTCCCTCGCGGGAGAGGTTTGAGCTGAGGCTACCTCTCAATGTTGTCCACCTATGCAGTTCCCAAGATGACTGATGGTCATGGTTGGGAGGCCATGCTCATAAGAGAGGTGCTTATACTAGGGTGTGTAAAGGGAAGGTTATGTTTGATTATCTGCATACTATGATGATTCAGGGTTATCCCTGACAGATGTATCGAATCTTGTGGTGAAAGTGTACCACCTCTGTAGAGTGTCAAACTATTTGAATAGCCGCGTCCGCGGTTATAGACAGTTGGAATGGCCATACTGTTTCGTTGTCAGATGTTTTCCAAACAACTTATGAAATGAATGATGAATTTTGACTTGACCACAACAGGGTTGTGTTTATGACAATAGCTTCCCAACTTAAGTGATTCTAGAACTTTATCTTATCTTTCTTTGCTTCAGAACTCAGCTTAGGTTTCAAACTTAACTTTATAGTTAAACTTAGATTTATCACTTTAACTTAGAACTATATTACTTGTTAGAGGTAGTTTGCGAGTACTTAAAGAGTACTCATGGCTTTGTCCCTGGCTATTCTCATGGCCAGACTATGAAGGAGACTATCAAGATGATGGCCAACAGGACGGCTATGATAACTAGGACTATCTGCCTTCCTCAGCATTGCTTGTGCCCCTGAAGATGGACCCCACCGCTACGCTTATCTTTTAATTCCGCTGCTTGTTGTATTAAGACTAGATCATGAGATCCGTATTTGTGTAAGACCATATGTATGGTTTGTAATGGATGATGTACTATGATATCCAATCCGTTATGTCTCACAAAAATGGTAATCCTGGGATTGCAAGGTATGGAATAACGGGCATCTGGGATTAAAAATCCGGGTGTTGACAAGTTGGTATCAGAGCCATCCTGACCATAGGAGACCCTAGTTAGAATGGACGTCTAAACAAAAACTTTGTTTCAAAACCAAAGTGAGTATTTATGAAAAACTATCTGCTATCTTATCCTTGTGGATTCATTATTTTTCAAAACTTCATGTTCCCCAAAATTCTTACATTACTACTTAAAATGTTGACACACTTGATCACTTCACTAACTCCCTCATCCTAAATTCTTGTAGATGGAGTCTCAGTTCAGCAAGTTCTACCAGTTGGGAAACGAAGGTCTGATGATCTTCGAGAGGGATCTGGATTCACTGTCGGAGTTACTAGGACGCCCACATCCGGAGTTTCTTGGAGCTCAACTTCTAGGACCCCCAGGAGGATACCTACAATGGCTAGTCACCGCAGATCTTAGAGGAAGCATTGAAGCACCAACTTCTGGGATAATTCAGTTCTCCGTGAGAGAGAACAACTGGCCAGATGGATTAGCCAGGGCAATGCCTGAAGCTCTCGCACGTCTATGTGCCCTCAGCGTCAACCAAATCCAAGGAACCCGTTTTGCCCACTATGCAAGACGTGACTTCATGGGAATGCCTATGGAGATGCCAAGTCATCCAGCACTGAAGCGCCAAGTGGAGAACCGTGACTTCCTGTTGTATGACCGTCAGAAGGAGCTGGACAATGCCAGAGAGTTAGCCAACCAGAACCGTGCCATTGCCGACCAGAAGGCCCAGACTTTCGCACTGCTCATCTAGGATCGCCAGTCTCTTTGCCGCCAGCGTGCAAAGAAGGATCGCACCATCTCCCATTTCGCAAGAAGGTGGCCGACCTCGAGAAGACAGTCAAGGAGCAGGAAGCCCAGCTTGCAGCAAAGGAAGAAGAAGATGAGGGTGAAGACATCCAGGGAGACATGGATTCTTACCTCAGCAATGATGATGACTTTCTGGCGGAGGATGCCGTGGACTTCTACAGTGATGATGAGGACTCCGACTTCATCGACGATGAGTAGATGCACTAGAGCACTGTCGTAGGATGAGATGTATCGGTCCCACTGTATCGTAGCTTGCAGAATGGTTCTTCAAACCATCTGTTTTTCCTTTGATTGTTGTGGTGTGTGTTGTATCGTGTGCTTGTTTGCATGAATGAAAAATGAAGTTAGTTGAAAAACTTGAGTCTGACTCAAAATTTTAGATTTGAAAACCCAAAACCATGAACCTTAGAATTTCCCTCTTACCCCAATATCTATCTCGATCTTCAGATGACTCGTGGAAACCAAGGAGGGAGCAGCTCGTCGCAATACCCAATGCTGCTGATCTTGCAGAATCTCATCGCAGACCATGAAGCAAGCAGGGTGGAGCGCCAAGCTGACTTAGCAACACTTCAGCAGATCACCCAAATGGCTCTGAACAACCAAGGTCATGGAAATCAGGATCATCAAGGATCCAAGCTGAAGAATTTTCAGAATACCAATCCCCCAATCTTCAGTCAATCTGAAAACCCACTAGATGCGGATGACTGGTTGTAGACCATGGAAAATAACTTAGAAGTTGCAAGAGTTGATGAAAATGAGAAGGTTCTCTTCGCCAGCCACTATCTGGCCAGAGATGCAAGAGCTTGGTGGAATAGTGTCCGCAATATGAACCATGGTCAAGTGATGACATGGGAAGCATTCAAAGTCAATTTCAGCCGCACCCACGTGCCGCAAGGTCTAGTCAATAGAATGAGAGATGAGTTCCGCGAACTGAAGCAAGGAAGAATGACTGTGGTGGAGTATCGTGATAGATTCCTGTCACTTGCCAGGTATGCACCTGATGAGATCAACACGGAGACCAAGAAGAAGGAGAGATTCCTGAACGGACGGCACGATCAGATGCAGACAGTCCTCGTCAACATCCGTTTCAAGGATCTCAAAGAGCTAGTCAACTCTGCCATTTAGATGGAAGGGAAGATTAATCAGGCAAACGACAATCGCAAACGTCGTATGGTGCATCAATCAGGATCCAGTAGTCACCAGTAGTACCGTCCCAACCCTTCATCGGGATATGCACCAATGAACAACCGACCCCTAATGTCTCGCCCAAGCTACCCCAACCGTAGCGGAGGCAATTTGAAGTCCGAAGGAAACAATCACAACTCCAGCAATGCCAACAATTTCAACCGTGCACCTCCCAAGAACTGTTGGAGATATGCCCAAGAGGCAATAATAAAAGTGATTATTATTATATCTTTGTGTTTATGATGAATGTTTACATCCCATGCTATAACTGTATTATTAGGAAACACTAATACATGTGTGTTTTGTAAACATGTAAGAGTCCCTAGTAAGCCTCTTGTTGAACTAGCTTGTTTATTGATTGATGATCATGGTTTCCTGATCATGGACATTGGATGTGATTAATAACAAGGTTATATCATTAGGAGAATGATGTGATGGACACACACCCATAGTAAGCATAGCATAAGATCAAGTCATTTAAGTTCGTATTGCTGTAAGCTTTTAAATGCATAGTAACCTAATCCTTCGACCATGAGGTTGTGTTAATCACCATCACCGGATGGGTACTTTGATGACATCAAACACCGCTTCGTAACTGGGTGGTCATAAAGGTGTCATTGGGTATTCTGAAAGTATGTGTTGAAGCGCATGGACCAAGATTGGGATTTGTCCATCCATATGACGGATAGATATGCTCTGGGCCCTCTCGGTGGAATGTCATCTAGTTAGCTTGCAAGCATGTGACTGGATCACAAGGGATGACATATCACGGAACGAGTAAAGAGTACTTATCAGTAACGAGGTAGAACTAGGTATGGAGATGCTGACGATCAAACCTCGGATAAGTATAGTATCGCGTGACAAAGGGAATTGGTTTCGTATGTAAATGGTTCAATCGATCACGAAGTCATCGTTGAGTATGTGGGAGCCATTATGGATCTCCAGGTCCCGCTGATGGTTATTGATAGGAGATGTGTCTCTGTCATGTCTACATATTCACGAACCGTAGGGTGACACACTTAAGGTTCGAAGTTGTTTTAAGTAGATATGGAATGTGCATTGGAGACCCAATGTTGTTCAGAGTCTCGGATTGGATTCGGGACATCACGAGGAGATCCGGAATTGTCCGGAGAATAAGATTCATATATAGGAGATCATTTTCTGAGATAGGAAATGTTCCGGAGTATTTGTATGAGGGTTCTAGAAGGTTTCGGAATGTTCCGGAAGGTTCTGGAAGGTTTCTTGGAGTTTGCTTGAAAACCAAGGAAGGGATCAAAGGAGTCCTGGTGGGTCAAGACTAGGAGTCGTGGGGGAGGAGGACTCCTCCCCCCTCCCCAATCCGCCGGCCCTAGAGGAGGGGAGTCCTACAAGGACTCCCCCTCCCCAAGGCACCCTCGCCCCCTTAAATAGAAGGGCAGGGGCGCCCCCTCCAAGCTCTCTCCCATAACTCCAATCTCTGCCGCCTCTCTCCTCCTCCTTTCTTCTGCACAGGCATAGGCGAAGCCCTGCAGAATTCTCTACTCCACCACCACCACGCCGTCGTGCTGCTAGGATTCCGTTGAGAAGATCTACTACCTCCGCTGCTCGCTGGAACGAGGGATTCACCGTCTCGTTCAATCACTGCCACCAAGTTACAAGAACTTTGTGATGAACTACAACATGCACTGCATGAACAAGACGTCGCCTGAACTGTCGTCCATGCTGAAAACTGCTGAAGTGGAGATCAAGAAGGAGCACCAAGTGTTGATGGTCAATAAGACCACCAATTTCAAGAGACAGGGCAAGCCTAAGAACAAGGGCAACTTCAAGAAGGACGGCAAGAAAGCTGCCGCACCTGCTAAGAAGCCCAAGGCTGGTCCTAATCCTGAAATTGAGTGCTTCTACTGCAAGGGTGCTGGTCACTGGAAGCGTAACTGCCCCAAGTACCTGGCGGATCTGAAGAACAGCAACATCAAGAAGAAAGGTATATTTGATATATGTGTTATAGATGTGTATCTTACTAGTAATCGTAGTAGTGCCTGGGTATTTGATACTGGTTCGGTTGCTCATATTTGTAACTCGAAACAGGAGCTGCGGAATAAACGAAGACTGGCAAGAGACGAGGTGACGATGCGCGTTGGAAATGGCTCCAAGGTTGATGTGATCGCCGTCGGCACGCTCCCTCTACATCTACCTTCAGGATTAGTTTTAAATTTGAATAATTGTTATTTGGTGCCTGCGTTAAGCATGAACATTATATCTGGATCTTGTTTATTGCGAGACGGTTACTCTTTTAAGTCCGAGAATAAAGGTTGTTCGATTTATATGAGTAATATATTTTATGGTAATGCACCTGAGATGAATGGTTTATTCTTACTGAATCTCGATAGTAGTGATACACATGTTCACAACATAGATGCTAAACGAATAAAATTGAATGATAATTCTACATACATGTGGCACTGTCGTCTTGGTCACATTGGAGTGAAGCGTATGAAGAAACTCCATTCTGATGGACTTCTTGAATCACTTGATTTTGAATCACTTGAAAGATGCGAAGCATGTCTAATGGGAAAAATGACTAAGACTCCATTCTCTGGTACAATGGAGCGAGCTACAGACTTATTGGAAATAATACATACCGATGTATGCGGTCCAATGAGTGTAGCATCGCGTGGTGGATATCGTTATGTTCTCACTTTCACGGATGACTTGAGTAGATATGGGTATGTCTACTTTATGAAACATAAGTCCAAAACTTTCGAGAAGTTTAAGGAATTTCAAAGTGAAGTGGAAAATCATCGTAACAAGAAGATTAAGTTTTTGCGTTCTGACCGTGGAGGTGAATATCTGAGTTATGAGTTTGGCATGCATTTAAAGAAATGTGGAATACTTTCACGGTTGACACCGCCGGGAACACCACAGTGTAATGGTGTGTCCGAACGTCGTAATAGAACTCTCTTAGATATGGTTCGGTCTATGAGGTCTCATACAGATTTACCGTTATCATTTTGGGGCTATGCATTAGAGACAGCGGCATTCACTTTAAATAGGGCACCATCTAAATCCGTTGAAACGACACCGTACGAATTGTGGTTTGGTAAGAAACCTAAGTTGTCGTTCCTTAAAGTTTGGGGTTGCGAAGCATATGTAAAGAAGTTACAACCTGATAAGCTAGAACCCAAAGCGGAGAAATGCGTCTTCATAGGATACCCTAAAGAAACAATTGGGTATACCTTCTATCATAGATCCGAAGGCAAAGTTTTCGTTGCAAAGAATGGATCCTTTCTTGAGAAGGAGTTTCTCTCGAAGGAGGTGACTGGAAGGAAAGTAGAACTCGATGAGGTTATTGAACCTTCTCTAGGATTTGAGAGTAGCGCAGCACCGGAAGATGATTTGGTGCCGCCTGCACCAATTGGAGAGGAAGCTAATGATAATGATCATGAAACTTCAAGTGAAGTTACTGCTGAACCTCGCAGGTCAACGAGGGTTCGTACCACTCCTGATTGGTATGACTCTGCCTTGAACGTCATGTTGGTGGACAACGCTGATGACCCTGCGACGTATGAAGAAGCTATGGTGAGCCCAGATTCCGACAAATGGCTAGAAGCCATGAAATCCGAAATGGGATCCATGTACGAAAACCAAGTGTGGACTTTGGTGGACTTACCGGATGGCCGTAAGGCTGTCAAGAACAAATGGATTTTCAAGAGAAAAACAGATGCTGATGGTAATGTTACCATCTATAAAGCTCGACTTGTCGCGAAAGGGTTCCGACAAATTCAAGGAGTTGACTATGATGAGACTTTCTCACCAGTAGCGAAGCTAAAGTCTGTAAGGATTTTGTTAGCAATTGCTGCACATTTCGATTATGAGATTTGGCAGATGGATGTCAAAATGGCGTTCCTTAATGGTGACATTGAGGAAGAGTTGTATATGGTACAACCCAAGGGTTTTGTCGATCCTAAAGATGCTGACAAGGTATGCAAACTTCAGCATTCCATTTATGGGCTGAAGCAAGCATCCCGGAGTTGGAATCAACGTTTTGATAAAGTAATCAAAAACTTTGGATTTATACAAACTTATGGAGAAGCTTGTATTTACAAGAAAGTGAGTGGGAGCTCTGTAGCATTCCTAGTACTATATGTAGATGACATATTGTTGATTGGGAATGATATAGAACTTATTAGTAGCGTCAAAACCTATTTGAATAATAGTTTTTCAATGAAGGATCTTGGCGAAGCGGCATATATTCTAGGCATCAAGATTTATAGAGATAGATCAAGACGCCTAATAGCGCTTTCACAAAGTACATACTTGGACAAAGTTCTAAAGAAGTTTAGAATGGAAGATAGCAAGAAAGGGTTCGTGCCCATGTTGTCAGGTAAGACCTTGAGTAAAACTCAAAGTCCAGCTACGGCAGAAGATAGAGAGAAAATGAATAATATTCCCTATGCCTCGGCCATAGGTTCTATCATGTATGCCATGCTGTGTACAAGACCAAATATAGCACATGCTGTTAGTTTGACTAGCAGATATCAAAGTGATCCTGGAATGGAGCACTGGACAGCGGTCAAGAATATCCTAAAGTACCTAAATATGACTAAGGATGGTTCTTTCTTATGGAGGTGATGAACAGCTTGTTGTAAACGGTTACACCGATGCTAGTTGGAACACCGATCCGGATGACTCAAGGTCACAGTCGGGATACATATTTATTTTGAATGGTGCTGCAGTGAGCTGGAGGAGTGTGAAGCAAAGCGTTGTGGCGAAATCTTCAACTGAATTGGAATACACAGCTACTTCGGAGGCTGCACAACAAGCTGTTTGGATGAAGGAATTCATTACTGAACTTGGCGTGGTTCCCAGTGCATTGGACCTGATGGCCATCTACTGTGACAACACAGGTGCCATAGCTAATGCACAGGAGCCAAGGTCACATAGCAAGCTGAAGCACATCAAGCTGCGTTTCCACACTATTCGCGAGTATGTCCGTGATGGTGACATAAAGATTTCCAAAGTACACACTGATCTGAATGTGGCGGATCCGTTGACTAAACCTCTCCCTAGGGCAAAGCATGACCAACACCAGAACGCCATAGGTGTTCGGTATATTACCATGTAATCTAGATTATTGACTCTAGTGCAAGTGGGAGACTGTTGGAGATATGCCCAAGAGGCAATAATAAAAGTGATTATTATTATATCTTTGTGTTTATGATGAATGTTTACATCCCATGCTATAATTGTATTATTAGGAAACACTAATACATGTGTGTTTTGTAAACATGTAAGAGTCCCTAGTAAGCCTCTTGTTGAACTAGCTTGTTGATTGATTGATGATCATGGTTTCCTGATCATGGACATTGGATGTGATTAATAACAAGGTTATATCATTAGTAGAATGATGTGATGGACACACACCCATAGTAAGCGTAGCATAAGATCAAGTCATTTAAGTTCGTATTGCTGTAAGCTTTTAAATGCATAGTAACCTAATCCTTCAACCATGAGGTTGTGTTAATCACCATCACCGGATGGGTACTTTGATGACATCAAACACCGCTTCGTAACTGGGTGGTCATAAAGGTGTCATTGGGTATTCTGAAAGTATGTGTTGAAGCGCATGGACCAAGATTGGGATTTGTCCATCCATATGACGGATAGATATGCTCTGGGCCCTCTTGGTGGAATGTCATCTAGTTAGCTTGCAAGCATGTGACTGGATCACAAGGGATGACATATCACGGAACGAGTAAAGAGTACTTATCATTAACGAGGTAGAACTAGGTATGGAGATGCTGACGATCAAACCTTGGATAAGTATAGTATCGCGTGACAAAGGGAATTGGTTTCGTATGTAAATGGTTCAATCAATCACGAAGTCATCGTTGAGTATGTGGGAGCCATTATGGATCTCCAGGTCCCGCTGATGGTTATTGATAGGAGATGTGTCTCTGTCATGTCTACATATTCACGAACCGTAGGGTGACACACTTAAGGTTCGAAGTTGTTTTAAGTAGATATGGGATGTGCGTTGGAGACCGAATGTTGTTCGGAGTCTCGGATTGGATTCGGGACATCACGAGGAGATCCGGAATTGTCCGGAGAATAAGATTCATATATAGGAGGTCATTTTCTGAGATAGGAAATGTTCCGGAGTATTTGTATGAGGGTTCTAGAAGGTTTCGGAATGTTCCGGAAGGTTCTTGAAGGTTTCTTGGAGTTTGCTCGAAAACCAAGGAAGGGATCAAAGGAGTCCTGGTGGGTCAAGACTAGGAGTCGTGGGGGAGGAGGACTCCTCCCCCCTCCCCAATCCGCCGGCCCTAGAGGAGGGGAGTCCTACAAGGACTCCCCCTCCCCAAGGCGCCCTCCCCCCTCCAAGCTCTCTCCCATAACTCCAATCTCTGCCGCCTCTCTCCTCCTCCTTTCTTCTGCACATGCATAGGCGAAGCCCTGCAGAATTCTCTACTCCACCACCACCACCACGCCGTCGTGCTATTGGGATTCAGTGGAGAAGATCTACTACCTCCGCTGCTCGCTGGAACGAGGAGAGGAAGGTCTGCTTCGACTCCGCACGTGTGACCGACTGCGGAAGCGCTGCCCGAACGCGGCGCCGGAAGAATCGTCCACTTGACCGACTGCGGAAGCGCTACCGGAACGCGACGCCGAAAGGATCATCCACACGATCTTGAGATCGGCAAGTGATCGACTACATCAACCACGAGATCTAATCTCATTAACGCTTTCGGATCTACGAGGGTTAGTTCCTATCTATCTCGTTGCACATGTCTAATAGATTAGATCTTGGCTTTTATCTAGATTAGATCTGGGTTTTGTTCGTTCTTGCGGTAGAATTTTTTTGTTTTCCATGCTACGAACCCATCAAGAACACCAGCAACAATAACAACACTGCACCCAGAACTGGCAGCAATGTTGTGCCTATCGCAGTCAAGGACAAGTCCCAGATCACTTGTTTTGAGTGTGGAGTGAAGGGTCACTACTCCAATGAGTGTCCCAAGAAGACTGCAGCCAATGCCAATATGAATGCCCCAGCTCAGCAGCATCGTCGTGTTCAACCAGGAAGAAGATTTTCCCCAGGGAACCCTCACAACCGCAACGGCCGTCTTTTCCACATGAACGCGGAAGAAGCCCAGGAAGCGCCAGATGTAGTGATGGGTATCTTTTCCGTTAACTCAGTTTAGCAAGAGTATTGTTTGATTCTGGAGCATCGCATTCATTTGTCACCGAAGAATTTGCATGCACTAGTAAGATTCACCCAACCAACCTGAAGCATGTCATGATAGTTCAAATCCCCGGCTCAACAACCAAAGCTAGAAAAATTTGCAAAGCTGTGCCTATCAGAATACATGGGATAGATTTTTATGCTAACCTAATCGTACTTGGAACCAAAGGATTGGAAGTAGTACTAGGTATGGACTGGATGTCCAGGCATAAAGGACTGATAGACCGTGCTAAGAAAGCCATCACCATGACCAGTAGCTCTGGAGGAACAGTAGAGCATATCTCTGAAACCTTACCCCATCAATTCAAGTGCAACAAGAGTGTAGCCCTGCCCACCATTGACCAAGTCAGAGTAGTCTGTGAATACCCCGACGTATTCCCAGATGAATTGCCAGATATGCCCCCGGATAGGGATATTGAGTTCATTATCGAACTAATCCCCGAAACCGGACCCATAGCCCAGAGACCCTATAGCATGAACCCCTTAGAGTTAGTAGAACTGAAGAAGTAGTTAGATGCCATGTTAGCAACATGCTTGATTCAACCAAGCGCATCGCCATGGAGATCACTGGTGTTATTCGTCGACAAGAAAGATGGAGGCAACCGTCTGTGCACATATTACAGAAAGTTGAATGATGTCACCATCAAGAACAAGTACCCCTTGCCAAAGATAGAGGATCTATTTGATTAGTTAACTGGAGCCCAGGTATTCTCAAAGATTGATCTTAGGACTGGTTATCACCAACTTAAGATTCGTGCAACGGATATTCCGAAGACCGCCTTTACTACTCTCTATGGTTTATACGAGTATACGGTTATGTCTTTCAAATTAAGCAATGCCCCTGCTTATTTCATGAATCTCATGAATAAGATCTTTATGAATTTCCTAGATAAGTTTGTAGTTGTGTTTATCGACGCCATCCTTATCTACTCCAAGTCAGAAGAAGAGCATGAGCAACATCTGAGAGTTATCCTAGAAACCCTGAGAGAGCATCACTTATATGCCAAGTTCAACAAGTGTGAGTTTTGGCTGAAAGAAGTAGGATTCCTAGGACATATTGTGTCTGCCGGAGGAGTCTCTGTTGATCCCGCCAAGATCAAAGATGTCGAAGAATGGGAAGCCCCAACCACTCAAACCCAAGTGCGTGCATTTCTCGGATTAGCGGGATATTACCGCAAGTTCGTAGAAGGATTCTCGAGCATAGCCCGACCAATGACCCAATTGTTGAAGAAGGACAAGAAGTTTGAATGGACAGACAAATGTGAAGCCAGTTTCCAGGAGCTGAAGAAGAGATTGATATCAGCCCCAATATTAATCATGCCAGACATCAAGAAGCCGTTTGATGTATATGGTGATGCATCCAAGATTGGTCTAGGATGTGTACTGATGCAAGAAGGCAAAGTCATCGCGTATCTGTCTCGACAACTAAAGCAGCATGAGCAGAACTATCCGACCCATGATCTTGAGCTAGCAGCTGCGGTTCTAGCATTGAAGACATGGCGTCATTATCTAATGGGTAATCGCTGTGAGATTTACTCAGATCACAAGAGCTTAAAATATATCTTCACTCAAAAGAAGCTGAATATGAGGCAAAGGAGATGGATAGAGCTAATCAAGGATTATGACCTGGACATTCACTATCATCCCGGCAAAGCCAATGTGGTAGCGGATGCTCTTACCAGATTGTCGTGTAGGCTAAACACCATGATCAAGGAGAAGCAATCAAGTTTGTACGAAGAGTTGGAGCAGTTCAGGACTGAATTAGTTAGCAAAGGATTCTTAGCTAGCATTGAACTTCAACCCACTTTGATTAGCGAAATCAAGGAAGCCCAGAAGGGGAATGAAAGTATCAACGATATCAAACATCGTATTGGTACAGGAAAGGTACCTGGATTCACTGAAGACGAAGAAGGTGTACTGTGGTACAAAGGACGTATCTGTGTGCCAGCAGATTCGAAGCTGAAGCAGGTTATCATGAAGGAAGCTCATGATACTCTTTATTCTATCCACCCTGGAGGAACAAAGATGTATCAGGATTTGAAAGAGCAATTTTGGTGGCACAAGATGAAGAGAGAAATCGGAAGCTACATCGCCAAATGTGACATCTGTTATAGAGTCAAAGCAGAGCATCAGAGACCTGCCGGACTATTGCAACCACTGCAGATTCCGGAATGGAAATGGGATTCCGTCGGAATGGACTTTATCACCGGTTTGCCTACTTCTAGTAGGCGAAATGACTCAATCTGGGTCATAGTTGATAGACTGTCCAAGGTAGCCCACTTTATACCTGTCAAGACTACCTACCAGAGTGCGAAGTTAGCAGAATTGTACATCGCTAGAATTGTTAGTCTGCATGGAACCCCCAAGACCATTGTATCAGATCGAGGAACCCAGTTTACCTCAAGATTTTGGCAGAAAGTCCAAGAAGGATTAGGAACCAAGTTGAACTTCAGTATCGCGTATCACCCGCAAACTGATGGACAGACTGAGAGAGTCAACCAGATCTTAGAGGATATGCTTAGAGCTTGTGTGTTGGAATACAGATCAAAATGGGAAGACTGCCTGCCTTTCGTAGAATTCTCATATAACAACAGTTATCAAGCTAGTTTGGAGATGGCACCATTTGAATTCCTATACGGAAGAAAGTGTTGTACCCCTTTGAATTGGTCGCAAGTAGGAGAGAGTCAGATCTTTGAACCCGACATTATCAAAGAAGTTGAAGAGAAAGTTCACAAGGTCCGTGAGCACCTCAAGACTGCCCAATCCAGACAGATGAGTTATGCTGACAAAAGAAGGAGAGACCTGACTTTCAATGTCGAAGACTGAAGTTTTCAAGAACATCGATCACAAAGCTGTAGAAATCAACAATGACCTAACCTATCAGGAAGTGCCCATCCATATCTTAGAAGAAGCCTACAGAACCACCAGGACCAGGAGCATCAAGTTTCTCAAGATTCAATGGAGCAACCATACCGAGGAGGAAGCCACTTGGGAGCGCGATGATTACATTAGGACAGAGTTCCCAGATCTCTTTAGTTCCAAGTTTTCTTTGTAAATCTCGGGACGAGATTTTGTTTAAGGGGGGAAGGTTTGTAACATCCCAAAACTTTAATCCAAGCTGATCAAGATCCAAATCATCAAAATTAGGGTTAACAAAAACTTTTCCAAAGTAAAAATGAAAGCATTCATGTGTATGTGCATTTAATTTAGGAATTGATTTGAATTGCCATGGTTTTGTGATCCTTTTCTTGTAAAATGTTTCTTAGGTGAAATAAACATCATCTAAGTCATTCCCAAACTTTTTCCAAAGAAGAACAACTCAAAATGAATATTTGAAGTGAATGGTCATTTTGGCAAAATTAACTCCCATGCCTACTTTGGCTATTCCTAATACTCAAAACTTAACAGAAACATGTGGATCTTTACACCCCTTGATAGTACACATAATGAGGTACCAAGGCCCACTTTGTGATATGCTAAAAACTTTCAAATGCTAATTTTAAATGACAGTTTAAAATTGAATCTAATTCATATGGGAAGTTCCCATTATTTCAAAAACCACTCAAACAAGCTCAACTTTCAAAACCCTTGCAACCAGAGACTACTTAGCATTAGTTTAGATCACTCAAAAAATTTAAACACAAAATTCAAAAGTTTTTCTCTTTCGGCCATTTTGTCAAACACCTTGTGGGCTAGATCAAAGTGGCGTAACTATTACTGTTTTGGGGTTGATCTTGTCTAGCCAATTGAGGTGCTTTGATCAACCCTTGTCTCCTCCTAGCTGCACTGCAAGGCCATGCCGAGAGCACCTTGCCGGCCAACTTGGCCATCGCAGCAACAGACCGCTTCTCCCTCTCTCCCCATGTCTACACGCTAGCCCGTGGTCCACCGCCACCGTCCAACCAGCCGCAACCAAGAGACAGAGACAAGAACCGCTGGAACTGCCGTGCGCGGAAGATAGTCGACCATGCTGAACACGCCCAGTGCGTCGCGCCCGACCCTCGTGCATAGACCGCCCCTCGACCTCACCCCGCGCCCACCACTTCGCCATGACCCAGGGAACACCCCAGACACCCCCGTTGGCCGCCCAACGTGCCACAACCACCGCTCGCCGTCGAACCCGCAACTTCTGCCGCCCAGAGCGCGTGACGCTCCCGACCAGCACAAAGCTCGCCTTGCTGCGCCTTTAAGCCTTAGAGTACCACCAGGAGACAGGCCACCATCCCCTACCTCGAGCCACGCCGCTAGCCCCCTGTGCCGCCCTCGCCGGAGTCGCCTGCCCACACCGCTCGGTCTCACCGTCGAGCCTATATAAGCCGGCCTCCCCAGTACGACATCCTCACACTCCCACACTTCTCACCTCTCACTGATCCTTTCCCCTCTCTCGCCGGAGCCAATCGAGCCATAGTTCGCCAGAATTGCACCGGAGGAGCCCGCTGTAGAGGAGGAGAAGCCTCGTCGATTGCGACCACCCCCGCAGCTACCTCGACCGTCCCTGAGCTCGCCGTCGACCACCAGTTATTTCGCCCGCCACGACGTCGTCTCGTGAGCCCTGGTATGTCCCCGGTAGACCCCCACCGAGCCGCTAGGGCTAACTCTCGTCGGCGACAGGTCCATCGTCGACGACGACCCTCACCCGTAGATCCCACTTCTAATCCTACGATCCACAGCGCGCGTACCGTTTCGCGTGTTAAGAGCCACTGACAAGCGGGACCCCCCTGTCAGCCGAGCCCCACGCCACGGAGTGCCACTGGGCTGGCCCATGTTCGTTTCCGCGCTAGCCCAGCCGTTCAAAATTGGATTTTTCTTTTTAATTTAAATCTTAGTTATGTCCCCTAGTTTGAAAATCAATTCAGAGAGATTTATAAATCCAAATTGCATGAAACCAGTTTTGCTAGAAAGCTATTGAAAATATCTATCCAAGTCCGTTGGATTTAAATAAATTGGAGTTACAATGAATCTATAGCAAAAATAACAAGGCAGAGGCTTTTCTAACTTCCAACATTTTTCAAAAATAAACTATAAATGGTTTTGAGTGGATTCCAACTCTCAAAAATCACACTTGACAGTATATATCTGAATATATAAAAATATTAAGGTTTACATGAAGTGACTTTGTACTAGTACCAAAATAATGCTATATAGGCATTCTAGTCACTTTAAATCATTAAATAATAAACTTAAACCAAAGTAATTATGATCCAACCCGTAAATCACATTCCCACATGTTAGAATATGTGGTGATGACATGTGTCCACATGATCCAATATTTTAAGTGGTGAATATTAAATCTTAGTTAATTTTCAATGAGTAGAAATTACATTTCTAAATTAAAAAGAGTGAAACTATTAAATCAAACTTGTGGTGCTTAAGATGATAATTGATCATCAAATGTGTGTTTTAGAATACTAATTAGACTAGTTAAGTATTGTTTGGTGATTGTGTACTCTGTATGTATTTATAGACGATAGTACCGAGCAAGCTTTCGAGGAGGAGGAGTTCTACCAAGAAGAAGAAGAAGAAAACTTCAACCACTGCACCAACCAAGGCAAGCCACCATTAAAAATGCAAGCTAACACTTGCAAGTATAATGCTTAGCATGATAGGATTAAACTAGATTGGTTAGCAAAGATGCTTGACGCATGCTTTGGTCACACTACTTTGACTATTAGTACCCCCAGGTCTTATTTACAAGCTTTACATCCTTTGCCTTACACAAAGTTCTTTACTTGTTTTGAAGGTAGCATAAAAAGTATAAAACTTGACCTATTTAGAAACCTTGTTGATGTCATTCTATGGCATGAGATTGAACCCATCTTTTCAACCTTAGTGAACACTCTTAACTTAGTAGTTTAGAGTAGATCAAAAACTTGAGTCACTTTAGATGGGAACACTTGGTGAAAATGAATTATGAAAACCTTGGAATGATGAGTCATTCTATTGAGATGTTTTGACATGTGTTGAGAAACACAAATGGTTTATGATGGTGAAAATGCTGAGGCATGAGCCTTAACCCTTTTATAAAACTGATGGTTGGATTCGGATGCGATACCATTCCAAATTTACCGTACAACCACACTACCTGAATTGGGTAAGGCTTAGCTGGCAATTTATATGCATTAGTATTAGTTCCCTCGTGGGAGAGGTTTGAGCTGAGGCTACCTCTCAATGTTGTCCACCTATGCAGTGCCCAAAGTGACTGATGGTCATGGTTGGGAGGCCATGCTCATAGGAGAGGTGCTTATACTAGGGTGTGTAAAGGGAAGGTCATGTTTGATTATCTGCATTCTAAGTATGATGATTCCGGGTTATCCCTGACAGATGTATCGAATCTTGTGGTGAAAATGTACCACCTCTGCAGAGTGTCAAACTATTCGAATAGCCGCGTCCGCGGTTATGGACAGTAGGAATGGCCATACTATTTCGTTGTCAGATGTTTTCCAAACAACTTATGAAATGAATGATGAATTTTGACTTGACCACAACTTAAGTGAATCTAGAACTTTATCTTATATTTCTTTGCTTCAGAACTCAGCTTAGGTTTCAAACTTAACTTTACAGTTAAACTTAAATTTATCACTTTAACTTAGAACTATATTACTTGTTAGAGGTAGTTTGCGAGTACTTAAAGAGTACTCATGGCTTTGTCCCTGGCTATTCTCATGGCCAGACTATGAAGGAGACTATCAAGATGATGGCCACCAAGACGGCTATGATAACTAGGACTATCTGCCTTCGTCAGTATTGCATGTGCCCCTGAAGATGGACCCCACCGCTAGGCTTATCTTTTAATTCCGCTGCTTGTTGTATTAAGACTAGATCATGAGATCCTTATTTGTGTAAGACCTTATGTATAGTTTGTAATGGATGATGTACTGTGATATCCAATCCGTTATGTCTCGCAAAAATGGTAATCCTGGGATTGCGAGGTATGGCATAACGGGCATCTGGGATTAAAAATCCGGGTGTTGACAAACTTCAATATAGGAAGCAAATTCCTTAAAATAAGTTGCAATAGCTTGAGAGTCTAGACCATAAGCATTTTTAATATTTTGAAAGTCATCAGTTCCCATAAAAGATTCGATGCATTCATAATCATAATTTATACCTGATTTTCTTCTTTTATCATTCTCCCATGCTTCAACATTGTCTTGAATACGGTCTAGAAGATCCCATTTAGCTCCTTCTTCCATGCGTGTAAATGATCCAGCACAAGAAGCATCCAATAGATCCTTATCATGAAGAGAAAGTCTTTCATAAAAGTTATTGATAATAATATTGTTGGGGAGCTCATGAATAGGACATTTGAGCATTAGTAATTTCAATCTCCCCAAGCTTGGGCTGTACTCTCTCCATAAAGAGGCCAAAAGTTGTATATTTCATTCCGATATTTATGGATCTCACTAGGAGAATAAAATTTTGAATAAAAGAGAGGCACTATTTCCTCCCATTCAAGATATTGGCCATTCTTCAGCAGCTTATACCATTCCTCAGCTCTTCCTTTTAGTGATAATGAGAATAACTTGTTCTTGACTTGATCTGTTGTAATACCTGCACACTTAAACAACCCGCATAATTCATGTATAAAGAGCAAATGATCACCGAGATGGATAGTTCCATCTCCAAAATAGTAGTTATCCATAACACGATCAATAATTCTTGTAGGTATTTTAAAAGTATCATTCTCAGCAGGTGGTGGTTCATCTACTACCTTAGCAGTGGTAGTAAAATTACGAAATAAGAAACTTAGTGAATTATCCATATTGAAATAAAGTAACTAACAGAAATAAACAATACTCATGGTAGAAGTTTCATTTACCAGTTCCACTCTCCAGTAGCACTTCACTCCTCGACAACGACACTAGAAAATAGTCTTGGTGACCCACAAGTATAGGGGGTGTATCGTAGTATTTTAGATAAGTAAGAGTGTTGAACCCAACGAGGAGCAGAAGGTGTTGATGAGTGGCTTGGAGCAGGAATTCTCTGTAAATACTTAGCAAACGGGTTTTTAGGGGTTTTTGATAATGCAGATAAATAAAGTACGAGTAACTAAAAGACAATAATAATAAATGCAGCAAATGGCCCAATCCTTTCTTTAGCAAAGGACAACCCGGTTCTATTACTTAAGATGACCAAACATTCTCGAGGACACATTGGAATATCGTCAAGTGCTTTCGCTTCATATAGTTGATTAATCTTCTTTAGTTTGACAAGTGTTGTGTGGGTGAACCTGTGCTAATGTACTGACCTTCCTAGGATTAATACATACTTGTAATTATACCCCTTGCAAGCATCCACAAGTACAAGGAAGTAATTAAGATAGAAACCTAACCACAGCTTTAAACTCTAAGACCCTGACGTCCCTTGTGCAAAGGTTTCCTAACGGAGGTTCAGGTTTCTGTCACACCGGCAACCCCTATGATTAGTAGCCAAATACACAATGCATTTCCCTAGGCCCATAGAGGTGAAGGGTCATGTAGTCGACGTTCACATGACACCACTAGAAGAAACACACCACAACTTAAGTAACAAAATATTGAATCTTTCTCAACATAATTCCACTACTAACAACATGACTTCTTCCATGTCCTCAAGAACTAAACGAACTACTCACAAGACATCATATGGATCAAGATAAGAGATGATATAATGATAAGCAACAATCTGAACATAACAATAATTCAATGGTTCACTCAATAGCATCAACTACAAGAATTAATCAACACCGGGAAAGTTTCCCCTAAGAACTATGCAAGATTCAACCCAATTGTTACAGCGGTATGAAGTGGTGCTGATGGTGGTGATGGAGATGATGGTGTTGGTGGTCATGATGATGATCCCGATGAAGTCCAGCTTGATAGTGGTGTTGATGGTGACGATCTCCCCTCTCCGGGAAGGAATTCCCCCGGCAGAATTCTGTCTGCTAGAGAGATCTTTCTCTCTCTGTAGTTTTCTGCCCCGCAAAGCCGACGGAATCTTTCTATGGTCACTCCCAGGTATTAGGTTTTCGAGGGGATAATATACGCCAAAGGGGAGAGCCTGGAGTGGGCCAGGGTGGCCACACCACCTGCTGGCGCGGCCTAGGGTTACCTGCGCCGGGGGGTGGTGTGGGCCCCCTGTGGCCCATCTCCACTCCCCCTTCTGGCAACCTTCGTATTCTGGAAAAATAGAATTTTCCATGTATTTTCCCGGATTTTTTGATCTTCGCAAATTTTGCCTCCAAATAGCAGCTTTTCCATCAGAATCCTGACTACAGCAGTCCATGCTCCAAAAGTCATCAACCATGCAAAAATAGATTAAATAACACAAGTATCATCTCTTAATATGAAATATATCAATGAATATCATTAAATTATGATATAGAATAGAGATGCAAAATGGACGTATCACCGACTCATCCGCGAGGTCATCAACGCATGTCGCGACGATAATGGTGGTCAGAACCGCCTCACGGTGACAGACGGGCAGCGTGTCAAGGAGGCCATCGCAACACGGCCATTCAATGATCTCCTCGCTGTCCCGGACGGATGGCATAGATCTACGAGAACAGAAATCCCTAAATCTCATAATTAGATTTAGGATTTTCTTATTGTCTTTAGATGTCCTTCTTTGAAACTTTATAATAATGCAGCTTTATCTTCCTACGTGCGTTGTCTGCTCTGCTCAGTAATCATCACAGATGCCTCACTTGATGCATCTTTTTAGTTCCTATTTTCTTATTATGTAATTGGACCAGATGATATGTTATCGGCTTACCGCTTACACTTCCGAAGAAAACATTGTCTATGTCTTTTTAGATTCAACGTTTGAGCCCTCTTAGATGGTCTTACGTGGACATGATGCTTTTTATCGGTACATTATGGCTTACGATAGCATGTTGCTTTAGCTATGTGCAACCTTTCTTATTCTTAGAATGCTCGACGTTTGGACATCGGAGAATTTTCTCATCGCACAAATTAGATGCTAGCCACGCTCCGGGGGGCACAGAGAGAAGGCTAGTTATTATAGAGTTATAGATCAAACATAAAATACTCACTTTAGAAATAAGAAACCATCTAAGATTCATGGAAACAACTCCATATGAGTTATGACATGTTCGAGTTTCTAGAATTTTGATTTACACGATTATTCAAAATTGTAAAGAATAAATCTTTGTAGTGTATTTTTACGAAACTATGAATACATATTCAATAACTAAGACCAATAGGGAAAACCTGTTGATGCCTAACACATTGGTTTCTTGAGAAGGAGTTGCTCGATCAAAGTGTTAGTGGAAGAAAGTAAAAGCTCAGAAAAAGTATTTAACCTTACCTCCAAATGTCGAGTAGCGCAAGGAATATGTTTCGGAAACTGAACTCTACAAATAGAGGAGAAACTAATGATTATAACCATGATGTTTCAACTAATACTTTTACCAAATAAATTAGAATTCAAGAATACATTCTGCTAATTTACAGAATTATATTGTTGATTCACTTGTCATGTTAATGGAATAAGACATACCTACGAACTACAAAGAAGAGATGGTGGCGTGAAGTACGATAAATGACTAAAGATTCATGAAATCCTTTGTTAAGTTACATTTATGATTGCAAGGTAAAATGTTACTTGATCTTTTTATGTAAGGATATTACTTGATCTTTCCAAATGACTACAAAGTTATAAGGGAGAAATGAAACTTAAAGGAAGATATAAAGCTCGATTTGTCACAAAGAATGTGTTGAAAAAAATTCAAGAGTTGACTACGATGTGTAGTGATGCTTAAAGTATATTTGGTTTACACCAAGAATTACTACAATTTGATAATTGGTAGAACGTTGTGAAAACTGCATGTTTTTGAAATGACAAGATTGAAGAAGGGTTGTAATTGGTACAACAAGTAGGGTTTTTGTCAATTATATGCATGCTAATGTCTCGTAGATGAAAAATTCTCGATTTGATAGATGATCAACGAATTTTGGAGTTTTCGAGATTATCAAGAAGAACTTCACTTACATGAAACTGGTTGGGACCTAAACAGATTTCTTGAACCTTAATATGTAGATGACATATTTTGAGTGGGAGCTAAGTGAATTCCCTGATGTCATATGGGCATTACATGTTTGAGTGGGAGTATGACAATGTTCATATATATGTGCTTAATATATGGCGAATGATGTTTCTGGTATTAATCTTTATTTAAGATAGTAAATATTTGATGGATGAAGTTGAACATACATTAAACATTGAAATCTATCGGGATGGATCAATATGTTTAATAAACATTGTAGTCTAAATGTTCCTGGTTTTGATTCTGAATGTGTTCATAATGACCTAGATGAGATTCTGAAGAAGTTCAGAATGGAACAAGCTAAGAAAGAAGTTCGTACTTGTATATCTAGGTGGATGATTGAGTTAATTTCGGTATAACAAAAATTGTTAAAAGGGAATAAAAGATATGATTTTCATCCCCTATGCCTTGGTCATAGGTTCTTCCATATTGTATACTCGACGTAATGTGACCCTAGTTCTTGGATAGAAGAACATGTTCTAAAGTGAATTCTGAGTAAATCACTAAACCAGAGTTAAGTTTATCCTTAAGCTGAATGTAACATGGTAGGCATTGAAGTTGCATACCGTGCACTGTCGATTAAAATCTACATAGATATAAAAGTATGTGGCTACTTCAGAAGTGGCAAGTATGATAAGTTTGGCTCAGGAAGTTCGACTTTCAACTTAGTGTGTTTTCAGTATACATGACTATAGTGAAAGTCCACTTGTTTGAACAACTTTCATTATAGTCACTAGGAAACAAAGTGTCACTCTGCCGCCAAACATATACTTCAGAATATTATGTGATAATAGAATAAATGTCAAATTAGATGACATCAAATGATTTGCAAAGAACATACGGATCTGAAAGATACATATCATTGATAAAAAAGTTTTCCATGAGCAAGCATGATCGATAACACAATATGTGATATGGTGTTATGATTAGTAACAAATGCAACTAGATTATTTTTACTCTAGTGCAAGTGGGAGACTATTGGAAATATGCCCTAGAGTCAAATAATAAAAGATGTTTATTATCATATTTCACTAGTTAATAATATTTTTATACCATGCTGTAATTTTTTCAATAGGAAACATTGGTACACGTGTGGTATGTAAAAAACCAAGTCGGTGTAGACTCTATTCAACTAGTTCATTGGTCAAATGATGATGAAGGTTTCCTGATCATGGGCATTTATGTCAATTGACAATGGACCATATCATTAGTGAATGATGTGATGGATAACGTACCCAATATATGTATTGTGACATGATCATGTCACAAAGTTCATTGTTGAAATAATTATAAACATATCTAATCACTATCATCCGAGGCTGCTGAAATGGATCATATGGGCACCTAGAGGGGGGGTGTGAATAGGTGCTACTCCAAATTTTAATACTTTTTCAATTTTAGGCTTAGCACAAAGGGTAAATTCTCTAGATAAACTATTAGGTGGAATTTCCCTATATTTAAACCTATCTACTAGCGAGTAAAGAGAGAGTGGAAGAGGAACGGGTAAACCGTAGCGAAGCACACAGAGACACATGATTTGTTTGACCACAGTTCCTTCCTTGTTAAGGGAAGTATGTCTGCGTTGGAGGGGTGGGCGGTACTAAGACCACCACCCCACAATAGGCCTCACCCTGTTCTCCGATCGATCCCGCCACCAAAGGCCTGATCCACCTTTCCACTATAGGTACCCTTCGAGGCGGGCACCGGCGCCTTTACACAACTAGCGGGGCAACAACTCCACAATCAACTTGGAGGCTCCCGAAATGACAACAAGCTGCCACATTCTCATCCTCATCCTCATCTTCAAGCTGCCACATTCTCATCCTCATCCTCGTCTTCATTCTCATCCTCATCCTCATCTTCAAGCTCCTCGGTGTCACCTTCCTCATCCTCATCATCAACAGCAGGCGTAGAGGGGAACAAGTGACGCTCCAGCTCACCATAGTTCAACCCGGAGGAAGAGTTCCACCGAGCATACGGTGTGGGAGGTGTAGGAGCCGGAGGGTCACCCAAGCACCGGACACATGGTGGAGAATGAGCTGCTGGGAGTGAGCCAACTCATGGCGCTGCTTGTAAGCCTCGTACTGACCCTTGCGCGTGTCCACTCCCATGCAAAGTATGTTACGCTGGAACCAGTTCAACTGCTTGATCTCACGGGCAACGGGAGGCACTGGGGGCCTGCGAGCATCCCTCATGAGGCCCTCAGGAGTAGAGGAGGGGTGAGAGGTCTTCCGAACCTTGGTGTAGATCTTCTTGGCCGTATGCACTGAGTTAATGTGGAACTCCTTAGCAGGAAGCAGGTGCCTGATGAGCATCATAATGTAGGGTGCATAGGGGATGGACAGACGGTTGAACATAGCATCAGTCAATTCATGGTAATGTGGAACTCCTTAGCATAGGTTGCACCGAGTTAATGTGGAACTCCTTAGCATAGGTGACCACGGATGCTGTCATTGTTGCCCCTACTCGGAGTGATGGAGTCACGAAAGAGACCCACTAAGGCAGCATAGATGGGAGCAAGGCCAGCCAGAGTTCCCACAATGCCATTGTCCACAGTGCAAGGAGAGAGAGCTGCATCTTTGTTGGGCTTCATCTGGGTGATGATGCGGTGGCTACTGGCTCTATCCCTGCTACGGAAAGAGTATCCAAGAACCTCAGCAAATACGTGAAAATCAGCAGTCATATGACATCGTATTCCTTTAAAGTTTGCCTCATCCACAATAATTGAGTGCAAGCGCTGGCAGCAACAACATATTCAGCTTTGGCGGTGGAGAGAGATATACAATTCTGATTTTTAGATGACCAACATACAATAGATCTTCCCAAGAATTGACAAGCTCCAGAAGTGGATTTCCGATCATCCTTATCACCAGCCCAATCTGAGTCAGTATAACCACATAAAGAGAAATTGGAGCCCTTGGGATACCAGAAACCAAAGTTAGGGGAATGAACCAAATATCAAAAGATTCTCTTGACCGCTACTAAGTGGCTTCCTTTAGGAGCTGCTTGATACCTTGCACACACTCCCACACTCAACACGATATCGGGTCTAGATGCACAGAGGTAAAGAAGAGAGCCGATCATGGACCGGTATACCTTTTGGTCCACATCTTTACCATGTGGATTAAGTTCAAGATGCCATTTTGTTTGCATCGGAGTGGCGACACCATTTAGATCCGTCATATTGAATCTCTTGAGCATGTCTTGGATGTACTTTGCTTGATTAATAAAAGTTCCTTCTCTAAGTTGCTTGATCTCGAATCCAAGGAAGAACCGTAATTCCCCCATCATAGACATCTCAAACCTGTTAGTCATAAGCTTTGAAAATTCATAATTAAAAGCTTTATTAGTAGAACCAAAGATGATATCATCTACATATAGTTGGCATACGAAGGGCTCCCCTTAACCTTCTTACTAAAAAGAGTGGGATCGTTTTGCCCAACTTCGAAGCCACGATCTAACAAAAGCTCTTTAAGGTGCTCATACCACGCACGTGGGACTTGTTTAAGGCCATAGAGTGCCTTATCAAGTTTGTAGACATGGTTCGGAAAGTTAGGATCCTCAAAACCCAGGGGTTGCTTTACATATACCAACTCATGTAGAGGACCGTTAAGGAAGGCACTCTTGACGTCCATTTGCTGCAACTTAAAATTCTTATGGGCAGCGTAAGCAAGAAGGATATAGATGGACTCAAGGCGAGCCACTGGAGTATAGGTCTCACCGAAGTTAATGCCCTCAACTTGGGAGTAACCTTGTGCCACAAGTCTTGCCTTCTTCCTCACAACAATGCCATTCTCATCTTGCTTGTTTTTAAAAATCCACTTGGTGCCGATAACATTGCGGCAATCTTTGGGTTTCTCCATGAGTTTCCAGACTTTGTTGCGCTCGAAATTATTCAATTCTTCATGCATAGCAACAACCTAGTATGGATCTTCAAGAGCTTTAAATACCTTCTTAGGTTCCACCATAGAGATATGAGCTTGATGCTCACCAAAACTGGCCAATTCTCTTCTTGTAGAAACCCTTCATCGAAGATCACCAACAACCATGTCGAGGGTGTGACCCCTTAACTCAAGGTTTCGATCAGCTCGAGCCTTGTGATGAAGTTCAATAAGTTTGTTGTCTCTTGGAGCAGTAGATTCATCACTTGAATCTTCATTGGAAGCATTTACTCGACCTTAATCAGGAACTGGGATAACATCAATACGTGGTGGTGAAGCGTGCCCTTAAGGTGAGTCAGTAGCCGTAACAGGAGGCTGCTGAACCGGTGAGACAGGGCTAGATAATCCAGCCGATGGAGAGGCTAGATAATCTGGTCTGGGAGTATTTGTAGCAGCTTCATCAGGTTGCCTGGGGCTTGCTTGAACTGGCGAGGGGCCGGATAATCCAGGGCTTGCCGGAAAATCCGGCCTAGAGCTTGCATTGATATCTTCACCACCAGGAGCAATATGGTCAGCTAGAGTGGGGTGGCCGGATAAACCAGTGTCCATCGGATAATCCAGCCTGGAGTTTTCTGGAACAACTTGGCCTTCAGTAGTTGATGGAGATGGTGCAGAATTTTCTCCCGTGGTGGGAACTTGTTGGGCAGGTGTAGAGGAGGGCTCTTCATGGGAAGAGCATTGTCCTTCCCGATCCGCCACAAGGGGTTCCTCAATGGGGCGGAAAAATCCCACACCCATTCTTCTTATGTCATCTTGGGGTATTTCAACATCTGCATGACAAACACCAACTTGCTCCACACGGGAACCATCATTTTCCTCGAACACCACACTATAAGATTCTACAACAGTTCCGGAGAGCTTATTGTAGACTCTATAAGTGTGGGATTCGACACCATAACCAACAAAATACCTTCTAGATCCTTAGATTCAAACTTAGATAAATGAACTCCCTTGATAAGAAAGAAACACTTACAACCGAATACCCGAAAGTATGAGATGTTTGGCTTGTTACCGGTAAGTATTTCATACGGAGTCTTGTCCAAGATCTTGCGAAGGTAAATCGGTTGGATGAATGACAAGCAGTAGAGATTGCTTCAGCCCAGAAGTTATATGGAGATTTAAATTCGGCTAACATTGATCTTGCCATATCCATTAGAGTTTGATTCTTCCTCTCGGCTACACCATTTTGTTGAGGGGTGTACGCAGCGGAATATTGATGTCTTATCCCCTCTTCACTTAGGAACTCATTTAAGGTGTAGTTCTTGAACTCAGAGCCGTTATCACTTCTTATAGCCAGAATGGGGACGTTGTGTTGATGTTGAGCCTCATTGGCGAAGTCGATGACAGTTTATTGAGTTTCACTCTTCAACTTGAAAAAATAAACCCAAGTGTATCTTGAGTAATCATCAACAATCACTAGACAATACTTCTTCCCACCGAGGCTTGCATGAGATGGAGGTCCGAAGAGGTCCACATGAAGGAGCTCTAAGATCCTTTCTGACGAGATAATAGTTTTCCTTCGATGAGGGGATTCATGCATTTTTCCCTTCAACACACGCCCTGCAAACACGATCTTTGGCAGAAGAGACATTTTCTTTTAGTCCAAGGATGTGGCCACCCTTGTGGAGACTTTGCAAAGTTCTCATATTGACATGGGCTAGTCGGCGATGCCATAGCCCACTGATGGCTCGTGGTTGATGTAGAGCTCGTTGGGAACCCCAAGAGGAAGGTATGATGAGCACAGCAGCAAGTTTCCCTCAGTTATGAAACCAAGGTTTAATCGAACCGGTAGGAGCAAGGAAATACCCCAAAGGTGTTACTAGCTGAGCTTTGGCAGGGCGCACTACCGGTGCTAGTAGCAACGTCGAGACCTGCACAACACAACCACAGAACTTTGTCCCCAACTTGCGATGAGGTTGTCAATCTCGCCGTGTTTTGCAGAAAACAAAGGATTAAATCTATCAAATGGAAATAAGTAAAAGTTTGCAGAAAGTAAACACCAAGCAGTAAATAGTTTATAGATTGTATGTAAAGAAATGGACCGGGATCCATAGTTCACTAGAGGTGGCTCTCCTTAAGATAGATAACATGCTGGGTGAACAAATTACAGCGGGGCAATTGACAAACACCGAGAAAGCAATACATGCATATATTAATCATCTTGACTCCTTTGAGACTTGATTGGGCATTACAACATTATACATAAACCGCCATCCAACTGCATCTATGACTAATAATCCACCTTTAGGTTATCATCCGAACCCCCTCCAGTATTAAGTTGCAAGCAACAGATTATTGCTTTACGAACTATGTGTAAAGTAAACAATACGATTGTTCTATGAACAAAGGATTCCTGTTTTCTCCCTAGAAGCAACAACACATCTAGTACCTTAGAGATTTCTGTCACTTCCCCTGATTACCAGAGGCATGAACCCACTATCGAGCATAAATACTAACTCTTGGAGTTGCTAGCATCTACTTGGCCAAGATAGCTACTAACAACGGAAAGCATGCAAGATCTTAAATAACAAAGACATGATAGAATCAATAATTAATCTAAAAAAGCATCTCAATATCCATCGGATCCCTGCAAACACAACATGTAGAATTACAAATAGATGATCTTGATCATGAACGGATCTCACAAGATCTAAACATGAAAGCACAAAGGAGGAGAACCAGCCATCTAGCTACTACATGGATCCGTAGTCCAAGGATGAACTACTCACACATCACACCGGAGGTTTGCATGGTGATGAAGAAGGCCTCCAGGGTGAATTCCCCTCTCCGGCAGGGTGCCGGGAAGCGCTTCAGATCCCTCCCGATCTAGGGATGGATATGACAGCAGCTACAGACTCGTTCATGGATTTTTGGTCGGGTACTTATGGTTTACGTCCTGAGGGCAATATATAATCGGAAGGAGAGGCCGAAGGGGTGCCGGGAGCCACCACAACACCCCCTGGCGCGAGCCCAGCCTGGCCGCGCGGCCAGGTGGTTTGGCCGGCCCCTGGCCCTTCTCCGTCTCTTATTCTGGCACTTGATCACTTCCGGAAAAATAGGCACTTTGGCTTTTGTCTCGTCCAATTCCGAGAATATTCATTTTCTGACATTCCTAGAACCAAAAACAGCAGAAAACAGGCAGTTGGCACTGTGGCTCTTGTTAATAGGTTAGTCCAAGAAATCATATGAAAAGTACTCCAAAGTTGGAACAAAACACAAGAAAGTGGGATAAACCAAGCATGGAACATAAAAAATTATAGATACATTTGCAATGTATCAACATCCCCAAGCTTAACTCCTGCTCGTCCTCGAGTATGTAAGTGATAAAAAGAAAGAATAATTTTTGAGGTGACATGCACCATCAAAGACTTGATCAAAGTATTTGCAAAACATTCAAAGCTAGGATCATAGTACTTCAATCATAACATGAAAGACAAAGTTCTAGCAATAAGCAAAGAAACTATGATGCAACATGAAAAGGCACAAACAAAATATTCATGAATAACAATGCTTTGCAAGACGTTTGTTTGTTTCACATAAAGAAAACATAGCATAATAGTATTCAGCTTGTCCCTCAATAGAGTAGCAAATATAAATGCATAGGACACCTTCAAAGTTCATAAGAGTGACTAGATACAATAGTTTAAAACAAGCAATAACAAGTTATGCATCAATCAACTAGTCTTGGGACAATGCACATAGAACTAAGAATGGCCACTATGCTCTCAAAGTAGGTGCATAAAGATAGAAGGTGGAGACTCAATATAATTGTGGAAGAAAAGCCTTTAGTAAAATGAAGTAGGGATTCAAGTCTCATAAAGAGCTTCCAAAAATTATGGTACTTATAGCTTTCAGCTCTCATTGCCCCTATTCATAAGCATCTTGAAGTGATTAAGGTTAAAGTGAACAAACTATGGTGTACATGCTTGACGAAGTATAAGTTAGAAATCTCATGTCCCTTGTATACGAGGGCCGCTCCTCATGCTACTCAAGTTTAGTCACCAGTAAGTTCTTGTCATCGTAAGTACATGTGTATCATAGAGAACCGCCAACGGGGTACCCCTTGCCTGATGATACGGAAGAATCTCCATATCAAAATGACAAGGCAAGCAGACAACGAGCATCTCAGCATTCTTCTTATTTACCATGGGAATATGGTGCTTTTTTTATCTCGTTCCTCTTTTCATAGCATCTCTTTTTTTTCTTTTCTCTTTTTTTCTCAATATAGGACTCTTTTTTTTATAAGAAGAATGCTTCATAGACAGCTCATTATGGTTATGCTGTAGGTTTCCACCATGTCAGCATGGATTAGACCAACGGCCCAGGCGTTTCTCTAACACATATACATAACTCCATGGACTTACAAGCTCCCCTTTCATTTCACACTGACGGCATCCATATACAAAAGAGCATGATATCAACTAGGTACAAGTACCAAGTGCAATGTTGAAAGCGTTCCCCATGAAAGCATGGTTCTGCTAATTCCCAACAAATAACTGCAAGCATATACAACATAGAAGACACAATGGTTCAAGTTTATTAAGGGCAAGTAAAGTAAAGTGTGCCATCAAGTTCGTGAGAGCTTTAATCACTAGTTTTATCATAACAAGTGGAAGGTAAACAAAAGCATGAATGTACTTGGAATAGCATAAGCTAGTAGGTAGGTATGGTGGACTCTTTGGAATAACTTGGTTTAGGGAGTTGGATGCATGAGTGGAACTCATACTTTGTTGTGGAGGCTAGCAAAAGACTGGGAGCGACAAACTAAGAGAGCAATAATGGCCATAATCATGCAGAGCGAAAAAACATCATTGATCAAAGCATAAAGTGATACTACAAGTTGAAAACTAAAGGATCATAAAGGCTATAGTCATAACATGGTGTGAGCATGCGCCAAGTCAACCCAAATAAAGCATCAAAGGAGAATACCACTATACTATGCTTTAATATGCTAAAACAACGCATGATTCATCCAAGAAACATTAAGCAATCTCAATTGTTTATAACAAGTCATTCTACAGCAAAGAATACTAAGCATAAAGCCAAAACAATATCAAGCATGGCATGACAAAGCATAGGCCACAGTCAAAAACAAGCTCTTTTTACCACAAAAGTATGAACTTTCCTACTCTTTTCCAAACCAAACCAAACTATTTGCAAACCAATGCATGAAAGAGGGGGTCCAACCAATTTATTCAGAAAACTAAGCAAACCAAGGCAAACTAAAACCAAAACAAAAACGAAAAAAAAGACGCTCCAAGAAAAACACAACTGTGCATGCAACAATAAAAATGAAGCGTTTGGAACAAACCTGGGATTTTTATTGATGAAGAAGGGGATGCCTTGGGCATCCCCAAGCTTTGAAGCTTGTACTTCTTGGATATTTCTTGGGGTGACATGCGTGGCATCCCCAAGCTTAAGCTTTAGTCCATCCTTTATCTCATTACTCATTCCTTCCATATACCTGAAATTTTTCCTTCATACAAAACTTCACACAATCTCATTAGCAACATTAGTGCACTTAAGATAAATAAGTCTCAAGGTTCAGTTCTAACACCAAATAAACTTACATTAGAACACTAGCTACTGTAGCACTTCCCTCAAAAAGCTCAATTCCCCAAAAGAACTCAAAAAGGAACCCACAAGAAGCAAATGCAGAAAATGGCAGAATTCTGTCAAAACAGACCAGCAGGTAAAAACGAATTTTTTCGAAGACCTTCTGTTGCTCAAATCAAAAAGTGTTGAACTAACGAAAGTTATATAACAACCTGGGGCAGAAGCACCAAAAATTACAGCTCAATCCGACATACAGATCTCTGTCACAAATGTTTACGGTGAAGCACAAAAAACTGTTTTGGGACAGCAACTTTCACAATCATTACTTCACTCTCATTAGAGGTTACTCTTGGCACAAAAAGCAAATAAAAAGGATAAGGAGAGGTTATTAAAGAGGTAAAACTTCCAAGACTTATCTAAAACTTTTGGGTTATCTCCCAATAAGTACTTTTCTTTAACGTCTTTGAGTTAGGCATAAGAAGCAAAGAAAGAATCAAGTGTTCTCAAATGAAGAAGCATTAAGATTAATACCAGAAAATTTCTCTCTCATTACCAGATTGAGTAAAGCAGGTTTTATCTCAAAGAAAGTATTTTCAGCCACAGGTGGAGCAATAGGTGTGCTCATAAAATCAATGTTGTTGGTGCTAGTGAAGTCACACAACTTAGTGTTTTCAAGAGTAGTCATTTTTTTGGGTTTTCAGATAAGAAAGCAAACTTGTAAAACTAATTTTTTTGGGTGTTTTTGATAAAAAAAACAAGCAAACAAAGCAAAAATAAACTAAGCAAAACAAAAACAACAAAGTAAAGAGATTTTTTATGAGGGACTCCCCTTGTGAAGATGTCCTTGACTCCCCGGCAACGGCGCCAGAAAAATGCTTGATGGCTCGTGGTTGATGTAGAGCTCGTTGGGAACCCCAAGAGGAAGGTATGATGAGCACATCAGCAAGTTTCCCTTAGTTATGAAACCAAGGTTTAAACGAACCAGTAGGAGCAGGGAAACACCCCGAAGGTGTTACTAGCTGAGCTTTGGCAGGGCGGACTACCGGTGCTAGTAGCAACGTGGAGACCTGCACAACACAACCACAGAACTTTATCCCCAACTTGCGATGAGGTTGTCAATCTCACCGTGTTTTGCAGAAAACAAAGGATTAAACGTATCGAATGGAAAGAAGTAATAATTTGCAGAAAGTAAACACAAAGAAGTAAACAGTTGTAGATTGTATGTAAAGAAAAGGACCGGGATCCATAGTTCACTAGAGGTGGCTCTCCTTAAGATAGATAACATGCTGGGTGAACAAATTACAGCGAGACAATTGACAAACACCGAGAAAGCAATACATGCATATACTAATCATCTTGACTCCTTTGAGACTTGATTGGGCATTACAACATAATACATAGGCCGCAATCCAACTGTATCTATGACTAATAATCCACCTTCAGGTTATCATCCGAACCCCCTCCAGTATTAAGTTGCAAGTAACAGATTATTGCTTTACGAATTGTGTGTAAAGTAAACAATACGATTGTTCTATGAACAAAGGATTGTTGTTTTCTCCCTAGTAGCAATAGCACATCTAGTACCTTAGAGATTTCTGTCACTTCCCCAGATTACCAGAGGCATGAACCCACTATCGAGCATAAATACTAACTCTTGAGTTACTAGCATCTACTTGGCCAAGATAGCTACTAACAACGGAAAGCATGCAAGATCTCAAATAACAAAGACATGATAGAATCAATTATCAATCTGAAATAGCATCTCAATATCCATCGGATCCCCGCAAACACAACATGCAGAATTACAAATAGATGATATTGATCATGAACGGAGCTCACAAGGTCTAAGATTGAAAGCACAAAGGAGGAGAACCAGCCATCTAGCTACTACATGGATCCGTAGTCCAAGGATGAACTACTCACACATCACACCGGAGGCTTTCATGGTGATGAATAAGGCCTCCAGGGTGAATTCCCCTCTCCGGCAGGGTGCCGGGAAGAGCTTCAGATCTCTCCCGATCTAGGGATGGAGATGACGGCGGCTACAGACTCTTTCGTGGATTTTTGATCGGGTACTTAGGGTTTACGTCCCGAGGGCATCTTATAGCCGGAAGGGGAGGCCGAGGGTGTGTCGGGAGCCACCACACCACCCCCTGGCGCGGGCCCAGCCTGGCCGCGCGGCCAGGTGGTGTGGTCGGCCCCTGGCCCTTATCCGTCTCGTATTCTGGCACTTGATCACTTCCGAGAAATAGGCACTTTGGATTTTGTCCCGTCCAATTCCGAGAATATTCATTTTCTGACTTTCGTGGAACCAAAAACAGCAGAAAACAGGCATCTGGCACCGTGGCTCTTGTTAATAGGTTAGTCCAAGAAATCATATGAAAAGTACTCCAAAGTTGGAACAAAACACAAGAAAGTGGATAAAACCAAGCATGGAACATCAAAACTTATAGATACATTTGCAATGTATCACTAACCCGCGTCAGCCTTTCCGTAAAGACACATCGGGCCTGTAGTTGTTTTCCTAGAAAATTCCACCACGTACAGGTCATTTTCGACATATCCCACGAAAGTGACTTTTAGAGACTTGCTCCACAAGAGTACCACCAAATCAGCATCAATATAAACTGCAAAGTCTATCTTACCAAGGGCGCGAACTGAAAGTAAGTTGTAACCGAGGGTCTCAACAAGCATCACATCCACAAGAGAGATATCGTGAGCCACCACAACTTTGCCGAGACCCAATCCCTCAGATTTTGACTTGTCACCATAGGAGACGGTTATGTGATCAAGGTTTGGCCGCAACTCCGTGATGATATCCTTGCTTCCGGTCATATGACTCGTTCAACCGCTATCGAGTACCCATTTAGAACCACCGGAAGCATAGCCCTACAAGAAAATTACTTCTTGGTTTTAGGTATCCATTTTTCAATGGGTCCTTTCATGTTAGTGACAAGGGTCTTGGGAACCCAAATAGACCAAGGAATGTAACAATCATAAGGGCCTACATAAATAGCATAAACATCACCATAATAATCGCAATATAGTTCAAAGTTAGGATTATTGACCCCTGCAAAACCATCATATTTAGTCTTGTCATTGGTAATGTTGCTAGTCTTTGGTTGAGTAGTATTGCTCTTCTTCTTCTTGTTGTTTTTCTTGCTCTTTATCTTGGGAATGTAACCAAGACCTTCTTTACTATTGTTTATCCTTTGCTTGCTCAGTATCTCATCAATAACTTCTTTACCTTTGTGCTGAGAACTTCTTGCAAGGTCTTCTTTTCCAGAGGATGAAGTGGAGGTACTTGGCACATCATACCGTTTCAATTGAGTTTGGAGCTGGTCATGAGACTCATTTCAAGTAGAATGATCACTCTTCAATGCCTTGTGAGCACTTTCAAGATTATCAAGCTTCTCCAAAAGTCTAGCATGAACAACCCCAAATTCAATCTTTTCTTTCTTTAGTTTCTTTACCTTGGCAAGTGCATGGTCACGTTCTTCGATGAGTTGAGCCACAACTTCTTCTTGTGACTCCTCAATGGATTTGAGTCTCTCTTCCAAAGATACTCGAGCTTCCTCTTCCTCTTCCAAGGCATTCTTCAAAGAAGCTATCTCCAAGGCATCTTCTTTTTCAATTCTTCCATTTGCTTCAAGAAGATCTTCGGCTTGAGCAAGTTGACTCATAAGAGCATCAAAATGGAGTTTGTGCTCACCTTGCAGGTTAGTGAAAAAAGTATCCAAAGCAATAACTTCTTCTTTCATTTTAAGACTGTCATGATCATCCATATCCAAAATTATGTTAGTCTTAGGAAATGAAGAGCTAGAAGTTGATACCTCGGACCCTCTTGCCATTAGGCAAGTGGCGTTGTTGTTGATGACATTCTCGTTTGGTGAGTCGAAGAGAGATGAAGGAGTCGATGTGGTGGCTATAGCAGCCTCCTCGTGGGAACTATCATCATCCTCTTCATCTTCACTTACAGAGGAGTATTCTTCTTGTGCAAGTAAGATGATCCTGGGTTGCTTCTTGAAGGGGCCATTCATCTTAATAAATGGCTTCTTCTTAGGTGCTTTAGATTTCTCTTTAAGAATGAGCCTTCCACCATTGTATTCTCTATTTTGATACGGACACTCGGCTACAAAGTGCATTCTATCTCCACAGTTTCAGCAAGTTCTCAATCTTGGGCCACTTTCTCTTCTTCCATTTGACCCGTTTTTGCGCTCAAGTTCCGACTTGGCTTTGGCAAGGTCCTTCCAAAAGTTCCTTGCATAAAATTCCATGTACTCACTATGAGCACGTTTGACTTCATCGGGGCAGTCCATGGAGGCCCCATCAAAAGCTCTTTCATGTTCCTCTTGCTCAACAACATTGGCTTTGAGAGCCACATTGACACCCTTTTGCATTCCAATGGCCCGCGCACGGGCATCTTCAGCATTCTTTGCTGCCACTTTAAATGACGTCATTTCTTGCATGACTTCATTGGATGTCATTTGATGGTAGTTATGTCTACCTTGCAGGCTCTTCAAGTCCATTGGCTCGAAAGGCATTAAGGCACTCACATATTTCCTTTTTATCCATGCATCATCAATGTGAGTGGCCCCATGCTTTCTAAATGTTGTTGCGATGCCCTTGAGTCTTCCATACATGTCCTCATGGTTTTCACCATCCAACATGTAGAACCCCTCAGCTTCATTAGTAAGGGCATCATACCTGTTCCTTCTCATGCTTTCATTCCCAACAAAAAGATCTGTAAGATCATCCCAAGATTCTTTAGCTGTGTTGAGATGTTCAATGTGTGGCATGTCCTTGGGACCCACACCAAGCTGTATCATGTGGAGAGCAGTGGCATTCAATTGGCTGTCCACAACTTCTCTTCTTGTTAGGTTGGTTTGATCTCCAATATGAAGACCCTCTTCAATAATCCTCCAAAGTTCAATAGACGAGCTGCAAACATGACATTTCATTAAGAATTGCCATTGATTGAAAGAGGATGCAGTGAGCTTGGGTGGATCACCCCTATTGTTTATATGCGGATGAGGGATAGGTGGGTCGGGGGAATATACGTGGCGAACCTCACTATATTCCTCCTTACCACTTCCCTTCTTGGAGGTGGAACCATTAAGTTTTTCACCTTCCACATCATCATCCTTGGATCCAGTGTTACCCTTTTCCTTAGATGATGGTGTGGCAGCCTCAGGGGAGGATGGAGATGGGGCTATGGATGATGTGAGGCGAGCAATCATTTGATTCATCTCCTCCATCTTGGCCTCAAAGGATTTCAACAAGGTTGTTTGCAACGTCTTGAGATCATCCATTGTGACCTTATCCACAGCCTCATTCCCATCATCCTTGGTACCCATACTACTCTTCGGCGGTTAAGCCCAAATTAAGAGCAGGGGCTCTGATACCAATTGAAATGGATCATATGGGCACCTAGAGGGGGGGTGTGAATAGGTGCTACTCCAAATTTTAATACTTCTTCAATTTTAGGCTTAGCACAAAGGGTAAATTCTCTAGATAAACTATTAGGTGGAATTTCCCTATATTTAAACCTATCTACTAGCGAGTAAAGAGCGAGTGGAAGAGGAACGGGTAAACCGTAGCGAAGCACACAGAGACACAAGATTTGTTTGACCATAGTTCCTTCCTTGTTAAGGGAAGTATGTCTGCGTTGGAGGGGTGGGCGGTACTAAGACCACCACACCATAATAGGCCTCACCCTGTTCTCCGATCGATCCCGCCACCAAAGGCCTGATCCACCTTTCCACTATAGGTACCCTTCGAGGCGGGCACCAGCGCCTTTACACAACTAGCGGGGCAACAACTCCACAATCAACTTGGAGGCTCCCGAAATGACAACAAGCTGCCACAAGAACAAAGTTGTCAAATACAACGAACAAGATTTAGGTATTGACAAGAATACTAGATCAGGGATTTCTCCAACTGAATGGAGAGGAGTTGATGTGCTTGATTCGTGATGACGATGATGATCTTCTCCTCCTTCAATTCCCCCAAAGATCACAGCCTTCGGGTGGTTGAAGTGGGAGATCGAGAATGAGAGCTCTTGCACAATGTGTGGACAATTTCGAATGAATCAAGCGTTCTGAATGTTAAGGGAAGAAAGGGTATTTACCCCCTTCCGAAACCAGCCGTTGGACACTTTGGGGGCCGGATTATCCGGCTCAAGTGAAGGCCGGATTATACGGCCTGGGGAAAACGCCGCCCCAGACTCGGAATATTCGGCAGATAATTTGCCCCCTATCAGAGCGTCGCGCCGAGCTTGCCCTTGATCAACTTCTGGGGGCCGGATTATCTGGTCCTATGTGAAGGCCGGATTATCCGGCCTGGGGAGGAAGAAACCGCCCCAGTTTGGATTTTCCGAGAGAAAATCTGACCGGATACCGAGCAACGCGCCTTGGCTGCTTTTGCTCAAAAACTAGGGGCCAGATTATCCGGCCCATGCGACCGCCGGATTATCCGGCCTCGGGAGGAAAAACCGCCCCAGTTCAGATTTTCCCGGAGAAAATCCGACCGGACTCCGAGCGACGCGCCTTGGCTCCCTTTGAGCAATGAGGTAGGTCGGATTATCCGGCCCTTGGTGGGGCGGATAATCCGGCCCCCCTCAAAGCTTCCTGCACACTTAGCGCACATGAATAATCTCCATAGTATTGTTATCTAACACGCAAAACATAGGAAAACATGAAATGTTCTTTTAGCTGCCTTGACTGTATAAACCTTCACACCATAATTATAAACATATCTAATCACTATTGCTAAGTACAAGGAACAGCTTGTGGCCAAGGGTTACACTCAAAAAGAAGGTGAAGACTTCCTTGATACTTACTCACATGTTGCTAGATTGACCACCATTCAAGTACTACTTTCATTGGTTGCTTCACACGGTCTTCTCATTTATAAAATGGATGTTAAGACATTTTTCCTAAATGGAGAGTTGGATGAGGAAATTTACATGGATCAGCCAGATGGTTTTGTAGTAAGTGGTCAAGAAGGACAGGTGTGCAAGTTGCTGAAGCCTTTGTATGGCATAAAATAATCCCCTAAGTAGTGGCATGAGAAGTTTGAAAGAACTATAACTATTGCAGGCTTTATTGTAAATGAAGATGGCAAGTGTGTGTACCATCTCCATCGTGGGGGTGAAGGAGTCATAGTTTTTTGTATGTTGATGACATACTAATTTTCGAAACCAACCTTAATGCGGTTAAGCAGGTCAAAGATTTATTATCTCATTCTTTTGAGATGATGTATCCGGAGTAGCTGATGTTATCCTGAACATCAAGATTTTGAGAGAAGATGATGGCGGGATCACATTGCTTCAATCTCACTATGGGGAGGCGGTCTTGAGTCATTTTGGGTATAGTGACTACAAGTCTTCTCAACACCATATTATCCTAGTGTGTTGCTTCGAAAGAATCAAGGGAATGCTAGAGATCAATTGAGATACTCTCAAATAACTAGTTTGTTCATGTATTTAGCTATCGCTACGAGGCATGACATCAGTTTTGTTGTAAGCAAACTCAATCGATTTGTTTCAAATCCTGGAAATGATCATTGGGCATGCTCTTGAAAGAGTTATGCGCTATCTGGTAGGCATTGCGAGCTATGACATTTACTATACTAGGTACCCAAGGGTACTGCAAGGTTACAGTGATTCACATTGGATTTCTGATGCCGATGAGATAAAGGCCACGAGTGGATATATTTTTACATTTGGTGGAGGCAATGTTTCTTGGAAGTATTGCAAGTAGACCCTCTTAAGGAGGTCAACTATTGAAGGAGAACTCATAGCATTAGACACGACCTATGTTTAATCATAGGGGCTTCGTGAACTGTTGATGAACTTACCTGTGGTCAAAAAACCACTACATGCAATCCTTTTGGCCTATGATCTTACATGTTCCCCTTTTATTTCACACCGCCAGGATCCATAAGAAAAAGAATCATGATATCAACGGAATAATAAGTGCAATGTTGAAAGCGTTCCCCATGACACATGGTTCTGCTAACTTCAACTTATAAAGCGCAAGCATATACGCAGCAAAGATGGACTCAATGGTTCAGGTTTAGTAAGTGCAGGAAAGTAAAGTGTGCCTTCAAGTTCGTGAGAGCTATAATCACTAATTTCACATAACAAGTTTAATTCAGAAGGTAGATAAAAACATGAATTTACTTGGAATAGCAATAGTGCTAATAGGTAGGTATGGTGGACACAAATGGCATAGGTTTTGGTTTAAGGATCGGATGCACGAGAAGCATTCCCTCTCAGTACAGGTTTTTGTCTAGCAAGGCTGGGTAGCAAGCATAAGAGTTGAGGGAAACAAACAAACATACAAGTGATAAAAACAAACATGCAATCTTCCTTGGAAGCACAAAAGATCTTAACTTAGAGAATACTAAGCTTATGAGAAAATCAAGAAAGATGATGATGAAATTATATTTATTTAAAGCACTTTTATCTTTTTCATTCAATTATCAAAATAGTGTTGCTACTGATCAAGCCAGGTTTGCCAAAACCAACTAAATTAACTCAATGATCCCAAAGTGATACCAATACTAACAACAAGATCAATCATATAAAATGAATTGAAAACTAATATAAGATATGCAAAAGAGTAAATGATAGAACTTCTCATTAATATTCCATAACGGCAACTCACACCAAGGATACATAGATATCTAACGAGAGGGGGGACACTTCCATAATACAAACCATCCTACATGATAACTTCTCTATTCATGATATGACTCTACTAAAAAGGTAAAAATATACAAGATAGTGATGTGATACCACGACACTCCCCCAAGCTTCGAACAAACCAAGGGGATGCGAAAACCTGATGATGAATTACTCCTTCGGTGGTGGTGGTGTTCTCTCGATGAGCTTTTTGATCAATTTCCCCAAGTCCTCAATATCGAAGGTGAGAGTACGAATAAACTCCGAGTTTTGCTCAATGCGTCTCATGATCATGTCGGGTTGCGAATCCCAGCTCGTACGATTCTTTCCCCACTCTTCCTCCTTGAAGTCTTCTTTTCCTGCATGGTTAGAACGAGGCATATCCCAATTGGAGGGTAGTTTCTCCTTGGGCATATTCTGGCATTGACACTCATGGATAAGGGTATGGAAGGGATTCTTGGTGCGTGGAGAAGGTGACTGTGGAGCCAAACAGTGACGCGGAGGCTTCCCTCTAGTTAACATTCGTGCAGTCCTTTTGATCTTGGCATGGTTTTCCAACACTCCAATGCTTGCAATGGAAGTGCTGGTGTGCGGATGCTAGCTTTTCTTTGCCTCCTCTTCATCTTTACTCTTGATCTCCTTCTCCTTCCCAGGGTCTTGGGGATCCTCCTCCGCAGGCTCTTTTCCTTTACCCTTGGCGGAGACCATTGTGCTTCTAAACTTTAAGAATAGTTCCTGGCAGAAACAGATCGAAATGAAACACGATGAGAACACGATATACGAACCTCAGGGGATCCGGGGGATTATATATTACATATTTTTACAACATAAGGAAGGTACTGGGAGAAAACGGGCCGGAGATGGAGTCTGAGGTGGCCACACCACCTGCTGGCGGGCCAGGGGGGCCGCGCCAGGGGGTGGTGTGAGACGCCCTGGCTCTGTTTCTGTTCCTCTTTCGCTTCGTTGCTTTCCTTGTTTGATAATAACTGCAAAAATATAACTTGACAGATTTTTCGCGGAACTTTTCTTACCAGAACTGTTACCTATTCGAAAAAGGACTCTGCAGGTTTCTGAACTTGGTATTTAGTAGATTCTTCCAGAGTCACAGCTTGAATAACATCAATATCTTCATCTTCATACACATATTGCTAGAGTCATGAAACCTTTCACTATCTTATTACACCATTTTCTCCACTAACCTGAAAATTTCTTTCACACACAAAACTTTAGACAATTCTCATTAGCAACATTAGTGTAAGTGAGGTAGTAAACCTTTTAGGTTCAATGTCAAATGAAATCCATCAAAACATAAGCTACTTTAGCAACTCCTCCCGAAAACCCAAAGAGAATTCAAAAAGGAATTCGATTTAAGAGGCAAATGCAAGAGTGGCAAAAATCTGTCAAAACAGACCAGCAGGTAAAGATCATTTTTTTCGAAAGTCTTCTCTTGCTCAAATAAAAAAGTTCAAAACTACCGGAAGTTAAATAACAACCTGGTACATAAGCAGAAAAATTTACAGCTCAATCCGACCTTCAGAGATTTTCCAAGAATTTTTACAACGACCAAAATCTGTTTCGGGGCAGCAACTTCCCCAAGTCTTACTTCTCTCTCATTAGAGGTTGATATTGACACAAATACCCAGCAAAAAGGAGAAGGAGAGGTTATTGCAGAAGCAATAACTTCCAAGACTCAAAGAAACAAAAGCAATTGAACACAAAAATATATTGGGTTGTCACCCAAAAAGCTCTTTCTTTATAGCCATTAAGATGGGCATGATAATTTCAATGATGATCACATAAGAATATGAATTGAAGTAGAAAAGAGCATCAAGAAGAAAAAATACACATGTTTAAGTCTAACCCACTTCCTATGCAAGGGAGTTTTGTAAGCAAACAAGTTGTTGAAACCAGGGACTGCTAGCATAGGAAGGCAAAACAAGTGCAACATAAAGACTTTCAGCATAAAGCGAGGAAACTTAATATTATTGAGACGCATTAGAACAGTCTTCCCTCTCACATAATAACTTTCAGTATCATGCATAAATTTAATGATGTAACTATCACACGAACCATTGTATAAATGATCACTTATCCTAACAGAAAACACAGGGACACTATCTCTCATAACACTACTTTGTGAAACAATATTAGAAGTATCCTTACAGAGGATAGTGTGTCCATCTTCTACATATTTAGTGACAAATTCTTTCAAATTTTCTATTATAGGTTCATCATTTTGTTCATCAGGTTCAACAGCTTTATTTGTACTTTCATTAACCATACTAGCTATCATAGAATGTTCCTTTACTTTAACTGGGAAAAGTATTTTCTCAATGTAAGGTTTAGTTAAAACATGATTAGTAGTATAAACTTCAATATTTCTTGCAAGAACGCACTTAGAAACATCTTTATATGGTTCATGATACTTATTCCACTTCTTTTTAGGAACTTCAATATAGGAAGCAAAAGCCTTAAAATAAGTTGCAATAGCTTGAGAGTCTAGACCATAAGCATTTTTAATATTTTGAAAGTCATCAGTTCCCATAAAAGATTCAATGCATTCATAATCATAATTTATACCTGAATTTATTCCTTTATCATTCTCCCATGCTTCAGCATTGTCTTGAATACGGTCTAGAAGATCCCATTTAGCTCCTTCTTCCATGCGTGTAAATGATCCAGCACAAGAAGCATCCAATAGACCCTTATCATGAAGAGAAAGCCTTGCATAAAAGTTATTGATAATAATATTTTTGGGGAGCTCATGAATAGGACATTTCAGCATTAGTAACTTCAATCTCCCCCAAGCTTGGGCTATACTCTCTCCATCAAGAGGCCAAAATTTGTATATTTGATTCCGATATTTATGGATCTCACTAGGAGAATAAAATTTTGAATAAAAGAGAGGCACTATTTCCTCCCATTCAAGATATTGGCCATTCTTTAGCAGCTTATACCATTCCTCAGCTCTTGCTTTCAGTGATAATGAGAATAACTTCTTCTTGACTTGATCTGTTGTAATACCTGCACACTTAAACAACCCGCATAATTCATGTATAAAGAGCAAATGATCACCGGGATGGATAGTTCCATCTCCAATATAGTAGTTATCCATAACACGATCAATAATTCTTATAGGTATTTTAAAAGTATCATTCTCAGCAGGTGGTGGTTCATCTACTACCTAAGCAGTGGTAGTAACATTACAAAATAAGAAACTCAGTGAATTATCCATATTGAAATAAAGTAACTAACAGAAATAAACAATACTCACGGTAGAAGTTTCCTTTACCAGTTCCACTCTCCAATAGCACTTCACTCTCCGTCAACGGCGCCGGAAAATAGTCTCGATGACCCACAAGTATAGGGGGTGTATCGTAGTATTTTCGATAAGTAAGAGTGTCGAACCCAACAAGGAGCGGAAGGTGTTGATGAGTGGCTTGGAGCAGGAATTCTCTGTAAATACTTAGCAAACGGATTTTTAGGGGTTTTTGATAATGCAGATACATAAAGTATGAGTAACTAAAACACAATAATAATAAATGCAGCAAGTGGCCCAATCATTTCTTTAGCAAAGGACAAGCCGTTTGTATTACTTAAGATGACGAAACGTTCTCGAGGACACACAGGAATATCGTCAAGTGCTTTCGCTTCATATAGTTGATTAATCTTCTTTAGTTTGACAAGTGTTGTGTGGGTGAACCTGTGCTAATGTACCGACCTTCCTAGGACTAATACATACTTGTGATTATACCCCTTGCAAGAATCCACAAGTACAAGAAAGTAATTAAGATAGAAACCTAACCACAACTTAAAACTCTAAGACCCTGACGTCCCTTGTGCAAAGGTTTCCTAGCGGGGGTTCAGGTTTCTGTCACTACGACAACCCCTACGATTAGTAGCCAAATACACAATGCATTCCCCTAGTCCCATAAAGGTGAAGTGTCATGTAGTCGATGTTCACATGACACCACTAGAAGAAATACACCACAACTTAAATAACAAACTATTGAATCTTTCTCAACACAATTCCACTACTAACAACATGACTTCTCCATGTCCTCAAGAACTAAACGAACTACTCACAAGACATCATATGGATCAAGATAAGAGATGATATAATGATAAGCATCTCTAGCAGACCCCTTATCCGTCTTTGCCCTTTATAAAGCGTTTAAGTGCCGAGAGAAGTGCGATTTTTGCCGCAGAAACAGCCGGGGTGGAATAGACCTCAAAAACAAATATTATTTTTTGCAGCTTGCATATACGGTGTATGTTCCGTAGAATCATGGCCCGAACCCTCAAATCGAATGACCAACACAGAGAAATACAACAGTTTCGACAGTTAGGCAAGTTTAAACATAGTTTCTCATGATTGTGTCGCATAGGACCACAGAAAATATGTCAGCAACGAACATCGATGATCAGCATGCATCAACTTCGGCATCGTGGCCACTTCCCGGAGCATCCTCCGTAGCATGATCAACCCCATGCAGACCTCATTTTCATTCAACAAATTGATGAACAACGTAGGAACTTCGTGCAAAATGGGGCTACGAATTGTGAAACTAGAGCTGTCAATATGAAATCACGAATTGCAAACATTTCCGACGGACACGAGAGGTTCATACCTTGTGGGCACGCCATCTTGCTCGCTAGTGGCGGTGCTCGCCGGTCTCTTGGGGACCGCATTCCTCGTCTTCTTCGTCATTGTCTTCTTTCTCGCCGGCTTCGCAGTGGAAGATGCGGCTGGTAGCAGCATTGTACCGCCGACGTTAGCGCCAGCAGCGGGCTTGCCCAATTCCGAGATCAACACCAAGCCCTGCCGCTTGCGCTTTGGCAGTGCGGCTGGCTCCTGCACGGGCGTGACAGGGTCGCTTCCGCCGGCAACAACCAGATCTGACGGAGAGCGTGCATGGGTTGCATCCGCCAGCGCGACCTTGCTAGGGGTAACCAAAGTCTAGGTAGCTTCCATGGCATCGGAAAACTGGCAAGGGGAGGTTGGACTCGTCGGGGGAAGGGAGATCCGCAGCGGCGGCACAGAGAAGGAGGGGCTGAAAGTTCCGTCGTGCCAAAAAACTAGGGATACGGGGCGGCTTCGGGTCGGCCTATATACGTGGTCGAAACCCGTGTATGTAAGGGCCGAGAGTATGTTTTGATGGGCCCCTGAAATTTTTTAAGGATCGGTCTCGATTAAGGTGTCTGTTGTAGCCACTTTGCTCGTCTAAAACTGTATAGTGGCAGTTATTTTTAAGGATCCGGCCATATAAGGGGTCTGCTAGAGATGCTCTAAGGGGGGCTACTCCACCACTTTTAAGAGCATGAGAAGGAGAGAGACCTACACACATGCTCCTCCTCCACCGCTCGCCTCGCCTCGCCACGCCACACGTTGCGGGAATCTTAGATGCTACTCGTCTTCAGTCACTGCGTGTTTATCTTCTGTAACTGCATGTTCGTTTCGCCTTCCATCTTTTCGTTTCATCTGCCATACTCATCATGTGCCTATAAGAGAGAGAGATCGCTCCTCCTCTCAGACACCCCAATATCAAGCACCATCACCAGTCTTCCCCATCCGCGGCGTGTACCGCGTGTCAGAACAATAGGCCTCCAAGAACCCGCTGCTTCGAGTCCTGTACGGAAAAAGGATAATAAGTTTTTTGCGAGTGCTCATAGCGACTACTGGCTTCATCACGGAGAGCGACGACATCATACCTAACGATGACATCTTCCCTGACACCAACAACCTCTTCGACGGCATGACTGATCCCAACGCCAACGTCAATGTGAGCGGTTCATCTTCTGCACCCAATACTAAATCCTCACTTCTTGTTCAGATATTTTGTCTGCAAATTATGCTTCATATACTATGTGTAGCAATCTGTGTAGAATTGCTATTTACTCTATCTGTTAGATTGCATGACTAGTTTTATTCTAATATTATTAGTTATGTTTTATCTACTGAGTTTCTATAGATTAAATTATATGGTAAATTTCTTATTTTTCAAAATAGGCATACGCCCCGCTAGGTAAATATAGCAACCACCGCTGAGACCGATGCTGGGCTAGACAACACAATGCCCAGAAAAGACAAAAGATGATACAAGATGCTGGGGCAGCAGAACACACATGCCCAAAAGAAAACAAAGCAGAACAAAATGGAGACGAAGTCGGCTCAACTAAACGAGGCAGACCGCAACCGCTGCGCTCACCGAAGAATTCCTACCATGTTCCTAGCCCCGACTCATCAAGCACCAAGCAGCACCCTCAAGAGGGAAGGCGATCGCTGCTTCCCGGACCAGAGACTGGCCCTAGAGTTTCCCCCGGCACATAGAGGGAAGTGGATGAAGGGTAGCCACGCCGCCCTCCAGGAAGGAAAGATGCCACCTACGACGGCACCGCGACGGTGTCGGACGAGCCGCCAAGGATTTCTCCCGAAAAAACCCTATCCACAACCCTCGGGCGATCCGATGCACAGGAACCCCGCAAGGTCGAGACCTTGCCACCACCAGAATTGCCGCCCACGAGCATGCGCCACGACGGTCTCGATCCGCCATCGTCGTCTCCCCGAGCAAGCCGTCACGAGGTCTGCAACATCGAGGTACGGGTAGAGCTGAAGCAGGGCCCGCGATACCGCGGCCGCCGGTGGGAGGGAACAGCCTCCACCGCATGCGGTAGTCGACCGGATGCGGCCACAAACACGCAGACCTCCATAGGTTCGGCAGGGTCCGGCGGACCCGTCTAGCCTCCGCGGAGACATACCAATCCCATGGTGGTCCGGCCGGGCCCCGCCGGGCTCGTAAAGTCTCATGCTACGCTGCAACAGGCCGACTGAGGTCGCCGCGAATCCCCTCCCCCTACCCACCTCGATCGGCAGAGCGAGCAGAGACGAACCAGTCAGCCCGCACTACCCAGATAGGCCCCCGAAAGGGCCCGATCTAGGCCTCCCCGTGCCATGGCACAACCAGTCCGGTGCCCCACCTGCCCCGCCGCCCGCCACCGCGCCGTCGAGCTCCAGCCGTGCTGAACTCCGCCGCCCCAGGTGCACCACCGACGAGAAGGAAGGCCCCGACCCACCCATCCGGCGCGGGGAAGAACGGGCCGCTGCTGCCGGCACCAACCGGGCAGCGCCCGGCGGCCCTAGCCGGCAGCGGCGAAGGAGGGTAGGCGGGGGGGGGGGGGAGGGGGTTTAGTCAGGGTGGGGGTGGTGGTGCCCCCGTCACCCTCGGGGGGGGGGGGGGGGGAGAGGAGCGCGACACTTGTTTTTTCCAGACAGTAGAGATCGGACCTATGAGAAGGAAACACGGTTCCCATTGCTTATATTTCGGACATACTATATGTTCAAAATTGAAAATTAGAGGGATTAATGGTTATAATTTGGGATCTGTATATAAATTGCCTTGCTAGGAACCTAAATTTTATCGTGTACATAGGCTTAGTCTTATAGCTAGTTATGCCTTACTAGGTCCTGGCATTTGAACTATGAGTTGATTTCTACAAGTAAACCAAATATGATAAGATTTGAAATATCATTTCATTATAGTAAAGCTTGATGAAGTTCCTAATATATACAAACATTTTAAGGTATATCATTTGAAGTTCCTAAAATGGAGAGTCGTCTGAAGCATATCACGTCTGACCAAGCGAGAGCGAGTGAACTTCTCTGATCTCCTTCCTAAATAACTGCAATCGGGATCCGCGTACTCAAAACAAAAGAGCCCGGAAACTGAATACTTCTACGGAGCATGACATTTTTGGTTTGAAATTTATATATACTCTGTAACTGGGAAGGGGTTCAAAATGTAAGCGCCACTTCAGTATGGAAATGCACAGATCCGGTAAAAGGAAAGTTATCTATTCGGTCGGCATTTCTGCAATGGGCCGGCCGGGTGACCACCGTACCGTAGATCTGTTTTTTCTTCCATTTTGGGGCCTGTCAAGTAATAATTAATAAGTAATGAAATGTTTCCAAACGGTTGCTAGCCTTCTTTTGGGGTCTAGCTATCGAGGGCCAAGAACAAGTCATGTCGGCTGGAGATTCTCTCGCCTCGCATTCTCGCAAGGTACGTTGATGGGTTCACGGGCACTATAGTTTTTAAGCACGCTGTGTTTATCTCGAGACACCATACCTGCATGTCCTGTATGTCAGGCGTACATAGTACGTGTACGGAGCAGCGTGCATGCATGTGCTGATGACATGGTCGATCAAGCGTACGTAGACTACATAGACCTGAAGTCGAGGTTACATTGGCGCTCTATATACAGACGCATGCATGACGGTAACGGCAAGGACAAAATGATGCAAGACATATATTTTCAAACGCAGCTGAAAGAATAGCACAATTTTTCCTTCTTAAGTTTCACCCAGCCCATTAATTACAGTACTGGTTGTAAAAAAAGCAAACTGACATATATGAAGAAGCTCAAATTAAACTGGACATCAAACCCTGAACAAATGAATTAAAAACTAACCAACAACAAAAGCGCGCGTGCATCTAAATACACCATGTATCGACGAAACTCAACACATACTCATCAGCGACGAGCATCTGCAAGCAGCCTCCTCCCAACCTTGTTGTTGACGAATGCATGGCCGATACCTGGGCTGTGGCCTGGGTTCGAGGGCCGAGGGTCGTCGGTCGCCCTCACAAAGGCGCCTTCGCCTTCTAGAGGAGCAACGGTGGTGCCATCGGTCACTCCATTCGTCGGAGTTGTGCCGTGAGAAAACATGAATTGAGAGGAAAGGATTAGCGCGGCAAGGAGAACAACTTTGCTGATATTGCTCATGATGGTCATGGCCATTTTTTCACTACAAGCAAGGGCTGCGAGAGCAAAGAGCTAACGAGCAGAGACAAGCTAAAGGCAGCTAGCGCTAGCTAAACACTTCAAGTTAGTTAGCTAGCTATTGATAGATGGATGCAACCCTAAGTATGTCCCGTGCGTCTATTTATAGGAAGGGACTAGTAGATACCTACCACTCGCCGAAGGAATCCAACCAATATGCACGGTACTGTACTACATAACACTCCGGAGAATATGCAAGTGGGCGCACATCGCAGTACTGTATGTGAGTTGCAATTCTTGCCCCTTCACGTGGAGGGGGATCTTGAAAAACAGATGTCATTTCAACTTCTATTAATTTCTACAAAAAAAAAATTGTCCTACAATTTCGTACAAGTTCTAGCCATTTTCTCCATTTAGTCACCCATCAATGCCAGACAAAAAGGGTGATTATTTCTTGCATCCCACTCTACAAGGACATCAATTTTGTTACCTAAGGAATATAAGAAATAGTGCTCGATTTAGAAGCATCATGTCTATTTGTGCTGTAGATAGTTAAAGTAAAAAATGACATTTTCTTCTATCCTGGCTTCTAAATAAATAGTGTCGTCAGGTATATATGCAGCAGTATTTTACTTAGATTCATTTCGGGATTTTCGCCAAGTACTTCGCAAAGTTCACCGGTTTCATACATACATTGTTGCCAGCCGCTGATATATACGCATCAAGTGAGTTTGAAAGTGATTTTGTGGGATTTGCATCCTGGATAATTTTCCTCTATGAAGTAAGTTTGATTTGTACGATCAGAAAACTTACCTTTTTTCATCGCAAAAAAGGGCAATCTTAGGCTTTATGTCCGTTATACCACTTTGCACTAAGTTTTCAAAGGAAAATTCGATGCAGTTCCACCCGCTTGGAAAAAATCCTACAAGTGATGAGTTCCATGTTTACTATATGTTATAATCAAACACTACTTCATCCAATTACTGTGGTTTCACTGCGCAGGAAACACATGATATGCCGACGGCCTATGCCCGTTGGCTTATGTCCTTTTGCCATCAGCGTTATGATATGCCGACGGCCACCGTAGGAACCGTGCCTTCGGCACAGGTTTCATCAGCGTAGCTTGCTAGCCGTCAGCATAGCTCCCTTGTGCCAACTGTTTGGGCTAGTTGTCGGCATAGCTCCCAAAGTCCAGACTGTTTGGGCTAGCCTTCCATATGCAGAACTGACGGAACGACCGTCTGACGGCGTCGCCGCTACGTCGATGGCTAGGCCGTCAGCACATCTTGCCACATGGAGGTTGCTAGGAACACGCTAGGGCGGGGCTGCTCGGCACGATGTCGATTACCAACCTACGCCGACGGCCAGACCGTCAGCTTCTCTTACCACACGACATAGTCTGGGAGGTTGCCAGGGCGAGATTGACACATCACTATACCAACAACCTGGCCACTAGCACACGTAAAGAGTGGTGTCATCAGCCAGACTGTCGACATAGAAGAAGGAGAGACACCGACGGACATGCCTTCATCATAGAGACACGCGTTACGAGCTGGTAGAAAAGCTAGGAACTTGGTGACCATTGATGACAACTCCAATTTATCCTTCTCGGCGTAACCCTAGTCCATGAACCTCGTAGATCTATCCCTTACCGGGTTTCAACGACGGTTGATCAATGAATTTTTATCTTTATTTTGGTTAGCTTAGGTCATACCAACATGAGAAACCAAGCTTGAGTCCAAGATTTCAAAACAATCCCTCTGGTTGACTTGATGTGGGAGTTTCCAGCTATGCGTGTAGAACTTTTCTAAGTGTTATCTCATGTATGTGAACAGGCTTGCACCTCAATGTTGAGTTCTGACTATCTCAATATTTTACCATAATTTTATATATTATTTAGGGACACATGTAAGTTTTGGAGAGATTATGATGCTCCAATACTCGGTTTTCAGCGAATTCCTAAACCATGGGCCCCATAGTTCTACCTCTCAATAATTATCTGTATGAAGGTTGACCAATGAACCTTTATATTTCTTCTTGATAAGTTAGGTCATAGCAATATGGAAAACTAGGACTGCAACTATTTTACTCAGGTTGACCTGTAGCGGCAGTTTCCCAGTATATTATTTTATTTGAGCGCATATGTGACCATAAGATATTTAAAAAAATCAAAACCATTATATTATTTGATTTTGTATGATATATCAGTAATAAGTAAAAGTACAATGCAATAAGAAAATCAAATAAAACATAAGTAAATCAAAGGAATTGGATGTACTAAATAGAAAATGGAAACATAGATATACGCTGACGTCATTGTCGCCAGCATAGATATGAGTAGACTATGCCAACAGGCAACAGCTGTCCATTATGGTCGTGGGTATATGTGTAACGTCCTCGAGCTTCCGTCGTTTTGTGGTTCGCCAACGCCACGTGGCAGAGAGTTATGCCGATGGCCCTAGTTGTCGGCATAGCTCCAGATAAGCCGACGAACAAGTTATACGGATGGTGGTCGTCGGCATAGCGCTAGATAAGCCGATGGCCAAGCTACACCGACTTTCCCCTGGTCGAGGCATATCATGTGTATGCTGACGGCCGATATTGGTCGTCGGCATATATTTTGGCCGTCAGATTCCGCACGTTTTTTTTACTGTTTATAGCATTGAAAAAGACATAAGAATTTGGTATTGGTTGAGCCATATGTTCGTTTTGACTGACTTGTATAATAACTCGTTATAAAAACTTTACAATGAAGTTAACACCGTGTGTCAATCGCTGCAGAGACCGGTGATTATTTTTTCGGAGGAAAAATATACATTCCTCGACCCTTTTTTTTTGCCTTTTTAAAATTGTATGAACAAAAGTGCTCCTATGTAATGTCCTTTGGGTTGTTGAACTGACCACACTGCTAATCATATATTGAGAGGAGAATCAGGTCGGGGCGTGACAGCTGAGCAGAAGTGCTCATTAGAGGAACCCGGACGAAATAATGTTGGCTGGGGTACCCTAGATTAAGCGCAAAGTAACTTGAGAACAGTTCCAGATCAGCTGCTAGCCTCGAATATTCCCACGGGGAGGTGGCGGCGGGCATGCATATGTATGCACATGCGCGCAACTCCAAAGAGATCGACGGCGCGCGCGTGCATACCTGCTAGCTTCACGTGTGGAGGCATGCATGCACCAGCTAGGCGCGCTAGCACCGGTAGAAAGAGGGTTTTTGTTCAGCACCCAAATTCTATTAGTCCCGGTTCGTTTCCATAATCAGGACCAATGCCAGGCACTGGTTTCGGTTCATGCCGCCTGGGCATTGGTCCCGGTTCATCTGTAAGCATTGGTCCCGGTTGGTGGCATGAACCGAGACCAATTCTCCCGCGACGCACACATGGCGCTCTGTGGGGCATTGGTCCCGGTTCATGCCACGAACCGGGACCAAAAACTCCGCGACGGTCAGCAGTCCAGGACAATTAATGTAAATTAATTCAGGGCGGAAACTAATTCGAGGCAGAAATTAATCCGAGGTAGAAATTAAATTGATCACTATTTTTGAAAAAATCTTTCATGAATTAATCGAGACAAAGGTCTAAATAGAGATATTTTATTATTCGACCACAAATTTTTCCATACAAAGATGCGACTTTACAAATTCCTAGTCGACAACACTTCCGCTGCCGCTGTCCTCCGAACCGCCGGCTTCCTCGTTATCGTCGGACGAAATCTTCACGATTTCGGCGTTGTTCGGGAGACGGAGCTCCTCTGCGCGCCTAGCGGCGTCGATGGCGGTGTAGATGGTCCGTCCAGGGACGGACCAGAACATCTCCCGCCCTTCTTCGTTGCGGCGATCCGGGTGCACCAGGCGCCCGTCCACGAAACGGTTGCCAAGCTTGGCCTTCCGCTCCTTCTTGAACAGCCGGGGCCAGTACTCGCTGGCCGCCGCGTACCGGGGCAACGCCCTCATGCATGCGGGCAGTTGGCGGCGACGCTCCGCGATGACGTACTCCATCTCGTATCCGCGGGGGTTGAGGAGCGGAGCCACCGGCACACCCGCCTCGCTGATGCGAAATCCGACAGACACGGTCGCGCGCGGCAACGCGAGGATGCCGTAGATCGCAAACATCGCCGTCTCGTAGTGGTTGAGCGTGGGCACCTCCATGATGGCGCGGTGGAGATTGGAGAGGGAGGGGAGGCGAGACGACGGCGCGGTGGAGAGGCGATGGCTAAAGGGGTGGGGTGGAGAGGGACTGCAGAGAGGCAGAGGCGATGGCGAAAGCGAGCGCTATGGCCTCATATTTATACACGGGGACGACGAAGCGACGGTGGGCATTGGTCCCGATTATTGCCACGAACCGGGACCAAATCCCCTCCCGAGCGACACGTGGCGGCCCAGCGGCGCGCCCCCCACCCAGGTCGTTGGTCCCGGGTCGTGCCATTAACCGGAACCAATGACCTGGGTGGGGTGCGAGCTGTGGGGCCGCCACATGTCGTGCGGGAGGGGCTTTGGTCCCGGTTCGTGGCAATAACTGGGACTAAAAACCCTCCCCTGGCTATATATAAGCCCACCCATTTGCCCACCAAATTTTGCTAGATTGTGTGTGAGGTGTGGGTGCTAACTTTTTTTTCTTTGATTGCACACAAGGTGTTCGAAGAAATGTCCGAGCCACACTTTAGTTCGCACAACACTGTATCCTCGGCTGAGGTTAGCAACCTTATCTTCTTTATCTGTAACTGATACAAAAATATTGCATCTATCCATGTAGGGTGGTCCTTTTACTATTCACGATGTTATTGTAATGGTTAATTATTATGACGCAGATCGATGCACGGATGTGATGGATGTATGGTGACCGACGCCATTCCGATTTTATTGCAGGCCTCCATAATTTTATCGATTTGGCTAAGGCAAACAAAGTGGATAATTTTATGCCTTGTCCCTACGTCGACTGTCGGAACGTGGCGGAGCACTCTGCTCCGAGAATCCTTCAAAGCCATCTGCTTCGGAGAGGTTTCATGCCCGGATATTATTGTTAGGCCATGCACCGAGAAAGAGGGGTTAGGCTGGAAGAAAATGAAGAAGAGGAGGATGATGACAGCTATCCTATCTCCCCTAAAGAATACGGTGATACTGCAATGGAAGACAATGAAGAAGAGGGAGGTGGCAATGAAGAAGAACAATGGGCATCGGATTAGCCCACTGCTGGTCTTGATCGGGTCATTTCTGATGCAAAGCAACAATGTGATACAGAAAGGGAGAAGCTTAAGTTGAAGGCCATGCAAAAGGATCACAAAAAGTTGTTGTACCAAAATTGCGAAGATGGCAGCACAAAGCTCGATACCACACTTGAACTGCTGAAATGGAAGGCAGAGACTGGCTTATCTGACAAGGGATTTGAGAAGTTACTAAAAATAATGAAGCCGAAGCTTCCAAAGGATAACGAGCTGCCCGAGACAACGTACGAAGCAAAGAAGACTATCTGCCCTCTAGGATTAGATGTGAAGAAGATACATGCATGCATTAATAACTGCATCCTGTACCGCGGTGAGAAGTACGAGAATATGGATAAATGTCCGGTATGCAATGCATGTTGATACAAGATCAGACAAGATGACCCTGGTGATGTTGAGGGCGATGACGAGCCCTCCAGGAAGAGGGTTCCTGCTAAGGTTATGTGGTATGCTCCTATAATACCACGGTTGAAATGTCTGTTCAGAAATAAAGAGCATGTCAGGTTGTTGCGATGGCACAAAGAAGAGCGTAAGAAAGACGGGAAACTGAGACACCCCGCCGATGGGTCGCAGTGGAGAAACATCGAGAGAAAGTACTCGAACTTTGCAGGTGACGCGAGGAACTTATGGTTTGGTCTAAGTACAGACGGCATGAATCCTTTTGGGGAGCAGAGCTGTAGTCATAGCACCTGGCCAGTGACTCTATGTATCTACAACCTTTCTCCTTGGTTGTGGATGAAATGGAAGTTCATTATGATGCAAGTTCTCATCCAAGGACCGAAGCAACCCGGCAACGAAATTGATGTGTACCTAAGGCCATTAGTCGATGAACTTTTTGTAGTTGTGGGAAGAGCCAGGTGTAAAGGTGTGGGATGAGCACAAACAGGAGCCATTTGACCTACGAGCGTTGTTGTTCGTAACCATCAATGATTGGCCTGCTCTTAGTAACATTTCAGGATAGTCAAACAAAGGATACAATGCATGCACGCACTGTTTAGATAATACTAAAGGTACATATTTGGATAAATGTAAGAAGGTTGTGTACCCGGGGTGTCGTAAATTTCTTCCGACCAATCATCAAGTAAGAAAGAAAGGCAAGAATTTCAACGGTGAGGCAGATTACCGGAAGAAGCCTAAGCTCCCTAAATGTGCTGATGTATTTGGTATGGTGAAGGACCTAGAAGTAATCTTTGGAAAGGGTCCTGGCGGTCAATCTGTTCTAAAAGATCCCATTACTGGACACACGGCCATGTGGAAAAAGAAATCTATATTTTGGGAGCTTGAGTATTGGAAAGACCTAGAGGTCCGTTCTTCAATCGACGTGATGCACGTGACGAAGAATCTTTGCGTGAACCTGCTAGGCTTCCTGGGCGTGTATGGGAAGACAAAAGATACACCAGAAGCATGGGAGGACCAGCAACGTATCAAAGACCCACACAACAAGCATACTGATAAAGGACGTAAATACTTAAGTAGCTACGCTCTTACCAAAGCAGAGAAGGAAATCTTTTTTCAAGTCCTTTACAGTATCAAGGTCTAGACCTGCTTCTCATCAAATATAAAGGGAATAATAAATATGGCAGAGAAGAATTTTTAGAACCTGAAGTCTCATGATTACCACGTGATTATGACATAGTTGCTTCCGGTTGCATTGAGCGGGCTTCTATCGGAAAATGTTCGATTATCCATCATGAAGCTACGTGCATTCCTCAATGCAATATCTCAGAAGGTAATCGATCGAGAAAGTCTGGAAAGGCTACAGAAGGATGTGGTCCAATGTCTTGTCAGTTTTGAGTTGGTGTTCCCCCCATCCTTCTTCAATATTATGATGCATCTCTTAGTTCACCTAGTTGAAGAGATTTACATTCTCGGTCCTGTATTTCTGCACAATATGTTCCCCTTCGAGAGGTTCATGGGAGTCTTAAAGAAATATGTTCGTAACCGTGCTAGGCCAGAAGGAAGCATCTCCAAGGGCTATGGAACAGAGGAGGTCATTGGGTTCTGTGTAGATTTTCTTCCTGACCTTAAGCCGATTGGTGTTCCTGAATCACGGTATGAGGGGAGACTGAGTGGAAAAGGCACGCTAGGAAAGAAAGCAATGATATTTAGGGACGGACATTCTTTGAATCAAGCACACTACATAGTTCTCCAAAGTTCTACCTTCGTGGCTCCGTATATCGAGGACCACATGAATGTTGTACGCTCCAAGTTCCCGGGGAAGGATGACTACTGGATTAAAAAAAATCACATGGAGACTTTCGGCACTTGGTTGCAATTACATCTCATGAATGACACCACTATTGGAGATCAGATCTACTTGTTGGCTGCGACACCATATGCGACTGTATTGACTTTCCAAGGGTACGAGATAAATGGGAATACATTTTACACGATTGCCCAAGATAAAAAGAGCACCAACCAAAACAGTGGTGTCCGCTTTGATGCAACATGCGAGAATGGGAAAAAGGACACATACTATGGTTACATAGAGGAGATATGGGAACTTGACTATGGACCTACTTTTAAGGTCCCATTGTTTCGGTGCAGTTGGGTCAACATGAATAGAGAAGGGATAAAGGTAGACCAGCTATACGGAATGACAACAGTGGATCTCAAGAATCTTGGTTACATGGACGAACCATTTGTCCTAGCCAATGATGTGGCTCAGGTTTTTTATGTGAAGGACATGTCCTCTAGACCAAAAAAAAGAAAAAATAAGGAAACGAATACATCAGACGATGAGCCCAGGCATCACATAGTTCTTTTAGGGAAAAGAAACATCGCGAGAGTCGACGACAAGACAGACATGTCAGCAGATTATGATAAGTTTGATGAAATTCCGCCCTTCACCGTGAAAACTGACCCAAGCATCCTGTTAAGCAAAGAAGATGCTCCATGGTTACTGCCTAAGATGTGATCATAGGCAAGGGATCGACATACGCGACGAAGGATTCATATCCTAAACCCTAAACCCTATGTAAATCTATGTAATGTATGGAAACTTTATGTGATGTATGGAAACTTTATGTGATGTATGGAAACTTTATGTGATGTATCGAAACTTTATGTAATAGACTTTCACGGGCTTGCAGGGAAAAATTTCTGAGGCGGAGATTCTGAAGATACCGTAGGGCGTGTGCACCAACGACATCTTCGAGAAGCTCTGCCACGGGAGATTTCTCAACCCTTTCCCCAACACAGATAGAGGAGATGGAGTCTTTCATGGGCTTGCAGGGAATGTTTTCTGAGGCGGAGCTTCAGAAGATGCCGTAGGGCGTGCGCACCAACGACATCTTCGAGAAGCTCCGCCACGGGAGATTCCCAACCCTCCATCCATGGGGATGAAACTCTCTCTACCTATGTTGGCTTGTTGAGCTGCTTGCCATGGCGTATCGATGGTCCTTTTATAGGCACAGCGCCGCTTCTACTTTGTCTTGTTCCTCCGACAGGGCGTCGTGCGGTACATGCTTTATCTCATCGAGCAGTGCGTCCACCCACATGTCCTTATCCTGCCGACACCTTTAGTCTCGGTTGCACCCACCAGCCGAGACTAAAGGTTACCCACGCGTCCTTATCCCACCAACAGCTTTAGCCCACTAGCCGGAACTAAAGGCTACCCATGCGTCCTTATCCCACCGACAGCTTTAGTCTCGGTTGCACCCACCAGTCGGGACTAAAGGTTACCCACGCGTCCTTATCCCATCGACAGCTTTAGTCTCGGTTGGCTTTTTCGTGCGTCGAAAGGGAACACTTCCTCCTGCAACATCGTAAGCCATCCCAAGATGCACATGTTTGCACAATATGGGCACATTATCACAAACTATACCCTGATTCTATCCATAACATTGGTGGTTTGACCTAAATGCCATGAAACCTCGAACATGATAGGTCATTTTGTGAAGGATTTTTTATGATGTTTGCAATTTTTCAAGTTCAATATTTTTCCTTGCAACTGTGACACATAATATGACACCACGCGAAGGTTTCACATTGTTTGGATCATCTTTGAATTTCTTATGCCCGTTTCAAACTATATTCAAAACGGCGGGCATGAAGCTTCTTAGCCTGGGGCTGAGCCTCGCTGAACTTGAAGTGGATCTCTGATGAAATAGCATGTTGTGAACCTATAAATGATTTTTTTAAAAAATTCACAAGCATTATATCATGTACTTGTAGTTCAAATCTTGGCAACCTCCTACCGATTCGGTAGGAATTTGTCTTTTTCTTGAGGGATAGACAGAAAGGTTCCAGATACACCGCTTGGGAAATTGTCCATATAAGGTGGTGTAGTATTTTTGAAAAATGGTTTGGTACCAATGCCAAACTTTAATTTGGTGGTTGCTTCACAGAACACCCCGATTTCGGCACCTCAAAAATGGAAATTGGCTTTTTCATGCGTCGAAAAGGAAAACTTCCTCCTGCAACATCGTAAGCCACCCCAAGATGCACATGTGTGCATAATATGGGCACATTATCACAAACTATACCCTCATTCTAGCCATAACATTGGTGGTTTGACCTAAATGCCATGAAACCTCGAACATGATAGGTCATTTTATGAAGGATTTTTTATGATGTTTGAATTTTTCAAGTTCAATATTTTTTCTTGCAATTGTGACACATAATATGACACCACGCGAAGGTTTCACATTGTTTGGATCATTTTTGAATTTCTTATGCCCGTTTCAAACTATATTCAAAACGGCGGGCATGAAGCTTCTTAGCCCGGGGCTGAGCCTCGCTGAACTTGAAGTGGATCTCTGATGAAATAGCATGTTGTGAACCTATAAATGAACCTATAATTGACAATAGTAAAATTGTATAGTTCAAATAAAAATATTTGAAAACACAAAATGGTTTTTGATTAGTTATTTAAATTGAAGCACTTTTCCCGTTAAAAGTTTTTTGAAATTCCAAATTATGTAATAAATATTTGTTAATGAAATTTTAATTGACAATAGTAAAATTGTATAGTTCAAATAAAAATATTTGAAAACACAAAATGGTTTTTGATTGGTTATATAAATTGAAGCACTTTTCCTGTTGAAAGTTTTTTCAAATTCCAAATTATGCAATAAATATTTGGTAATGCAATTTTAATTGAAAATAGGAAAATTGTATAGTTCAAATAAAAATATTTGAAAATAGAAAATGGTTTTTGATTAGTTATGTAAATTGAAGCACTTTTCCCGTTGAAAGTTTTTCGAAATTCCAAATGATGTAATAAATATTTGTTAATGCCATTTTAATTGAAAATAGTAAAATTGTATAGTTCAAATAAAAATATTTGGAAACAGAAAATGGTTTCTGATTACTTATGTAAATTGAAGCACTTTTCCTGTTGAAAGTTTTTTTAAATTCCAAATTATGTAATAAATATTTGTTAATGCAATTTTAATTTAAAATAGTAAAATTGTATAGTTCAAATAAAAATATTTGAAAACAAAAAATGGTTTTTGATTAGTTATGTAAATTGAAGCACTTTTCCTGTTGAAAGTTTTTTCAAATTCCAAATTAGGCAATAAATATTTGGTAATGCAATTTTAATTGAAAATAGTAAAATTGTATAGTTCAAATAAAAATATTTGAAAACAGAAAATGGTTTTTGATTAGTTATGTAAATTCAAGCCCTTTTCCCGTTGAAAGTTTTTTGAAATTCGAAATAAATAATCATCTTAAATTGAAACATCTTATTAATTAAAGAAGAAAACAAATTTAAAATGGCGGGAAGACCAAAAGGTTTGCCAAAATCTAAAAAACGGGTCAACGATCCAGGTTCGTCCCACCAACCGGGACCGATGATCCTGGATGCGCGCGCTGCCATTAACATACCTTTGGTCCCGGTTGTTGGCACGATCCGGGACCGTTGATCCTTTGGGCCCGGTTGGTGGGACGAAGCGGGACCAAAGGCCCGCGCACATGGCAGCACAGCAACGCTCCTTCCCCAGACCTTTGGTCCCGGTTGGTGGCACTAACCGGGACCATTGGCCCTTTGGTCCCGGTTATTGGGACGACCCGGGACCAATGGTCTGTACAGTTAACAGCCTCGGCCCTTCCTCCTCCGACTCCCCCCAATTCACAGAGCACATCGACGCGTGGCTAAGGAAAATTTGCGGCGGAGCAAAATCACGCTGGCAGGCTGCCCAAATCTAGAGCAGCCGCTTCACGCCATCGACGCCTGGCGCCGCCGCGCCACCACCGTCTGAGGAATCGACCGCGCACGCTGGAAATCAACGCCACGGTCACCGTCTGCTCCGGCTCCGGCCGTCGCCATTGCCGCTGCTTTAGAGATCCTCCTGCCTCGTCGACCCGTCCATCGTCTTCGTGGTGAGCCGATGGTCCTCTAGGACCTCTCCTTTCTCTCTCTCTCTCGCTCCATTTCCTTCTGTCGCCGAGCGCCACTGTCCGCCGCCGTTGGTCACCGTCGCAGACGATGCTCCGATGACTAATAAGGGGCGGCGCGACCACCGTTAGCTTGCTTGCGATGCGCTCGTTCGAACCTGACCTTCTGCGTGTTCCAGCAAGCACTCTAGTGCCGCTAACCACCGCCGGCCGACGTGCCCTCCGGCGAGCCCATGTGGCGCCAAGGTGGCGCTCATGTGGCGCCCTGACGTGGGCGTCGAGTAAGCTCTGCCAGCGTGGCAGCCCGACGTGGCCCTGGCCCCACTAATCAGTCACTATGGGTAGGCGATACATCTGTGAGAAAAGGTTCCCGGCCTTAGGTGACGTCAACTTTTACCTATGTTGACGCAATAAAAGTTTGATAATTGTTTAAATAATTTCAGAAAAGAGTTTAATCTTATAAATTCAATAACTAATTATTTCTAAGTCAGAAAAATATGTATAATATATCAAAATGTTCAGAAAAATGAGATCTACACAATAGACTCATAATGATGCATTGTTCAACAACTTTAATTACAAGTTTAATAAGAGAATGAAATAAATCCCTCGTAGGTGATTTCGGGGTCTCTCCTGTACTCGGGTTTGGACCCTTCGGATCCCACTTAAATTGCCAAGCATGCCTTAGGGTTAAATTTCAACTATGTTTAACTTTTCATATCATTATCGTGTGTTGATTGTTTAACTTGTAGATACCATGGATCCAACACATCAGGAAAACATCCTCCAAGGGATGATCTGCGAAAATGAAGATATCCATATCGATGTCACGAGTGAGTTTCTGAATGATTCCGGTCAGGGAGATGAGTCTCTCAACCGAGGAGACGGCTCCGATGTGGTAGAAGCCGAAGCCCGGGACAGGGGAGAAGCCAATAAGGAAGAAGGCGACGACTCCGGCGGAACCTTAAATCTCGCAAACACCGACGAGGTGTATATATGTATTATTGTAATTAAAATGCTGCTGTCTATATATATACATGCATATATTAACACTCTTTCTTCTTTTAGCCCTCCAGATCGAGAACTTCTTCTGTAAGAACGAAACGAGACCCAACAAAAAAGTTGGATGACACTGTGAGGTATAGGATCGACGTGGTCGGTGTAGATGGCGAACCGCAAGCTCCCGTCGATGTCACAAGAAAATTTGTCAAGCAATGCAGAGTTCTTGTGAGGGACTACATCCTGATCACCGTTCAAGAATGGAATCGGCCAAGCGGCGGTGGAGTCCCGTATGTCGGCGACAACGCCAAAGATAAGCTTTTTGACAAGCTCATGACTATTTTCCTCCTGCCGGTACCAGATGAGGAGGAGAGAGCAAGAAGGGAGCTTGTGCAAAGAGTCAAGAAGTTTGGTCTCAGCAAGATGGCCGATGCACTCAAGAACTAGAAGAAGAAACTGTACAATAACTTTGTCAAGGTAGAGAAAACTCCGAATTTCAATGAAGCCGGCTATGATAAGTTAAGACACCAGTGGGAGGATTTTGTGAAGTACAAGACATCAGAGAAAGCTAAGGAAATGTCTAGACTAAATATGGAGAACGCTGCTTAGAAACTCTACCATCATAACATGGGGCCTACTGGCTATGCCGGTTGCATGCCTAAGTGGGATGCACTTGAGGTCAATTACATAGCTGTCGGGATTAGACCAGAGCCCGCAACATGGACACCACGGTCGAGAAACTGGTTTTACGGCCATGGGGGCACGTTGGACAAAGAAGGGAGGGAAATATATAATCAGAAACACAAAGATGATCCCCTACTGCCCATCAACGATATTAGAAATGCAGTAGATGATGTTGCAATGGGACGGTTTGTTCCCGATAGAGAGAACAACGAGCTCACACGGGCCCTAAAAAATCCTAAACACGACGGACGAGCACGAGGCACACCAGGCTCCAAGCCATGGAAATGAAGAGATATCCCGATAAAAGCCATCAGAGGAGAAAGGAAAGGGAGGCAGCTGAGAAAGCGGTCGCTGCAGACCGGCTGCGTAATGTAGAAGAAGCATTAAATCGGCACCAGGATCAACTCGATAGACTTAGCCAACAAGGTACTAGCAGCCAATCTCAGCGGCGCATGGTAGAAGCTGCATTCGAGGGTACCGGCGCTCTATCGAATAAGAAAAGAAGCGTCGCTTCCACGCAGCTCCATGATGTTGATGATGATGCACCGACGACATCTCCTCCTAAACGCTACCCAGTGGATGATATCACGGAGACAACAGCTTGTGAGCTAAAGGTGCATGTTATGAACTTAAGGGTGACGGTGGCGGTCGGCATGGCGGTACCAATTGCGCCTAACCCAACTGGGCAGTGCAGAACGGTTCCAAAAGGGTACGATGTCGTCATGGTGGATGAGGTGAAGGAAGATTTTGAGGAGCTGAAGCTAGACCACCCTACAGGGGAAGATATGGAGCTGACTCAAATAGGAGAAGCCAAAGGGGGACTATTCTATGGCTAAAGGAGCGCATCATGCTTCCAAATTACGTGCCGCCAAGGCCATCCACTCCTCAGAGCAGCAATCCACCTTCGCCACCACCTCACCATTCTCCAGCACAACCGTCGCCTTCACCAGCTTACCACTCAGCGCAACCGTCTCCATCGCCGCCTCAGCCGTCTCCACCGCCGCGTCAGCCGTCTCCGTCCCTTGAGCCTCAGAGACAAAAGCAGAAGTATGCTAAGGGGGGCAGCACCACCAGCAGCAGCAAGAGCACGTTCCGATCACCGAATCGTAAGCTATCACCCCTCCCAAGAGTACCTCATCAGAATATGAAGAAGCTACCTTGCGAGAAGACAGATGAGGAAACTGATGCGGCCACAGCTGCCCATTATGAAAAGTGGAAGATTGACATGGCTAACAAGAAAAAGCCGATAGAGGCATTTTTCCCGGTCACCGCAGAAGATAAAGCCAAAGCAGCCGCGCTTAAGATTCAGCTTCACCAACCCATAGCGCTCACATCAGACTATAATCGCTCTATTACCAAGTCGGCTGAGGCAAAAGAGCGGAGAGTCTGGAAAGAAAGTTGCCCAGCTCAGACAACAGAAAAATCAATCGATCGAACCGCTCAAAGTGTATGATACCAATGAGTGGATGATCCAGGAGCGGCATGATCCGAACATTGATCCGGAGTTTGTTCGACTATACGGAGAAAAAGCCCAATTATATGGACTGTCTATTACTGAGTACATGAGCCGTATGCATGAGTTCGAGGGGTACCAAGAAACAGCATACGTGTACCAGTACAGGGCTCCTCTCGTCAAACCCGAGTTAGTCAAAGATCTACCAACAAAAATGCGAAGATTGCATAACTGGTACATCCAAGCCTGTGCTGGTTCCAAAAACTGGATCTATGCTGCATATAAACACCACCATTACGGTCATGGAGATGGCTTCCTACTGATCAAATTTCCAGAATTATTTCAGTTTTAACAACAAGACGCCCTCGACAAAACTATCGTCGGTGCCTATTGTTTGTAAGTATTATTAATTTCTGTAATTGAGTCTTTCTAGCTCAGCTCATTCGTTGCTTTTATAATCTTACTAATCACTATACTAATTATATATGCAGAATGAAGATTCAAGAATGCAACAGAGGACAAATCTATGACCTTGGGTTTGTTGACTGTAATTTCGTTCATGAAGTTACTCTAAAAACAAATCCCAAAGAGACAGAGGATAACTTGTTCCAAGTGTTGAAGTATTTCAGCAACAGAAGGGAAATACTTTTTCCTTACAAAGCTGCGTGAGTGTTACTGTCTTGTACACATTCTATTTTCGCTTACTCGATGTTAAGCGTATAATTGACTCGTGTTATATTTTGTTAGTGTGTCAAGCTTCCACTATATTCTCTTAATCATTTGTGTTGACACCGGAGTAGTAAAAGTCCTGGACTCGAAACGCACACTATTAGAAAAGTGGGCGGACATGCAGGAATGCCTCTAGAAGGCTTGGAAACGGTTCACCGCCAAAAACTAGGGGTATTTGGAAGCCAGAGCTTACATTTCAACCATTGACTGTAAAAACTACTTGCTAGATCCACGCATCTCTTTGATTCTAGTTTCAATACCACCATTATCATGCTTGATTATTATTTTGATTGAACTCCGTTCTCGTAAAGTGCTTGAGGCAGGAAGCCAGGAATAACTTATGTGGATACTATGTCTGCGAGTTCATTCGCCAGACGACCAAAGAGAAGGGCGCCGACCGGAACATCAAAAAAATTGAAGTACGATAAACAATAATCACAACTTTATTTTATTACCACCAATTGTATTTAGTATCATTCATATATATTGATCCCCCTCTTTATATTAGATCGAACGGATGCGGGACGGTCTTCTATCACAAGAACGCGTGCAAGAAGTTCAAGAGGAAATTGCCGGATTCTTGTTAGAACAAGTCATAGATCCGAAAGGAGAATACTATTACCCGCTTCATTTGGAAGGGTGAAGTGTGAGAGTATCGTTTGGAATTTGATCACAGAAAAATCCTACCGCGGCAGAAAAATAGCCTAAAAATCCTGTCGCGGCACAAAACCCTACCGCGGCAGAAAAATAGCTCGAAAATCCTGCCGCGGCACAAAACCCTGCCGCGTAACAGAGACCAACGATCCCGGTTCGTGCCAAGAACCGGGACCAATGATCCACCCCCGCCCGTCTCTGCCGCTGCCACGTGGGGACCCATTGGTCCCGTTTTTTCCATGAACGGGGACCAATGATCCACCCCCACCTCGTCGCGCGCTCGCCCACGTGGAGACCCATTGGTCCCGGTTCGTGCGCGAACCGGGACTAGCATTAGTCCCAAGTGATTGGTCCCGGTTCAGGAACCGGGACCAATGGCCCTTATGAACCGGGACTAGAGGCCATTTTTTCGACCAGTGTAGCTACAGTTCACGCCACGAGAGGTGTGCGCTGCATGTTCGATCAGGGCCACCAGTTTGTATAAGCACGCATACAACTTCCCCTAATCAGCATGTCACCCAATTGCAAGTTAGTTCTCCATTAGTGTTGTGTGCACGCATGTTCTAGGTTCATCACTAATTCATGTAAAACAACGAGATTCGGGCAAACAACCTTGACCCAAGACTGTTGGCCTAGGTCGGTTTATATAATAGGATTAATAGAGTTTCATTCAATTATAAATAGGACTCCTACTCCTTATTGTATAAATAGTGTAACACCCTCCCTCACTAGTAGAAGACGGACCTTTGGTCTAGGGGTATTAGTCCCGGTTCTGCTATACAAATCGGAACTAATGCCCTGGTCCCAATGGCTCTATCTAGCCGCAGGGGGCGGCAGACACTAGTCCCGGTTCAAACGGACCCTTTAATCTCGGTTTGTGTAACAAACCGAGACTAAAGGGTGTCAGCCAGGCTGGGTTCGGTGCCAGACCCTTTAGTCCCGATTTGATATACGAATCGGGACTAAAGGTGGACCTTTAGTCCCGGTTCTAGACACGAACCGGGACTAAAGGCCTGGCTATATCTTCTTCCCCCACCCGCCCGAGCCACCATTTCAAGCTGGTGGCTGCTCTCTCTTTCTTGCTTCAAGCTCGAGTTTATGCCCAATTTTTTCTCAAGATTTGTCAACATTTTGTGGTGCTTCATCTATCCAAAGGTTCTAAAAGGTAAGCAACTTCATCCTTCCAACTCTCATTGCTATATTAGCTCATTTCATGCTCTATCTTGTAGATGGATTTGTGGATTTGGTTTGGTAGTAATTTTTGCAATGATAACATGAGATCGATATTTAGATTCTATCTATCTTGTATTAATGTAATGAACTCCAAGGTAAATATCATTTTCAATATGTGGATTCTATTTATATATCTTGTTTTGGCACATAGTCTCGAAATTTAATTCATAGAAGCACACACATGCATGAGTTCATCATTCTAACTAGCTGGGCAAAATACCCTTCTTCGTCTTCTACCTGCCTTCAGCAAACTAAAAAAATTGTAACAAAGATAGGTTAATTCATAAAATCTTGATAAGAAGACATCACAGTACATCTTCGAGAAGCTCCTCTATGGCGAGCTCCTCGAAGATGTCTGAGGATAGGATCCTAAGACATCTTTGAGAAGCTCCACCGTAGTGGTGTCCCTCTCGCACCATCTTGGAGTTAATAATAACTTCTCTAGCTATAGATTAATACGCCGGGTAACTAAAACAATTCACATATTAGAGAGTGCCTCTATGGCGAGATCATCGAAGATGTCTTAGGATGGGATCCTAAGACATCTTCGAGAAGCTCCGCCGTAGTGGTGTCCCTGCTCTCGCACACCATCTTGCAGTTTTTCACAAGAATGCATACCTATTTATAGATTAAGTAACACAACATAGTGTCGGGAACTGAAGACATAATGTCGACACTCACCCCTGGCATAGTGCTGCCACCCACCCAAAATAGTGTCGTCATTTACTGGCTTAGTGCTACCCACTAAGGACATAGTGTCGACATGTTGTGGCCATATCCACATTTAGTCCCGATTGGTGCCTCCAACCGGGACTAAAGGTTCATCATATCTTTAGTCCCGGTTGTTGGCTTTAATTTTGTTTTTTAACCAGTACTAATTTTATCATCATGATTCTGTTTGATGTACTTAATTATATAATGTAGATGAGCCGACAATGGATGTACACTGACCGATTCTCTAGCGAGTTCATTAAAGGCGTGCATTCTTTTCTCCTTGTGGCCAAGGCAAACAAGCGGAATGGTTTTATGTCTTGTCCGTGTGGTGTTTGTCGGAATCATAAGAAATATGCTTCCTCAAGAGTCCTTCACAGCCACCTGTTTCGGTCCGGTTTCATGACAGGTTATAATTGTTGGACCAAGCACGGAGAAAGATGGGTTATGATGGAAGACAACGAAGAAGAAGAGAATGATAACAACTACCCTACTATGTCCCCTGAATACAAAGGTACTAAAATTGAAGACAATGATGAAGAAGAAGATGAAGAACGGGCATCAAATCTGCCTGATGATGATCTTAGTCGGGCCATTGTTGATGCAAAGGAAGAATGTGTAACTAAAAGGGATAGGTTGAAGTTCAAGCAGATGTTAGAGGATCACAACAAATTGTTATACCCAAATTGTGAAGATGGGCACAAAAAACTGGGTAGCACACTGGAATCGCTGCAATGGAAGGCATAGAATGGTGTGACTGACAAAGGATTTGAAAAGTTGCTGAAAATAATGAAGTTGCTTGCAAAGGATAACGAACTGCCCGCCAGTACCTACGAAGCAAAGAAGGTTGTCTGCCCTCTAGGATTAGAGGTGCAGAAGATACATGCATGCATTCATGACTGCATCCTCTACCGCGGTGAGGAGTACGAGAATCTGTATGCATGCCTAGTATGCATTTCATTGCGGTATAAGATAAGACGAGATTACCCTGGTGATGTTGAGGAAGAGCGCCGCATGAAGAGGGTTCCTGCCAAGATGATGTGGTATGCTCCTATAATACCACGGTTGAAACATTTGTTCAAGAATAAAGAGCATGCCAAGTTGTTGCAATGGCACATGGAAGAACGTAAGAAAGACGAGATGTTGAGACACCCTGCTGATGGGTTGAAGTGGAGAAAAATCGAGAGAGAGTTCCCGGACTTTTCAGGTGACACGAGGAACTTGTGGTTTGGTCTAAGTACATATGGCATAAATCCTTTTGGGGAGCAGAGCTGTAGTCATAGCACCTGGCATGTGACTCTGTGTATCTATAACCTTCCTCCTTGGTTGTGCATGAAGAGGAAGTTCATTGTGATGCCAGTGCTGATCCAAGGAGCAACCCGACAATGACATTGATGTGTACCTAAGGCGATTAGTTGAAGAACTCTTACAGTTGTGGCATAGACAATGTGTACGTGTGTGGGATGAGAACAAGCAAGAGGAATTTGACCTACGGGCGTTGTTGTTCATAACAATCAATGATTAGCCTGCTCTTAGTAACATTTCAGGACAGACAAACAAGGGACACAATGCATGCACACACTGTTTAGGTGAGTCTGAAAGTATATACTTGGAGAAATGTAAGAAGAATGTGTACCCGGGGAATCGTTGTTTTCTTCCGCCCACGCACACCCTAAGAAAGAAAGGTAAGCATTTCAATGGTGAGGCAGACAGCCGGTGTAAGCCTATCCGCCGTACTGGTGATGATGTATTTGATATGGTGAAGGATTTAAAAGTAATCTTTGGAAAGGGTCCTGGTAGACAATCTGTTCTGAAGGATGATGTTAGACACGCACCCATGTGGAAAAAGAAATCTATATTTTGGGAGCTACCCTATTGGAAAGTCCTAGAGGTCCGCTCTGCAATTGACTTGATGCACCTGGCGATGAATCTTTACGTGACGCTGCTAGGCTTCTTGGGCATGTATGGGAAGAATAAAGATACACTGGAAGCACGACAGGACCAACAACGGATGAAAGATCGATACGACATGCATCTAGAGTTGTTTGAAGGTACTTCCATCTATGGTCTTACAAAATAAGAGAAGTAAATCTTTTTTGAAGACCTTTACAGTATCAAGGTCCCGTCTGGTTTCTCGTCGAACATAAAGGGAATAATAAATATGGCAGAGAAAAAATTTCAAACCCTAAAGTCTCATGACTGCCACGTGCTTATGACATAGCTGCTTCCGATTGCATTGAGGGGACTCCTGCCGAAAAATGTTCGAGTACCCATTGTGAAGCTATGTGCGTTTCTCAATGCAACTTCTCAGAAGGTAATCAGTCTATATTGTTGATACATTGCAAATGTATCTATAATTTTTGATGTTCCATGCTTGGTTTTATCTACTTTCTTGTGTTTTGTCCACACTTTGGAGTACTTTTCATATGATTTCTTGGACTAACCTATTAACAAGAGACATAGTGCCAACGGCCTGTTTTCTGCTGTTTTTGGTTCCAGGAAAGTCAGAAAATGAATATTCTCGGAATTGGACGGGACAAAAGCCAAAAATCCTATTTCACCAGAAGACTCCCAGAGCTAGAATATGAGACGGAGTGGGGTTGGGGCCCAGCCACACCACCTGGCTGCGCGGGCTGTGCCTGGCCGTGCCAGGGGGTGGTTTGGCCGCCCTAGACTCCCCCTCGGTCTCCCTCTTCGCCTATAAGTTGCCTTCTGACCTAAAAACTCAGGGGGGGGGTTCGACGTTTTTCCAGAAGGAGTTCCTCTCCGCCGCAACCACCAGATTCCACGAAACAGCACCAAAAACTCCGTTCTGGCACCCTGTCGGGACGGGGAATTGGAGGAGATCATCGCCATCATCAGCACCATCGCTTCTCCATCGACCATCCATGTTTCCCCCATCTATGAGTGAGTAATCCCCCACTATAGGCTATGGGGATGGTAGGGATTGGATGAGATCGTTCATGTAATGGCATCAGATTGTTAGGGCATGGTGCCTAGTATAATTTATTAGTGCTTTATGACTTTGTTGCGACTTGTTGTGCTTAATGCTTGTCACTAGGGCCCGAGTGCCATGATTTCAGATCTGAACATGTTATTGATTCATTATGATAGTATTGTTTTTGGTCTTATCTGCAGGTTGTATACACACGTTGTTGTCTGAAACCAATGGCCCCGAAGTGACAGAAATCAGGATAACCGGAGGGAATGGCTTTGATGTGAGGATCACATGTGTTCACGGAGTGTTAATGCTCTGCTCCGGTGCTCTATTAAAAGGGGCACCTTAATTGCTAGTAGTTCCCTTGAGGCCCCGCTGCAAACGGGCTGGCAAGACAAAAGATGTTGTGCAAGTTCTCATTGTGAGCACGTATGACTATATATGGAACACATGCCTAGGATTATCTAGTACTTGGATGCTTTATCTTATTTATCTGCAATTGCCCTATGTTCTGATTGCTATGTGAATTGTCTTGTCCATGCAACGTTCGTCCATCCATCCCTATGCCTACCGCACTCGAATCCCACTATTTGCTGCTATTGTTACTGCTTCCTTTACTTTACTACTGCGGCTACTTTACTATTCCTACTACAAAACTGTTGCTACTGATAAACTACTGTGAGCAAGATTGTTTCTAGGTGTAGCTGAATTGACAACTCAGTTGTTAAGGCTTATATATATTCTTTGTCTCACCTTGTGGCAAATCAATAAATTGGGTTTCACTTCCCTCGAAAATACTGCGATACACCCCCTATACTTGTGGATCATCAAGACTATTTTGTGGCACCGTTGTCGGGGAGCATAGCTTTATTTATCAAGTTCACTTGGATTCTCTATTGTTCGCTGTTATCCATCCATCATGGGTAAGTCTCGTGATGGCAAGTTTCCTATTTTACCATCCACTACAAGAAGAGGTACGGTTCTGAACACCTCTGCTGCTCTTGATTCACCATCTGTTATAAGTAAGCTCGTTACACCACCACATACACATGCTACACGCACTGCTACGACTACTGAATTTAAAACTTCTAATGCTTATGATGCTGCTTCTACTGTGCTTGATAAGAGAGGTTCATTAGGTCATTTCCTAGATCCTACGATTGCTAGAACTATAGCTGGAAATACTGAAACTCCTAATGAAGACACTACCACACCTGTTAGTTCACCTGAGTCTAGTGAGAGTTATGATATTGAAGATGGTTATGTTGAGATGATCGATGAATTTATTAAAGAATGTAAAAACACCCATGGTAGGAGCGCTGCTAAGAGTCTCCTTGAGAGGCGTACTATTAGACCCAAATTGTCTCATGTTGCTAAGTTTGCTGCTTCTCCCATAAACATTATAGATGAAGATTATGATTTCTCTCTCGATCTATCTTACATAGCTATTGTTGAGAAAGAACCTTTTTGCGGGACTAAGAATTAAAGTGCAGTAGCACATATGAATGAACTTTCTACCATGAGTGGCTTGTTTTATGATGATATTAAGATGCGTACTTACTTTGTTGCTAAAATTTTCCCTTTTCACTGAAAGGAGAAGCTAAAACTTGGTTTAGTAATTTACCTCATGGATCTATTGATAGCACTGAGTGCTTGATTAGTACTTTCCTGCAGAAATATTTTCCTCCTAGTGCTAGACATGCTATTTTGCAGGAACTTTTTGATTTTAAACAGGGAGAAAAAGAGGCCTTGCCTGAATCTTGGGCAAGGTTTTGTGCTTTTATTCGTGCACAAGCTAGAAGTCCATTACCTAAGAATGAGCTTCTTGATATATTTTATAATGGACTAACCGAGGAATCTAGGACATACCTAGATAGTTGTGCTGATTATGTTTTTAGGAATAGGACTCCTAAGGAAGCTGATGAATTAATGGCTAAAATAAGTAAGAATTATGAAGATTGGACTCCTCCTAAACAAGCTATACCTGAAGTAATTGTACCTGAACCTACTATTCCGGTGCTTATTCCAACATCAAAGAAGAGGGGTGTTATTGAATTAAATGATGAAGTGATGAAGGAAGCTAATAAATGTCTTAAGGAGAGGGGAATTAAAGCTGTAGATGTCAAGAATTTACCTCCTATAGAAGAATTATGTAAGCCTATCCCCTACTCACCCACTATTGAGGTACACTCTCTCCAACACTTTGATGAAGGTGATATCCCGTACTCTAAACCTCCTGATCCATGCTTAGAAGAATTCGATATCTTTATTGTTAAGAAAGATAATTTTAATAAAAGGGTGCAAAACCATCTAATGGAAAACACTAGAGCTATTGTTGAGTTGAGAGATATTGTGGAAATAACCTCTAATGATGTTAAAATGATTGTTAAACACTTTCAAATGGTTCAAACTCAAATAGATCAACTCATTAAAGTGCAAAAAGACTTGCTAGTTAACGCCGCTAAAGAAAAACATGCTTATGAAATTAGAACTACAAGTGGTGCTGCTACCCAGGATCCTCTATATCCTGAGGGGCATCCCAAAAGAATTGAGAAGGATTCTCAACAAGCTGAAAATAGTGGTTCTACTCGTAAGAAAAGGAAAAAGAAACATAAAACTATTGTAGAGCCCTCTGAACCTGCTATGGATCCTAATAGTATATCTGTCTCTGATGCTGAAACTGAAAGTGGTAGTGAAGAAAATGAAGTTCCTAATGAAGAAAAGGTTGAAGAAGAACCTGAAAACCACACTAAGAATACTAAATACACTAAAGAAGATTTTATTGCTAAGAAACATGGTAGTGAAAGAGAGCCTTGGGTCCAAAAACCTATGCCATTCCCTGATAAGAAACACAAGTCAGAGGAGGATGAACACTATAATAAGTTTTGTGAGTGGATGAAACCTTTATTCTTGCAAAGTCCTTTGACTGATGCTATTAAACTGCCTCCTTACTCAAAGTATATGAAGGATATTGTCGCGAATAAAAGGAAGATCCCTAATGAAGAAATTTCTATGTTGCTTGCTAATTATTCCTTTAATGGTAAGGTTCCTAAGAAACTTGGAGACCCTGGGATTCCAACTATCCCTTGCTCTATTAAGAATAGTTATGTTAGAACTTCTTTGTGTGATTTGGGAGCTAGAGTTAGTGTTATGCCTTTCTCTCTCTCTCTATAAGAGGCGTTAACTAGAAAAATTAATACCAGCTGTTATATCTTTGCAAATGACTGATAAATCTACCACTATTCCTGTTGGTATACGTGAGGATGTACATGTTCAAGTGGCTCATAATTGCTTGATATTAACTGATTTTGTTGTGCTTGAAATGCCTGAAGATGATAATATGTCTATTATTCTTGGGAGACCTTTTCTTAATACTGCAGGAGCTGTTATCAATTGTAATCAAGGAAAGCTGACTTTCAATGTGAATGACAAGGAACATACTGTCTATTTCCCCAAGAAGATTGAAAGGACTTATGCTTTGAATTCAATTGAACATGTTGAGGGCATTCGAGTTGGAGAAATATATTGCTATTATGATTGGGACTATTGCTATCAAGGTTGAGGTAACATAAACATTAGTGGAATATAAAGTTTTGTCTCATATGGAATTGTTTTGGTAACAAGACCTGATCAACCTTGTTAACAAAAGGATTTCATTGAACAAAACAATGTTTTCACCATGATTATCTCCGCTTACTTCTATTCTATCCATTTTAGTTTTTGCTTATGCCTAACTTAAAGGCGTTAAAGAAAAGTACTTATTGGGAGATAACCCAAAAGTTTTAGTTGAGTCTTGGAAGTTATTACCTCTGTAATAACCGCTCCTTATCCTTTTTATTTGCTTTTTGTGCCAAGAGTAACCTCTAATGAGAGAGAAGTAATGATTGGGAAAGTTGATGTCCCGAAACAGATTTCTGTGCTTCACCGTAAAAATTCGTGTAAAATCTCTGAACGTATTTTTGAGGCGTGAATTGTTGTGCTTATGCCCCAGGTTGTTATCTAACATTTGTTAGTTGCACAATTTTTGATTTGAGCAACAAAAGGTGTTCGAAAAAATTCGTCTTTACCTGCTGGTCTGTTTTGACAGATTTCTGCCATTTTCCGCATTTGCTTCTTGTTGGTTCCTTTTTGAGTTCTTTTGGGGAATTGAGCTTTTTGAGGGAAATGCTATAGTAGCTAGTGTTCTAATGGAAGTTTATTTGGTGTTGGAACTAAACCTTAAGACCTTTTATCTTGTGTGCACTAATGTTGCTAATAAAGATTGTGTGAAGTTTTGTATAAAGGAAAATTTTCAGGTGTATGGAAGGAATGAGTAATGAGATGAAGGAGGGAATAAAGATCAAGCTTGGGGATGCTACACGTGTCACCCCAAGAAATATCCAAGAAGAACAAGCGTCAAAGCTTGGGGATGCCCAAGGCATCCCCTTCTTCATCAATAAAAATCCCAGGTTTCTTCCAAACGCTTCATTTTTATTGTTTCATGCACAGTTGTGTTGTTCTTGAAGCGTCTTATTTTTTGTTTTAGTTTTGGTTTTTCGTTTGCTTGGTTTTGTTTGTTTGCTGAATAAATTGGTTGGACCTCCTCTTTCATGCATTGGTTTTCAAATAGTTTGGTTTGGTATGGAAAAAGAATAGGAAAGTTCATGCTCAAGTGGTAAAGAGAGCTTGTTTTTGACTGTGGCCTATGCATAGAATTGTTTGGTATAGCATGACTTGTTATAAACAATTGAGATTGCTTAATGTGCCTTGGATGAATCATGCATTGTTTTAGCATATTAAAGCATAGTATAGTGGTATTCTCCTTTGATGCTTTATTTGGGTTGACTTGGCACATGCTCACACCATGTTATGACTATCTCAAGTCACCATAGCCTTTATGATCCTTTAGTTTTCAACTTGTAGTATCACTTTATGATTTGATCAATGATGTTTTGTCGCTCTGCATGATTATGATCAATGAGGAGCGGCCCTCGTATTCAAGGGACATGAGATTTCTACCTTATACTTCATCAAGCATGTACACCATAGTTTGTTCACTTTAAGCTTAATCACTTCAAGATGCTTATGATAGGGGCAATGAGAGCTGAAAGCTATAAGTACCATAATTTTTGGAAGCTCTTTATGAGACTTGAATCCCTACTTCCTTCTATGAAGGCTTTTCTTTCACCATTATATTGAGTCTCCACCTTCTACCTTTATGCACCTACTTTGAAAACATAGTGGCCATTCTTAGTTCTATGTGCATTGTCCCAAGACTTGTTGATTGATGCATAGCTTTGATATTGCTTGTTTTAAACTATTTGTATCTAGTCACTCTTATGAACTTTGAAGGTGTCCTATGCATTTATATTTGCTACTCTATTGAGGGACAAGCTGAATACTATTATGCTATGTTTTCTTTATGTGAAACAAACAAACGTCTTGCAAAGCATTGTTATTCATGAATATTTTGTTTGTGCCTTTTCATGTTGCATCATAGTTTCTTTGCTTATTGCTAGAACTTTGTCTTTCATGTTATGATTGAAGTACTATGATCCTAGCTTTGAATGTTTTGCAAATACTTTGATCAAGTTTATGATGGTGCATGTCACCTCAAAAATTATTCTTTCTTTTTATCACTTACCTACTCGAGGACGAGCAGGAGTTAAGCTTGGGGATGTTGATAAATTACAAATGTATCTATAATTTTTGATGTTCCATGCTTGGTTTTATCTACTTTCTTGTGTTTTTTCCACACTTTGGAGTACTTTTCATATGATTTCTTGGACTAACCTATTAACAAGAGCCACAGTGTCAGCTGCCTATTTTCTGCTGTTTTTGGTTCCAGGAAAGTCAGAAAATGAATATTCTCGGAATTGGACGAGACAAAAGCCAAAAATCCTATTTCACCAGAAGACTCCCGGAGCCAGAATATGAGACGGAGTGGGGCTGGGGCCCAGCCACACCACCTGGCCGCGCGGGCTGGGACTGGCCGCGCCAGGGGGTGGTCTGGCGGCCCCAGACTCCCCCTCGGTCTCCCTCTTCATGTATTAGTTTCCTTCTGACCTAAAAACTCAGGGGGGTCGATGTTTTTCCAGAAGGACTTCCGCCCCGCCGCCACCACCAAATTCCACGAAACAGCACCAGAAACTCCGTTCTGGCACCCTGCCTAGACGGGGAATTGGAGGACATCACCACCATCGCTTCTCCAACGACCATCCATGTTTCCCCCATCTATGAGTGAGTAATCCCCCGCTGTAGGCTATGGGGATGGTAGGGATTGGATGAGATCGTTCATGTAATGGCATCAGATTGATAGGGCATGGTGCCTAGTATCTTTTATTAGTGCTTTATGACTTTGTTGCGACTTGTTGTGCTTAATGCTTGTCACTAGGGCCCGAGTTCCATGATTTCAGATCTAAACATGTTATTGATTCATTATGATAGTATTTTTTTGGTCTTATCTGCAAGTTGTATACACACGTTGTTGTCTAGAACCAATGGCCCTGAAGTGACAGAAATCGGGATAACCGGAGGGAATGGCTTTGATGTGAGGATCACATGTGTTCACAGAGTGTCAATGCTTTGCTCCGGTGCTCTATTAAAAGGAACACCTTAATTGCCAGTAGTTCCCTTGAGGCCCCGCTTCAAACGGGCTGGCAAGACAAAAGATGTTGTGTAAGTTCTCATTGCGAGCATGTATGACTATATATGGAACACATGCCTAGGATTATCTAGTTGGATGCTTTATCTTATTTATCTGCAATTTCCCTATGTTATGATTGCTATGTAAATTGTCTTGTCCATGCAACGCCCGTCCATCCATCCCTATGCCTACCGCACTCGAATCCCACTATTTGCAGTTATTGTTACAGCTGCCTTTACTTTACTACTGCTGCTACTTTACTATTCCTACTACAAAACTGTTGCTACTGATAAACTGTTGTGAGCAAGATTGTTTCCAGGTGCAGCTGAATTGAATACTCAGTTGTTAAGGTGTATAAATATTCTTTGTCTCCCCATGTGTCGAATCAATAAATTGGATTTCACTTCCCTCGAAAATATTGCGATACACACCCTATACTTGTGGGTCATCAATAGTCTACCAAGGTTACAGAAAGATGTGGTCCAATGTCTTGTCAGCTTCGAGTTGGTGTTCCCACCATCCTTCTTCAATATTATGATGCACCTCCTAGTTCACATAGTCGAAGAGATTAACATTCTTGGTCCTGTATTTCTACACAATATGTTCCCCTTTGAGAGGTTCATGGGAGTCTTAAAGAAATGTGTTCATAACCATGCTAGGCTAGAAGGAAGCATCTCAAAGGGATATGGAACACATGATGCCATTGAGTTTTGTGTTGACTTTATTCCTGACCTTAAGCCCATCGGTGTTCCTAAATCATGGCATGAGGGTAGACTGAGTGGAAAAGGCATGCTAGGAAAGAAAGCAAGGATATGTATGGACGGACATTCTCTCACTAAAGCACACTACACACTTCTGCAAATTCCACCCTGGTGGCTCCGTATATCGAGGAACACAAGAATATTGTACACTCCAACAACCCGGGGAAGCCTGGCTCCTAGATTAGAGATGAACACATGAAGAATTTCGGCCAGGTCACCATCTTCGACTATATTGACTTTCCAAGGGTACAAGATAAATGGGAATACATTTTACACGATCTCCCAAGATGAAAATAACACCAACCAAGACAGGGGTGTCCGATTTGATGTAACAAACAAGAATGGGTAAAAGGATACATATTATGGTTACATAGAGGAGATATGGGAACTTGACTATGGACCTTATTTTAAGGTCGCTTTGTTTCGGTGCAAATGGGTCAAGCTGACAGGAGGCGGAGTTGAGGTAGACAAGAAATATGGAATGACAATAGTGGATCTCAACATCCTTGCGTATAAAGATGAACCATTCGTCCTAGCCAATGATGTGACTCACGTTTTTTATATGAAGGACATGTCTACCAAACCAAGAAAAAGGAAAGATAAGCAAAAGAATACAACATACGATAAGCCAAAGCGCCACATAGTTCTTTCAGAAAAAAGAAACATCGTGGGGGTGGAGGATAAGACAAACATGTCAGAATATTATGATAAGTTTCATGAAATTCCACCCTTCGCAGTGAAGGATGACCCAAGCATCCCGTTAAGTAAGGAAGATGCTCCATGGTTACAGATTAGAAGAAAACCCTAACAATAGAGATGTGTGGATGTTGGTGATGTACAATATTATTAAACCTTTATTTTTAATGATCTGCTTATATATATATGGATATGAACTATCTCGATCTCAATAGGTACTATTACAACTTGTTGTGGCCAACACTAAAGACATTTATTAATATTAAAACATAAAAATTAGTCATAATCATATCTAGCCCTGTAGTACACAGCTTTAGGGTCATCTTCGTAATCGTCATCATCATCGTCCTCATTGTCACTCATAGCACGCGGCTGGATCCTCAACCCTTCCCCGGCTTGTGCACGTGGGAATGGGGGAGGGGGCACCTTCTACTCTGGCCTTAGATTCACGATGCGCGGGGGAGGGGGCTCCCGGATGATGACCCTGGTACACCCTCGGCCTTCACCACCGCCACCATTCTTGTGACTATGCGGCTGGTGAAAGTGTGGGTACCTTAGGCGAGGATGGTCTCCCATGGCGATGTAGCGCATTAGGCCGACGATAGTCCGATTCGCCTACCATAGGCGGCGACCGGCCTTGTTGTGGTTCACTAGGGATGGGCCATCACCCTCATACCTAGCGAGCTCCCTTTCTCGCTGGTTCGCGAAGAAAGCATTCCAGGTGTCGAGGTTGTTGGGATCCCAATTGAGATCCATCCGCTGCTCCGACGTGAGATAGTGGTAGAAGTGGTTCGTGATGGCCGCCTAGCGGGCCGAACGTTGAGGCATAGGAGGAACAGGAACCCTCCAGTGCTCAGCATCCAGCCGGTGGGCAGCCGGTACCCCGGCGGGCATGGGTAGCTGGAGGCGCACAGCGCCTCGGTCTCCTCGAGCGTTATAAAGGCCTAGTAAGCGGTGTCCATTGTTGTGAGAGAGAGAAGGTGTGGATGTGTGGATGGACATGGCGGTCGGCCTAGATATAGAGGGAAATGGCGGGAAAACATGGCGAGAAGCGAGAGGAAAATGGCGGGAAAACATGGCGGGAAGCGGGGGGAAATGGCGGGAAGCGGGGGGAAATGGCGGGAAGCGGGGGAAATGGCGCGAAATATCTAGTCCTGGTTAGTGGCTCCAACCGGGACTAAAGGCCCCCAAAATATATTTTAGTCCTATTTACTAGTGTTAGTATGAAATATTATATTTCTAATGAGTATATTATTTTTTGTGAATAGTTTGGTATATTATATGTATTTTTCTGTTTTTGAAATAATAAACTATATTTTTCCAATCTTTATAATAAATATAATACTGGTTAAACAATAAATAATTTCATTTAAGTTGTATAATAGAGTATGATAATAGATTTAAATTATAGATCTTCTTTTTCTAAATTTTTTGATATATAATACATAATTTTCTGAAAACTATACACCCGTTTTATCTTTGGCGCCAAAAACCACCTTACAAACCGGGGCTAAAGGTCACCATTTAGTCCCGGTTTGTAGTACAAACCAGGGCTAAAGGGGTATGCACGCGCGGGAATAGCGGCGGGCTGAAAACACCTTTAGCCCCGGTTTGTAATACAAACTAGGACAAAAGGGTGACCTTTTGTCCCGGTTTGTATTACAAACCGGGGCTAAAGGTTGGGGGTATAAATACCCCCACCTCCACCCCGAGTCTAGCCACGACCTGGAGAGTCGCGATCTTCTTCCCGATGACAAACCTCCACCACCCGCTCCCATGGAGGAGCATGCCGTGCCGCCGCCCGTGGAGGAGCATGCCACACCAGCGCCCGCGCCGCCGCCCATCGAGGAGAGCCAGTCGCGCCACCGCCCGCGTCGCCCGTGGAGGAGCTCACTGCCACCGCGCCCTTCGCCGCCCCTCCAGGTGAATTAGGGTTAGGGATATTATTATAGTTTAATTATTTAGTTAGTGTTAGGGATTTAGTTATGTTAGTGTTAGAGATTTAGTTAGTGTCAACACCTGGATTTTTAATCCCAGATGCCCGTTATGCCATACCTCGCAATCCCAGGATTACCATTTTTGCATGAAATAACGGATTGGATATCACAGTACATCATCCATTACAAACCATACATAAGGTCTTACACAAATAAGGATCTCATGATCCAGTCTTAATACAACAAGCAACGGAAATAAAAGATAAGCATAGCGGTGGGGTCCATCTTCAGGGGCACAGGCAATGCTGACGAAGGCAGATGGTCCTAGTTATCATAGCCGTCCTGTTGGCCATCATCATGATAGTCTCCTTCATAGTCTGGCCGTGATAATAGCCAGGGAAAAAAGCCATGAGTACTCTTTAAGTACTCGCAAACTACCACTAACAAGTATAAACTTCTAAGTTAAAGTGCTAACTCTAAGTTTAACTATAAAGTTAAGTTTGAAACCTAAGCTGAGTTTAGGAGCAAATAAAGATAAAGTAAAGTCCTAAAATCACTTAAGTTGGGAAGCTATTGTCATAACACAACCCTGTTGTGGTCAAGTCAAGATTCATCATTCTTTTCAAAGTATTTAGAAAACATCTGACAACGAAACAGTATGGCCATTCCAACTGTCCATAACCGCGGACGCGGCTATTCAAATAGTTTGACACTCTGCAGAGGTGGTACACTTTCACCACAAGATTTGATACATCTGTCAGGGATAACCCTGAATCATCATACTTAGTATGCAGATAATCAAACATAACCTTCCCTTTACACACCCTAGTATAAGCACCTCTCCTATGAGCATGGCCTCCCAACCATGACCATCAGTCATCTTGGGCACTGCATAGGTGGACATCATGAGAGGTAGCCTCAGCTCAGACCTCTCCCGTGAGGGAACTAATACTAATGCATATAAATTTCCAGCTAAGCCTTACCCAATTCAGGTAGTGTGGTTGTACGGTAATTTTGGAATGGTATCGCATCTGAATCCAACCATTAGTTTTATAAAAGGGTTAAGGCTCATGCCTCAACATTTTCATCATCATCAACCATTTGTGTTTTCTCAACACATGTCAAAACATCTCAATAGAATGACTCATCATTCCAAGGTTTTCATAATTCATTTTCACCAAGTGTTCCCATCTAAAGTGACTCAAGTTTTTGATCTACTCGAACTACTAACTTAAGAGTGTTCACTAAGATGGAAAAGATGGGTTCAATCTCATGCCATAGAATGACATATAAAGGGTTCTAAATAGGTCAAGTTTTATACTTTTTATGCTACCTTCAAACTAAGTAAAGAACTTTGGGTAACTAAGAGAGTAAAGCTTGTAAATAAGACTTAGGGTATTACTAGTCAAAGGGGTGTGATCAAAGCATGCTTAAGGCATCTTTGCTAAACCATCTAGTTTGATCCTAACTTGCTAAGCACTAAACTTGCAAGTGTTAGCTTGCACTGTTAATGGTGGCTTGCAAGTACAACTTGCAAGGGTTAATCTTGGATAGTGCTAGCTTGCCTTGGTTGGTGTAGTGGTTGAAGTTTTCTTCTTCTTCTTCTTCTTGGTAGAACTCCTCCTCCTCGAAAGCTTGGTCGGTACTATCGTCTATAAATACATAGGGAGTGTACAATCACCAAACAATACTTAACTAGGCTAAGTAGCATTCTAAGTCACACCTTTGATGATCTATTATCATCACAAGCATCACAAGTTTAATTCCATAGTTTCATTCTTTTTATTTTAGAAAAGTAATTTCTACTCATTGAAAAATTAACTAAGTCATCTTGGGCACTGCATAGGTGGACAACATTAAGAGGTAGCCTCAGCTCAAACCTCTCCCGCGAGGGAACTAATACTAATGCGTATAAACTTTCGGCTAAGCCTTACCCAATTCAGGTATTGTGGTTGTATGGTAAATTTGGAATGGTATCGCATCCGAATCCAACCATCAGTTTTGTAAAAGGGGTTAAGACTCATGCCTCAACAAGTTCACCATAATAAACCATTTGTGTTTCTCAACACATGTTAAAACATCTCAATAGAAATACTCATCATTCCAAGGTTTTCATAATTCATTTTCACCAAGTATTCCCATATAAAGTAACCCAAGTTTTTATCTACTCGAAACTAGTAAGTTAAGAGTGTTCACTAAGGTGGAACGATGGGATCAATCTCATGCCATAGCATGACCTCTAAAGTTATCTATATAGGTCAAGTTTTATACTCTTTATGCTACCTTCAAAACAAGTAAAAGACTTTAGGTAAAGTAAAGGGAGTAAAGCTTGGAATTAATACTTGGGGTAAGTAATAGTCAAAGTGGTATAACCAAAGCATGCCTAAATCATATTTTCTTAGATTATTTAGCTTGCAAGGGTTAGCTTGCATTGTTAATGGTGGCTTGCCTTGTGCAGTGCAGTGGTTGAAGTTTTCTTCCTCCTCTTGATAGAATTCCTGCTCCTCCAAAGCTTGGTCGGTACTATCGTCTATAAATACATATGGAGTACACAATCACCAAACAATACTTAACTAGTCTACTTAGCACTATATGGCACACATTTGATGATCTATTATCATCACAAGCATCACAAGTTTTATTAACTAGTTTCATTCTTTTTATTTAAGAAAAGTAATTTCTACTCATTGGAAAATTCTAAGATTTAATATTCACCACTTCAAATATGGGATCATGTGGACACATGTCATCACCACATATTATAACATGTGGGAATGTGATTTAAGGGTTAGATCATATTTACTTAAGTTTAGGTTCATTATTTAATGATTTAAATTGACTAGAAATGCCTATATAGCATTATTTTGGTACTAGTCCCAAGTCACTGCATGTAAACCCTAATATTATTATATATTCAGATAGGTATGGTGAAATGTGATTTTTGAGAGTTGGAATCAACTCAAAAGCTAACATGGTTGATTTTATAAAAATATTGTAAGGTGCAAAAGCTTCTGTCTTGTTATTTTTACTAGTAGAGATCTCTAATTCTAATGGAATTAAATCCAATGGGCTTGGGTAGATCTTTTCAGTAGCTTTCTAACAAAATTAGAATCACTCCATTTGGGTTTGTAAATCTCTCTGAATTGATTTTTAAACTAAGGGACATAACTAAGTTCAAACTAAAATAGAAAAATCCTAATTTGAATTAAATGGGTCGCCCGGGAAGGAAAACGGGCCGACCAAGTGGCGTTCCGCGGCACAGAGAACAGCTGACAGGGGGTCCCCCTGTCAGTGGCTCTTTACACGCGAAGCGGTACGGGGTGATGTGGGTCGTTAGATTAAAAGGGGGATCTACGACTGAGGGGTGTCGTCTCCGGCGAACATGTTCGCCGGCTTGAACTAACCCTATTGGGTCGGTGGGGATGTTCAGGGGGCATACTAGGTCTCCAGCGATGACGGCAAGGCGGGCAAATGAACTGGTGGATGACGGCGAACTCAGGGGTGATCGCGGCAGCTCCTGGGGTGGTCGCAATCAGCGGGGCCCTTCTCCTCCAGTAGCGGCCAGCTCCGGTGGAATTCCGGCGAATACGAGCTCGAGCGGCGCCAGGGAGAAGTGGTTGAAGGTTTCTTCCTCCTCTTGATAGATCATCTTAATACCATTCAGGCAAAATTTGTTTCATGCAATTTGGATTTTTGAAACTCCCAGAATTGAATTTTAAAATAGTGGACAGAAACTAGATTTAACTAAAAAGAAAAAATCCAGATTTGAACGGTTGGGCTAGTGCGGGAAAAGACTTGGGCCGGCCCAGTGGTGCTCCGCGGCGCGGGGCTCAGCTGACAGGGGGGTCCCGCTTGTCAGCGACACTTAACACGCGAAACGGTACGCGCGCTGTGGGCCGTAGGATTAGAAAGGGAATCTACGGCTGAGGGTCGTCGTCGACGATGAACAGGTCGCCGGCGAGCTCGAACCCTAGCGGCTCGGTGGGGGTCTGCTGGGGATGTACCAAGGCTCCAGCGGGGTCGGCGAGGCAGGCAAACGAAGTGGAAGACGATGGCGAGGCGAGGCGAGGTTGCGGCGGAGCTTGGGGTGGTCGCAATCAGCGGTGCCCTTCTCCTCCTGCCGTGGCTGCTCTGGCTCCAATTCCAGCGAGGCAGAGCTCGCCTTGCTCCGGCTAGAGGTGGGAGAGGTTCAGAGAGGTGAGGGGAGTGGAATGGTGTAGAGAGAAGAGGCTGGGGAGGGCTCCTTTTATAGGCCTGACGGTGAGACCGAACGGGATGGGCAGGCGACGGTGGTGACATGGCTACGGCGGGGTAGAGGCATGGCTGCGGGTGGCGATCGACGTGTGGTTCCCTGGCGGTGCTCTAGGCATTGAATGGGCCGTAGGGGCGGTGGCATGCGGTCTGGGCGAGGTGGCGCTCTGAGCGGCAGAGGCGGCGGTGTCCACGGCGAGCAGTGGCTGTGAGGCGTTGGGCGGCCAGCGGGGGTGTCTGGGGGGTTCTCTAGGTCGTGGCGGAGCGGCGGGCGTGGGCTGCGGCCAAGGGGCGGTCTGTGTGAGCGGGGACAGAGCACGCTCTGAGGGCGGCACCGGCATGGTGCGGTGGCACGGAGCGTGGGCTTTCCTCGGTGGTCTACGACAGGGCTTGGCTCGGGCAGGGGACAGAGAGGGGCGGTGAGGTGTGGGCTACCTCCTAGACATGGAGAGAGAGGCAGGAGAGGTCTGCTGCGGCGAGTGCACGGTCGGCCGTCGAGAGGGTACTCGGCATGGCATGGAAGTGCAGCTAGGGGGTAGGGGAGTGGGTTTAAATGGCTTTGCTAGATCATTGAGAGACAAAGGGAGTAAAGAGGGGCCAAATGGGAGACAAGTTTGGCCAGAATACTGTTTGAAATAGTGAAATGTGTTTTGTTTGAAATTTGTCTGCCAAGTGTTTGATGAAATGGCCGCAAGAGAAAAAGTTTTGAATTTTGGTTTCAAAATTTTTGAGTGATCTCCACTAGTGCTAGGTAGTCTCTAGTTGCAAGGGTTTTGAAAGTGGAGCTCAAAAAGATGGGTTTTGAAATAGGGTGATCTATGCATATGCATTAGATTCAATTTTCAAATGTCATTTAAAATAAGTTAAAGAATGTTTTTAGCAGATCAAAAGGTGGGCCTTGGTACCTTATTATGTGTACTAGCAAGGGGTACAAAGATCAAGAACTGTTTCTGTTAAGAAATGAGTGCTAGGAACACTCAAAATAGTGTACTGGATAAAAATGGCCAAAATGACCATTCCTCCTATTTAATTCTTTTTGATTTGATTTCTTTAGGAAAAGTTTGGGAAAGATGTAGATGATGTTTAAATCACCTAAGAAACATTTTACAAGCATTGGATCACTCAATCATGGCAATTCAAACAACTCCTATTTTTAAATGCACACATATATGAATGCTTTCATTTTAAATATTGGAAAAGTTTTTGTTAACCCCATTTTTGGTTGATTTGATCTTGATAAGCTTGGATTGAAGTTTTGGGATGTTACAAACCTTCCCCCCTTAAACAAAATCTCATCCCGAGATTTACAAAGAAAACTAGGAACTAAAGAGATCTGGGAACTCTGTCCTAATGTAATCTTCACGCTCCCAAGTAGCTTCCTCCTCGGTATGGTTGCTCCACTGAATCTTGAGAAACTTGATACTCCTGGTCCTGGTGGTTCTGTAGGCTTCTTCTAAGATACGGATGGGTACTTCTCGATAGGTCAGGTCATTGTTGATTTCCACAGCTCTGTGATCGATGTTCTTGAAAACTTCAGTCTTCTCGGGCACTTCCAGACATTTGCGAAGTAACGAGACATGGAACACATTGTGGATGGCTGACATCTCTTTAGGCAGTTCCAGTTGATACGATACTTCTCCTCAAGGGTACAAAATATTGAAGGGCCCGATATATCTGGGGGCTAACTTTGCCTTTAGACTAAAGCGTTGAGTTCCTTTCAATGGTGAAACCTTGAGATATACAAAATCTCCGACATTGAACGTCAGGTCTCTTCTTCTCTTGTCAGCATAACTCTTATGTCTGGACTGGGCGGTCTTGAGGTGCTCACGGACTTTGTGAACTTTCTCTTCTGCTTCGCGGAGAAAGTCGGGTCTGAAGATCTGACTCTCTCCTACTTGCGACCAATTCAAAGGAGTACGGCACTTTCTTCCATATAGGAATTCAACTGGTGCCATCTGCAAACTAGCTTGATAACTCTTGTTATATGAGAATTCTGTGAAAGGCAGGCAGTCTTCCCATTTTGATCCATATTCCAACACACAAGCTCTAAGCATATCCTCTAGGATCTGGTTGACTCTCTCAGTCTGTCCATCTGTTTGCGGGTGATATGTTGTGCTGAAGTTCAACTTGGTTCCTAATCCTTCTTGGACTTTCTTCCAAAATCTCGAGGTAAACTGGGTTCCTCGATCTGATATGATGGTCTTGGGGGTTTCATGCAGACTAGAAATCCTAGCAATGTACAGCTCTGCTAACTTTGCACTCTGGTGAGTGGTCTTGACAGGTATAAAGTGGGCTACCTTGGACAGTCTATCAACTATGACCTAGATTGAGTCATTTCCCCTACTAGACGTAGGCAAACCGGTGATAAAGTCCATTCCGATGGAATCCCATTTCCATTCCGGAATCTGTAATGGTTGCAACAGTCTTGCAGGTCTCTGATGCTCTGCTTTGACTCTTTGACAGATGTCACATTTGGCGATGTAGCTTCCGATCTCTCTCTTCATCTTGTGCCACCAAAATTTCTCTTTCAAATCCTGATACATCTTTGTTCCTCCGGGGTGGATAGATTAAAGAGTATCATGAGCTTCCTTCATGATAACTTCCTGCAGCTCCGAATCTGCTGGAACACAAATACGGCCTTTGTACCATAGTACTCCTTCTTTGTCTTCAGTAAATCCAGGTACTTTTCTGGTACCAATACGACGTTTGATTCCGTCGATACTTTCATTTCCCTTTTGGGCTTCCTTGATTTGGCTAATCAAAGTGGATTGAAGTTCAATGCTAGCTAAGAATCCTTTGCTAACAAATTCAGTTCTGAACTGCTCTTATTCTTCATACAAACTGGGTTGCTTCTCCTTGATCATGGTGTTAACCCTACACGACAATCTGCTAAGAGCATCCGCTACCACATTGGCTTTGCCGGGGTGATAGTGAATGTCAAGGTCATAAACCTTGATTAACTCTATCCATCTTCTTTGCCTCATATTCAGCTCCTTCTGAGTGAAGATATACTTCAAGCTCTTATGATCTAAGTAAATCTCACAGCGGTTACCCATCAAATAATGACGCCATGTCTTCAGTGCTAGAACTACAGCTGCTAGCTCAAGATCATGGGTCGGATAGTTCTGCTCATGCTGCTTCAGTTGTCGAGACAGATAAGTGATGACCTTGCCTTCTTGCATCAATACACATCCTAGACCAATCTTGGATGCGTCGCAATACACATCAAAGGGCTTCTTGATGTCTGGCATGACCAAAATTGGGGCTGATATCAATCTCCTCTTCAACTCCTGGAAACTGGCTTCACATTTGTCTGTCCATTCGAACTTCTTGTCCTTCTTCAACAATTGGGTCATTGGTCGGGTTATGCTCGAGAATCCTTCTACGAACTTGCGGTAATATCCCGCTAATCCGAGAAATGCACGGACTTGGGTTTGAGTGGTTGGGGCTTCCCATTCCTCGACATCTTTGATCTTGGCAGGATCAACAGAGACTCCTCCGGCAGACACAATATGTCCTAGGAATCCTACTTCTTTCAGCCAAAACTCACACTTGCTGAACTTGGCATATAACTGATGCTCTCTCAATGTTTCTAGGATAACTCTCAGATGTTGCTCATGCTCTTCTTCTGACTTGGAGTAGATAAGGATGTCGTCGATAAACACAACTACAAACTTATCTAGGAAATTCATAAAGATCTTATTCATGAGATTCATGAAATAAGCAGGGGCATTGGTTAATCCAAAAGACAGAACCGTATACTCGTATAAACCATAGCGAGTAGTAAAGGCGGTCTTCGGAATATCTGTTGCACGAATCTTAAGTTGGTGATAACCAGTCCTAAGATCAATCTTTGAGAATACCTGAGCTCCAGTCAACTGATCAAATAGATCCTCTATCTTTGGCAAGGGGTACTTGTTCTTGATGGTGACATCATTCAACTTTCTGTAGTCTGTGCATAGACGGTTGCCTCCATCTTTCTTGTCGACGAATAACACTGGTGATCTCCATGGTGATGCACTTGGTTGAATTAAACCTTTGGCTAGCATGGCATCCAACTGTTTCTTCAGTTCCACTAGTTCTGAGGGGTTCATGCTATAGGGTCTCTGGACTATAGGTCCGGTTCTGGGGATTAGTTCGATAATGAACTCAATATCCCTATCGAGGGCATTCCTGGCAATTCATCTGGGAATACGTCGGGGTATGCATAGACTACTCTGACTTGGTCTATGGTGGGCAAGGCTACACTCTGGTTGCACTTGAATGTCGGGGTAAGGTTTCAGAGATATGCTCTACTGTGACTCCAGAACTACTGGTCATGGTGATGGCTTTCTTAGCACAGTCTATCAATCCTTTATGCCTTGACATCCAGTCCATACCTAGTACTACTTCCAAAGCTTTGGTTCCAAGTACAATTAGGTTGGCATAAAAATCTATCCCATGTATTCTGATTGGTACAGCTTTGCAAATTTTTCTAGCCTTGGTTGTTGAACCAGGGATTTGAACTATCATGACATGCTTTAGGTTGGTTGGACGAATCTTACTAGTGCATGCAAATTCTTCGGTGACAAATGAATGTGATGCTCCCGAATCAAACAATACTCTTGCTAAAACTGAGTTGACAGAAAACATACTCAGCACTACATCTGGCGCTTCCTAGGCTTCTTCTGCATTCATGTGGAAGAGACGGCCGTTGCGGTTGTGGGGGTTCCCTAGGGCAAATCTCCTTCCTGGTTGAACAGGACACGGCTGCTGAGCTGGGACATTCATATTTGCATTGGCTGCAGTCTTCTTGGGACACTCATTGGAGTAGTGACCTTTCACTCCACACTCGAAACAAGTGATCTGGGACTTGTCCTTGACTACGACAGGTACAACATTGCTGCCAGTTCTGGGTGCCGTGTTGCTGTTGTTGTTGTGGTTCTTGGGAGGTGCACGGTTGAAATTGTTGCCATTACCAAAGTTGTGATTGTTTCCTCCGGACTTCACATTGGCTCCGCTCCGGTTGGGGTAGCTTGGGCGAGAATTTGGGGGTCGGTTGTTCCTTGGTGCATATCCTGGTGAAGGGTTGAGAAGGTACTTCTGGTGACTGTTGGATCCAGACTGCTGCATCATACGACTCTTGCGGTTGTCGTTTGCCTGGTTAATCTTCCCTTCCATCTGAATGGCAGAGTCGACTAGCTCTTCGAGATCCTGGAAACGGATGTTGACGAGGATAGTCTGCATCTCATCAGGCAGTCCGTTCAAGAATCTCTCTTTCTTCTTGGCCTCTGTGTTGATCTCATCAGGTTCATATCTAGCAAGTGACAGGAATCTGTCATGGTACTCCACCACAGTCATTCTTCATTGCTTCAATTCGCGGAACTCATCTCTCATTCTGTTGACTAGACCTTGCGTCACGTGGGTGTGGCTGAACTTGACCTTGAATGCTTCCCATGTCATCACTTGACCATGGTTCATATTGCGGATGCTATTCCACCAAGCTCTTGCATCTCCTGCCAGATAGTGGGTGGCGAAGAGAACTTTCTCATTTTCATCAACTCGGGCAACTTCTAAGTTGTTTTCCATGGTCTGTAACCAGTCATCAGCAGCAATGGGTTCTCAGATTGATTGAAGATTGGGGGATTAGTGTTCTGAATGTTTTTGAGTTTGTATCCCTGGTGATCCTGATTTCCATGCTCTTGGTTGTTGATAGCCATCTGGGCAATCTGTTGAAGTGTTGCTAAGTTGGCTTGGCGTTCTGCCCGGCTTGCTTCACGGTCTGCGATGAGATTCTGCAAGCTCTGCAGCATTGGTTCTTGTGATGAGTTGCTCCCTCCTTGGTTTCCACGAGTCATCTGAAGATTGAGATATAGGGGTAAGAGGAAAATTTCTAAGGTTCAAGGTTTTGGGGTTTTCAAAACTAAAACTTTGAGTTAGACTCAGTTTTTTCGACTAACTTAATTTTCATTCATGCAAGCAAGCACACGATACAACACACACCACAACAATCAAAGGGAAACAGATGGTTTGAAGAACTATTCTGCAAGCTAAGATACAGTGAGATCGATACATCTCATGCTACGACAGTGTTCTAGTGCATCTACTCATCTTCGATGAAGTCGGAGTCCTCATCATCAGTGTAGAAGTCCACGGCATCCTCTGCCAGAAAATCATCATTGTTGCTGAGGTAAGAATCCATGTCTCCCTGGATGTCTTCACCCTCATCTTCTTCTTCCTTGGCGGCAAGCTGAGCTTCCTGCTCCTTGACGGTCTTCGCGAGGTCGGCCACCTTCTTGGCACGCTGGCGGCGAAGAGACTGACGGTTTTGGACAAGCAGTGCGAAAGTCTGGGCCTTCTGGTCGGCAATGGCACGGTTCTGGTTGGCTAACTCCCTAGCATTGTCCAGTTCCTGCTGTCTGTCGTGAAGCAAGAAGTCAAGGTTCTCCACTTGAAGCCTCAACTCGGGGTGGCCTGGCATCTCTATTCGCATTCCCATGAAATCACGTCTTGCATAGTTGGCAAAACAGGTTCCTTGGGTCTTGTTGACGCTGATAGCACATAGACGGGCGAGAGCTTCATGCATTGTCTTGGCTAATCCATCTAGCTAGTTGTTCTCTCTCACGGAGAACTGAATTCTTCCAGAATTTGGTGCTTCAATGCTTCCTCTAAGATCTGCGGTGACTAGCCACTGTAGGTCTCCTCCTGGGGGTCCTAGAAGTTGAGCTCCAAGAAACTCCGGGTGCGGGCGTCCCAGTAACTCTGACAGTGAATCCAGATCCCTCTCGAAGATCAGCTGACCTCCGTTTCCCAACTGGTAAAACTTGCTGAACCAAGTCTCCATCTACAAGTATTAAGGATGAGGAAGTTAGTGAAGTGATCAAGTGTGTCAATTTTTAAGTAGTAATGTAAGAATTTTGAGTATCGTGAATTTTTGAGAAAGAATCCACAAGGGTAAGAGAGGAGATAGTTTTTCATAAATACTTACTTTGGTTTTGAAACTAGGTTTTTGTTTGACGTCCATTCTAACTAGGGTCTCCTATGGTCAGGATGGCTCTGATACCAACTTGTCAACACCTGGATTTTTAATCCCAAATGCCCGATATGCCATACCTCGCAATCCCAGGATTACCATTTTTGCGTGAAATAACGGATTGGATATCACAGTACATCATCCATTACAAACCATACATAAGGTCTTACACAAATAAGGATCTCATGATCCAGTCTTAATACAACAAGCAACGGAAATAAAAGATAAGCATAGCGGTGGGGTCCATCTTCAGGGGCACAGGCAATGCTGACGAAGGCAGATGGTCCTAGTTATCATAGCCGTCCTGTTGGCCATCATCATGATAGTCTCCTTCATAGTCTGGCCATGATAATAGCCAGGGAAAAAAGCCATGAGTACTCTTTAAGTACTCGCAAACTACCACTAACAAGTATAAACTTCTAAGTTAAAGTGCTAACTCTAAGTTTAACTATAAAGTTAAGTTTGAAACCTAAGCTGAGTTTAGGAGCAAATAAAGATAAAGTAAAGTCCTAAAATCACTTAAGTTGGGAAGCTATTGTCATAACACAACCCTGTTGTGGTCAAGTCAAGATTCATCATTCTTTTCAAAGTATTTAGAAAACATCTGACAACGAAACAGTATGGCCATTCCAACTGTCCATAACCGCGGACGCGGCTATTCAAATAGTTTGACACTCTGCAGAGGTGGTACACTTTCACCACAAGATTTGATACATCTGTCAGGGATAACCCTGAATCATCATACTTAGTATGCAGATAATCAAACATAACCTTCCCTTTACACACCCTAGTATAAGCACCTCTCCTATGAGCATGGCCTCCCAACCATGACCATCAGTCATCTTGGGCACTGCATAGGTGGACATCATGAGAGGTAGCCTCAGCTCAGACCTCTCCCGTGAGGGAACTAATACTAATGCATATAAATTTCCAGCTAAGCCTTACCCAATTCAGGTAGTGTGGTTGTACGGTAATTTTGGAATGGTATCGCATCCGAATCCAACCATTAGTTTTATAAAAGGGTTAAGGCTCATGCCTCAACATTTTCATCATCATCAACCATTTGTGTTTTCTCAACACATGTCAAAACATCTCAATAGAATGACTCATCATTCCAAGGTTTTCATAATTCATTTTCACCAAGTGTTCCCATCTAAAGTGACTCAAGTTTTTGATCTACTCGAACTACTAACTTAAGAGTGTTCACTAAGATGGAAAAGATGGGTTCAATCTCATGCCATAGAATGACATATAAAGGGTTCTAAATAGGTCAAGTTTTATACTTTTTATGCTACCTTCAAACTAAGTAAAGAACTTTGGGTAACTAAGAGAGTAAAGCTTGTAAATAAGACTTAGGGTATTACTAGTCAAAGGGGTGTGATCAAAGCATGCTTAAGGCATCTTTGCTAAACCATCTAGTTTGATCCTAACTTGCTAAGCACTAAACTTGCAAGTGTTAGCTTGCACTGTTAATGGTGGCTTGCAAGTACAACTTGCAAGGGTTAATCTTGGATAGTGCTAGCTTGCCTTGGTTGGTGTAGTGGTTGAAGTTTTCTTCTTCTTCTTCTTCTTGGTAGAACTCCTCCTCCTCGAAAGCTTGGTCGGTACTATCGTCTATAAATACATAGGGAGTGTACAATCACCAAACAATACTTAACTAGGCTAAGTAGCATTCTAAGTCACACCTTTGATGATCTATTATCATCACAAGCATCACAAGTTTAATTCCATAGTTTCATTCTTTTTATTTTAGAAAAGTAATTTCTACTCATTGAAAAATTAACTAAGTCATCTTGGGCACTGCATAGGTGGACAACATTAAGAGGTAGCCTCAGCTCAAACCTCTCCCGCGAGGGAACTAATACTAATGCGTATAAACTTTCGGCTAAGCCTTACCCAATTCAGGTATTGTGGTTGTATGGTAAATTTGGAATGGTATCGCATCCGAATCCAACCATCAGTTTTGTAAAAGGGGTTAAGACTCATGCCTCAACAAGTTCACCATAATAAACCATTTGTGTTTCTCAACACATGTTAAAACATCTCAATAGAAATACTCATCATTCCAAGGTTTTCATAATTCATTTTCACCAAGTATTCCCATATAAAGTAACCCAAGTTTTTATCTACTCGAAACTAGTAAGTTAAGAGTGTTCACTAAGGTGGAACGATGGGATCAATCTCATGCCATAGCATGACCTCTAAAGTTATCTATATAGGTCAAGTTTTATACTCTTTATGCTACCTTCAAAACAAGTAAAAGACTTTAGGTAAAGTAAAGGGAGTAAAGCTTGGAATTAATACTTGGGGTAAGTAATAGTCAAAGTGGTATAACCAAAGCATGCCTAAATCATATTTTCTTAGATTATTTAGCTTGCAAGGGTTAGCTTGCATTGTTAATGGTGGCTTGCCTTGTGCAGTGCAGTGGTTGAAGTTTTCTTCCTCCTCTTGATAGAATTCCTGCTCCTCCAAAGCTTGGTCGGTACTATCGTCTATAAATACATATGGAGTACACAATCACCAAACAATACTTAACTAGTCTACTTAGCACTATATGGCACACATTTGATGATCTATTATCATCACAAGCATCACAAGTTTTATTAACTAGTTTCATTCTTTTTATTTAAGAAAAGTAATTTCTACTCATTGGAAAATTCTAAGATTTAATATTCACCACTTCAAATATGGGATCATGTGGACACATGTCATCACCACATATTATAACATGTGGGAATGTGATTTAAGGGTTAGATCATATTTACTTAAGTTTAGGTTCATTATTTAATGATTTAAATTGACTAGAAATGCCTATATAGCATTATTTTGGTACTAGTCCCAAGTCACTGCATGTAAACCCTAATATTATTATATATTCAGATAGGTATGGTGAAATGTGATTTTTGAGAGTTGGAATCAACTCAAAAGCTAACATGGTTGATTTTATAAAAATATTGTAAGGTGCAAAAGCTTCTGTCTTGTTATTTTTACTAGTAGAGATCTCTAATTCTAATGGAATTAAATCCAATGGGCTTGGGTAGATCTTTTCAGTAGCTTTCTAACAAAATTAGAATCACTCCATTTGGGTTTGTAAATCTCTCTGAATTGATTTTTAAACTAAGGGACATAACTAAGTTCAAACTAAAATAGAAAAATCCTAATTTGAATTAAATGGGTCGCCCGGGAAGGAAAACGGGCCGACCAAGTGGCGTTCCGCGGCACAGAGAACAGCTGACAGGGGGTCCCCCTGTCAGTGGCTCTTTACACGCGAAGCGGTACGGGGTGATGTGGGTCGTTAGATTAAAAGGGGGATCTACGACTGAGGGGTGTCGTCTCCGGCGAACATGTTCGCCGGCTTGAACTAACCCTATTGGGTCGGTGGGGATGTTCAGGGGGCATACTAGGTCTCCAGCGATGACGGCAAGGCGGGCAAATGAACTGGTGGATGACGGCGAACTCAGGGGTGATCGCGGCAGCTCCTGGGGTGGTCGCAATCAGCGGGGCCCTTCTCCTCCAGTAGCGGCCAGCTCCGGTGGAATTCCGGCGAATACGAGCTCGAGCGGCGCCAGGGAGAAGTGGTTGAAGGTTTCTTCCTCCTCTTGATAGATCATCTTAATACCATTCAGGCAAAATTTGTTTCATGCAATTTGGATTTTTGAAACTCCCAGAATTGAATTTTAAAATAGTGGACAGAAACTAGATTTAACTAAAAAGAAAAAATCCAGATTTGAACGGTTGGGCTAGTGCGGGAAAAGACTTGGGCCGGCCCAGTGGTGCTCCGCGGCGCGGGGCTCAGCTGACAGGGGGGTCCCGCTTGTCAGCGACACTTAACACGCGAAACGGTACGCGCGCTGTGGGCCGTAGGATTAGAAAGGGAATCTACGGCTGAGGGTCGTCGTCGACGATGAACAGGTCGCCGGCGAGCTCGAACCCTAGCGGCTCGGTGGGGGTCTGCTGGGGATGTACCAAGGCTCCAGCGGGGTCGGCGAGGCAGGCAAACGAAGTGGAAGACGATGGCGAGGCGAGGCGAGGTTGCGGCGGAGCTTGGGGTGGTCGCAATCAGCGGTGCCCTTCTCCTCCTGCCGTGGCTGCTCTGGCTCCAATTCCAGCGAGGCAGAGCTCGCCTTGCTCCGGCTAGAGGTGGGAGAGGTTCAGAGAGGTGAGGGGAGTGGAATGGTGTAGAGAGAAGAGGCTGGGGAGGGCTCCTTTTATAGGCCTGACGGTGAGACCGAACGGGATGGGCAGGCGACGGTGGTGACATGGCTACGGCGGGGTAGAGGCATGGCTGCGGGTGGCGATCGACGTGTGGTTCCCTGGCGGTGCTCTAGGCATTGAATGGGCCGTAGGGGCGGTGGCATGCGGTCTGGGCGAGGTGGCGCTCTGAGCGGCAGAGGCGGCGGTGTCCACGGCGAGCAGTGGCTGTGAGGCGTTGGGCGGCCAGCGGGGGTGTCTGGGGGGTTCTCTAGGTCGTGGCGGAGCGGCGGGCGTGGGCTGCGGCCAAGGGGCGGTCTGTGTGAGCGGGGACAGAGCACGCTCTGAGGGCGGCACCGGCATGGTGCGGTGGCACGGAGCGTGGGCTTTCCTCGGTGGTCTACGACAGGGCTTGGCTCGGGCAGGGGACAGAGAGGGGCGGTGAGGTGTGGGCTACCTCCTAGACATGGAGAGAGAGGCAGGAGAGGTCTGCTGCGGCGAGTGCACGGTCGGCCGTCGAGAGGGTACTCGGCATGGCATGGAAGTGCAGCTAGGGGGTAGGGGAGTGGGTTTAAATGGCTTTGCTAGATCATTGAGAGACAAAGGGAGTAAAGAGGGGCCAAATGGGAGACAAGTTTGGCCAGAATACTGTTTGAAATAGTGAAATGTGTTTTGTTTGAAATTTGTCTGCCAAGTGTTTGATGAAATGGCCGCAAGAGAAAAAGTTTTGAATTTTGGTTTCAAAATTTTTGAGTGATCTCCACTAGTGCTAGGTAGTCTCTAGTTGCAAGGGTTTTGAAAGTGGAGCTCAAAAAGATGGGTTTTGAAATAGGGTGATCTATGCATATGCATTAGATTCAATTTTCAAATGTCATTTAAAATAAGTTAAAGAATGTTTTTAGCAGATCAAAAGGTGGGCCTTGGTACCTTATTATGTGTACTAGCAAGGGGTACAAAGATCAAGAACTGTTTCTGTTAAGAAATGAGTGCTAGGAACACTCAAAATAGTGTACTGGATAAAAATGGCCAAAATGACCATTCCTCCTATTTAATTCTTTTTGATTTGATTTCTTTAGGAAAAGTTTGGGAAAGATGTAGATGATGTTTAAATCACCTAAGAAACATTTTACAAGCATTGGATCACTCAATCATGGCAATTCAAACAACTCCTATTTTTAAATGCACACATATATGAATGCTTTCATTTTAAATATTGGAAAAGTTTTTGTTAACCCCATTTTTGGTTGATTTGATCTTGATAAGCTTGGATTGAAGTTTTGGGATGTTACAAACCTTCCCCCCTTAAACAAAATCTCATCCCGAGATTTACAAAGAAAACTAGGAACTAAAGAGATCTGGGAACTCTGTCCTAATGTAATCTTCACGCTCCCAAGTAGCTTCCTCCTCGGTATGGTTGCTCCACTGAATCTTGAGAAACTTGATACTCCTGGTCCTGGTGGTTCTGTAGGCTTCTTCTAAGATACGGATGGGTACTTCTCGATAGGTCAGGTCATTGTTGATTTCCACAGCTCTGTGATCGATGTTCTTGAAAACTTCAGTCTTCTCGGGCACTTCCAGACATTTGCGAAGTAACGAGACATGGAACACATTGTGGATGGCTGACATCTCTTTAGGCAGTTCCAGTTGATACGATACTTCTCCTCAAGGGTACAAAATATTGAAGGGCCCGATATATCTGGGGGCTAACTTTGCCTTTAGACTAAAGCGTTGAGTTCCTTTCAATGGTGAAACCTTGAGATATACAAAATCTCCGACATTGAACGTCAGGTCTCTTCTTCTCTTGTCAGCATAACTCTTATGTCTGGACTGGGCGGTCTTGAGGTGCTCACGGACTTTGTGAACTTTCTCTTCTGCTTCGCGGAGAAAGTCGGGTCTGAAGATCTGACTCTCTCCTACTTGCGACCAATTCAAAGGAGTACGGCACTTTCTTCCATATAGGAATTCAACTGGTGCCATCTGCAAACTAGCTTGATAACTCTTGTTATATGAGAATTCTGTGAAAGGCAGGCAGTCTTCCCATTTTGATCCATATTCCAACACACAAGCTCTAAGCATATCCTCTAGGATCTGGTTGACTCTCTCAGTCTGTCCATCTGTTTGCGGGTGATATGTTGTGCTGAAGTTCAACTTGGTTCCTAATCCTTCTTGGACTTTCTGCCAAAATCTCGAGGTAAACTGGGTTCCTCGATCTGATATGATGGTCTTGGGGGTTTCATGCAGACTAGAAATCCTAGCAATGTACAGCTCTGCTAACTTTGCACTCTGGTGAGTGGTCTTGACAGGTATAAAGTGGGCTACCTTGGACAGTCTATCAACTATGACCCAGATTGAGTCATTTCCCCTACTAGACGTAGGCAAACCGGTGATAAAGTCCATTCCGACGGAATCCCATTTCCATTCCAAAATCTGTAATGGTTGCAACAGTCTTGCAGGTCTCTGATGCTCTGCTTTGACTCTTTGACAGATGTCACATTTGGCGATGTAGCTTCCGATCTCTCTCTTCATCTTCTGCCACCAAAATTTCTCTTTCAAATCCTGATACATCTTTGTTCCTCCGGGGTGGATAGATTAAAGAGTATCATGAGCTTCCTTCATGATAACTTCCTGCAGCTCCGAATCTGCTGGAACACAAATACGGCCTTTGTACCATAGTACTCCTTCTTTGTCTTCAGTAAATCCAGGTACTTTTCTGGTACCAATACGACGTTTGATTCCGTCGATACTTTCATTTCCCTTTTGGGCTTCCTTGATTTGGCTAATCAAAGTGGATTGAAGTTCAATGCTAGCTAAGAATCCTTTGCTAACAAATTCAGTTCTGAACTGCTCTTATTCTTCATACAAACTGGGTTGCTTCTCCTTGATCATGGTGTTAACCCTACACGACAATCTGCTAAGAGCATCCGCTACCACATTGGCTTTGCCGGGGTGATAGTGAATGTCAAGGTCATAAACCTTGATTAACTCTATCCATCTTCTTTGCCTCATATTCAGCTCCTTCTGAGTGAAGATATACTTCAAGCTCTTATGATCTAAGTAAATCTCACAGCGGTTACCCATCAAATAATGACGCCATGTCTTCAGTGCTAGAACTACAGCTGCTAGCTCAAGATCATGGGTCGGATAGTTCTGCTCATGCTGCTTCAGTTGTCGAGACAGATAAGTGATGACCTTGCCTTCTTGCATCAATACACATCCTAGACCAATCTTGGATGCGTCGCAATACACATCAAAGGGCTTCTTGATGTCTGGCATGACCAAAATTGGGGCTGATATCAATCTCCTCTTCAACTCCTGGAAACTGGCTTCACATTTGTCTGTCCATTCGAACTTCTTGTCCTTCTTCAACAATTGGGTCATTGGTCGGGTTATGCTCGAGAATCCTTCTACGAACTTGCGGTAATATCCCGCTAATCCGAGAAATGCACGGACTTGGGTTTGAGTGGTTGGGGCTTCCCATTCCTCGACATCTTTGATCTTGGCAGGATCAACAGAGACTCCTCCGGCAGACACAATATGTCCTAGGAATCCTACTTCTTTCAGCCAAAACTCACACTTGCTGAACTTGGCATATAACTGATGCTCTCTCAATGTTTCTAGGATAACTCTCAGATGTTGCTCATGCTCTTCTTCTGACTTGGAGTAGATAAGGATGTCGTCGATAAACACAACTACAAACTTATCTAGGAAATTCATAAAGATCTTATTCATGAGATTCATGAAATAAGCAGGGGCATTGGTTAATCCAAAAGACAGAACCGTATACTCGTATAAACCATAGCGAGTAGTAAAGGCGGTCTTCGGAATATCTGTTGCACGAATCTTAAGTTGGTGATAACCAGTCCTAAGATCAATCTTTGAGAATACCTGAGCTCCAGTCAACTGATCAAATAGATCCTCTATCTTTGGCAAGGGGTACTTGTTCTTGATGGTGACATCATTCAACTTTCTGTAGTCTGTGCATAGACGGTTGCTTCCATCTTTCTTGTCGACGAATAACACTGGTGATCTCCATGGTGATGCACTTGGTTGAATTAAACCTTTGGCTAGCATGGCATCCAACTGTTTCTTCAGTTTCACTAGTTCTGAGGGGTTCATGCTATAGGGTCTCTGGACTATAGGTCCGGTTCTGGGGATTAGTTCGATAATGAACTCAATATCCCTATCGAGGGCATTCCTGGCAATTCATCTGGGAATACGTCGGGGTATGCATAGACTACTCTGACTTGGTCTATGGTGGGCAAGGCTACACTCTGGTTGCACTTGAATGTCGGGGTAAGGTTTCAGAGATATGCTCTACTGTGACTCCAGAACTACTGGTCATGGTGATGGCTTTCTTAGCACAGTCTATCAATCCTTTATGCCTTGACATCCAGTCCATACCTAGTACTACTTCCAAAGCTTTGGTTCCAAGTACAATTAGGTTGGCATAAAAATCTATCCCATGTATTCTGATTGGTACAGCTTTGCAAATTTTTCTAGCCTTGGTTGTTGAACCAGGGATTTGAACTATCATGACATGCTTTAGGTTGGTTGGACGAATCTTACTAGTGCATGCAAATTCTTCGGTGACAAATGAATGTGATGCTCCCGAATCAAACAATACTCTTGCTAAAACTGAGTTGACAGAAAACATACCCAGCACTACATCTGGCGCTTCCTAGGCTTCTTCTGCATTCATGTGGAAGAGACGGCCGTTGCGGTTGTGGGGGTTCCCTAGGGCAAATCTCCTTCCTGGTTGAACAGGACACGGCTGCTGAGCTGGGACATTCATATTTGCATTGGCTGCAGTCTTCTTGGGACACTCATTGGAGTAGTGACCTTTCACTCCACACTCGAAACAAGTGATCTGGGACTTGTCCTTGACTACGACAGGTACAACATTGCTGCCAGTTCTGGGTGCCGTGTTGCTGTTGTTGTTGTGGTTCTTGGGAGGTGCACGGTTGAAATTGTTGCCATTACCAAAGTTGTGATTGTTTCCTCCGGACTTCACATTGGCTCCGCTCCGGTTGGGGTAGCTTGGGCGAGAATTTGGGGGTCGGTTGTTCCTTGGTGCATATCCTGGTGAAGGGTTGAGAAGGTACTTCTGGTGACTGTTGGATCTAGACTGTTGCATCATACGACTCTTGCGGTTGTCGTTTGCCTGGTTAATCTTGCCTTCCATCTGAATGGCAGAGTCGACTAGCTCTTCGAGATCCTGGAAACGGATGTTGACGAGGATACTCTGCATCTCATCAGGCAGTCCGTTCAAGAATCTCTCTTTCTTCTTGGCCTCTGTGTTGATCTCATCAGGTTCATATCTAGCAAGTGACAGGAATCTGTCATGGTACTCCACCACAGTCATTCTTCATTGCTTCAATTCGCGGAACTCATCTCTCATTCTGTTGACTAGACCTTGCGTCACGTGGGTGTGGCTGAACTTGACCTTGAATGCTTCCCATGTCATCACTTGACCATGGTTCATATTGCGGATGCTATTCCACCAAGCTCTTGCATCTCCTGCCAGATAGTGGGTGGCGAAGAGAACTTTCTCATTTTCATCAACTCGGGCAACTTCTAAGTTGTTTTCCATGGTCTGTAACCAGTCATCAGCAGCAATGGGTTCTCAGATTGATTGAAGATTGGGGGATTAGTGTTCTGAATGTTTTTGAGTTTGTATCCCTGGTGATCCTGATTTCCATGCTCTTGGTTGTTGATAGCCATCTGGGCAATCTGTTGAAGTGTTGCTAAGTTGGCTTGGCGTTCTGCCCGGCTTGCTTCACGGTCTGCGATGAGATTCTGCAAGCTCTGCAGCATTGGTTCTTGTGATGAGTTGCTCCCTCCTTGGTTTCCACGAGTCATCTGAAGATTGAGATATAGGGGTAAGAGGAAAATTTCTAAGGTTCAAGGTTTTGGGGTTTTCAAAACTAAAACTTTGAGTTAGACTCAGTTTTTTCGACTAACTTAATTTTCATTCATGCAAGCAAGCACACGATACAACACACACCACAACAATCAAAGGGAAACAGATGGTTTGAAGAACTATTCTGCAAGCTAAGATACAGTGAGATCGATACATCTCATGCTACGACAGTGTTCTAGTGCATCTACTCATCTTCGATGAAGTCGGAGTCCTCATCATCAGTGTAGAAGTCCACGGCATCCTCTGCCAGAAAATCATCATTGTTGCTGAGGTAAGAATCCATGTCTCCCTGGATGTCTTCACCCTCATCTTCTTCTTCCTTGGCGGCAAGCTGAGCTTCCTGCTCCTTGACGGTCTTCGCGAGGTCGGCCACCTTCTTGGCACGCTGGCGGCGAAGAGACTGACGGTTTTGGACAAGCAGTGCGAAAGTCTGGGCCTTCTGGTCGGCAATGGCACGGTTCTGGTTGGCTAACTCCCTAGCATTGTCCAGTTCCTGCTGTCTGTCGTGAAGCAAGAAGTCAAGGTTCTCCACTTGAAGCCTCAACTCGGGGTGGCCTGGCATCTCTATTCGCATTCCCATGAAATCACGTCTTGCATAGTTGGCAAAACAGGTTCCTTGGGTCTTGTTGACGCTGATAGCACATAGACGGGCGAGAGCTTCATGCATTGTCTTGGCTAATCCATCTAGCTAGTTGTTCTCTCTCACGGAGAACTGAATTCTTCCAGAATTTGGTGCTTCAATGCTTCCTCTAAGATCTGCGGTGACTAGCCACTGTAGGTCTCCTCCTGGGGGTCCTAGAAGTTGAGCTCCAAGAAACTCCGGGTGCGGGCGTCCCAGTAACTCTGACAGTGAATCCAGATCCCTCTCGAAGATCAGCTGACCTCCGTTTCCCAACTGGTAAAACTTGCTGAACCAAGTCTCCATCTACAAGTATTAAGGATGAGGAAGTTAGTGAAGTGATCAAGTGTGTCAATTTTTAAGTAGTAATGTAAGAATTTTGAGTATCGTGAATTTTTGAGAAAGAATCCACAAGGGTAAGACCCTAGTATAAGCACCTCTCCTATGAGCATGGCCTCCCAACCATGACCATCAGTCATCTTGGGCACTGCATAGGTGGACATCATGAGAGGTAGCCTCAGCTCAGACCTCTCCCGTGAGGGAACTAATACTAATGCATATAAATTTCCAGCTAAGCCTTACCCAATTCAGGTAGTGTGGTTGTACGGTAATTTTGGAATGGTATCGCATCCGAATCCATACATCAGTTTTATAAAAGGGTTAAGGCTCATGCCTCAACATTTTCATCATCATCAACCATTTGTGTTTTCTAAACCCATGTCAAAACATCTCAATAGAATGACTCATCATTCCAAGGTTTTCATAATTCATTTTTACCAAGTGTTCCCATCTAAAGTGACTCAAGTTTTTGATCTACTCGAACTACTAACTTAAGAGTGTTCACTAAGATGGAAAAGATGGGTTCAATCTCATGCCATAGAATGACATCTAAAGGGTTCTAAATAGGTCAAGTTTTATACTTTTTATGCTACCTTCAAACTAAGTAAAGAACTTTGGGTAACTAAGAGAGTAAAGCTTGTAAATAAGACTTAGGGTATTACTAGTCAAAGGGGTGTGATCAAAGCATGCTTAAGGCATCTTTGCTAAACCATCTAGTTTGATCCTAACTTGCTAAGCACTAAACTTGCAAGTGTTAGCTTGCACTGTTAATGGTGGCTTGCAAGTACAACTTGCAAGGGTTAATCTTGGATAGTGCTAGCTTGCCTTGGTTGGTGCAGTGGTTAAAGTTTTCTTCTTCTTCTTCTTCTTCTTCTTGGTAGAACTCCTCCTCCTCGAAAGCTTGGTCGGTACTATCGTCTATAAATACATAGGGAGTGCACAATCACCAAACAATACTTAACTAGGCTAAGTAGCATTCTAAGACACACCTTTGATGATCTATTATCATCACAAGTTTAATTCCATAGTTTCATTCTTTTTATTTTAGAAAAGTAATTTCTACTCATTGAAAAATTAACTAAGTTTTAATATTCACCACTTAAGATATGGGATCATGTGGACACATGTCATCACCACACATCTTAACACATGGGAATGAGAATTAAAGGTTGGATCAATATTACTTTGGTTTAAGTTCATTATTTAATGATTTAAAGTGACTAAAAATGCCTATATAGCATTATTTTGGTACTAGTCCAAAGTCACTGCATGCAAACCTTAATATTATTACATATTAAGATAGGTATGATGAAATGTGATTTTTGAGAGTTGGAATCAACTCAAAAGCTAACTTGGTTGATTTTATAAAAATGTTGCAAGTTGTAAATGCTTCTATCTTCTTATTTTTATTATGAGAGATCTATAACTCTAATTGAATTAAATCCAACGGGCTTAGATAGATCATCTTAATACCTTTCAGGCAAAATTTATTTCATGCAATTTGGATTTTTCAAACTCCCAGAATTGAATTTTAAAATAGTGGATAGAAACTAGATTTAACTAAAAAGAAAAAATCCAGATTTGAACGGTTGGGCTAGCGCGGGAAAAGACTTGGGCCGGCCCAGTGGCGCTCCGCGACGCGAGGCTCAGCTGCGAGGGGGGTCCCACTTGTCATCGGCACTTAACACGCGATACGGTACGCGCGCTATGGGCGGTAGGATTAGAAGGGGAATCTACGGCTAAGGGTCGTCGTCGACGACGAACAGGTCGCCGGCGAGCTCGAACCCTAGCGGCTCGGTGGGGGTCTGCTGGGGACGTACCAGGGCTCCAGGGGGGTCGGCGAGGCGGGCAAACAAAGTGGAAGACGACAGCGAGGCGAGGCGCGGGATCAGCGGCACCCTTCTCCTCCTGCCGCGGCTGCACTGGCTCCAATTCCGGTGAGGCAGAGCTCGCCTTGCTCCGGCTAGAGGTGGGTGAGGTTCAGAGAGGTGAGGGGAGTGCAATGGTGTGGAGAGAAGAGGCTGGGGAGGGCTCCTTTTATAGGCCCGATGGTGAGACCGGGCGGGATGGGCAGGCGACGGTGGCGACATGGCTACGGCGGGGTAGAGGCATGGCTACAGGTGGTGATCGACATGCGGTTCCCTGGCGGTGCTCTAGGCATTGAATGCGGCCGTAGGGGCGGTGGCATGCGGTTTGGGCGAGGTGGCACTCTGAGCGGCAGAGGCGGCGGTGTCCACGGCGAGCAGTGGCTGTGAGGCGTTGGGCGGCCAGCGGGGGTGTCTGGGGGGTTCTCCAGGTTGTGGCGGAGCAGTGGGCGCGGGCTGCGGCCAAGGGGTGGTCTGTGTGAGCGGGGACAGAGCGCGCTCTGAGGGTGGCACCGGCATGGTGCGGTGGCACTGGGCGCGGGATTTCCTTGGTGGTCCACGGCAGGGCTTGGCTCGGGCAGGGGACAGAGAGGGGCGGTGAGGTGTGGGCTACCTCCTAGACATGGAGAGAGAGGCGGGAGAGGGCTGCTGCGGCGAGTGCATGGTCGGTTGCGAGAGGGTGCTCGGCATGGCATGGCAGTGCAGCTAGGGGGTAGGGGAGTGGGTTTAAATGGCATTGCTAGATCATTGAGAGACAAAGGGAGTAAAGAGGGGCCAAATGGGAGACAAGTTTGGCCAGAATACTGTTTGAAATAGTGAAATGTGTTTTGTTTGAAATCTGTCTGCCAAGTGTTTGATGAAATGGCCGCAAGAGAAAAAGTTTTGAATTTTGGTTTCAAATTTTTTGAGTGATCTCCACTAGTGCTAGGTAGTCTCTGGTTGCAAGGGTTTTGAAAGTGGAGCTCAAAAAGATGGGTTTTGAAATAGGGGTGATCTATGCATATGCATTAGATTCAATTTTCAAATGTCATTTAAAATAAGTTAAATAATGTTTTTAGCAGATCAAAAGGTGGGCCTGGGTACCTCATTATGTGTCCTAGCAAGGGGTACAAAGATCAAGAATTGTTTCTGTTAAGAAATGAGTGCTAGGAACACTCAAATTAGTGTAGTGGATAAAAATGGCCAAAATGGCCATTCCTCCATTTTAATTCTTTTTGATGTTTAAATCACCTAAGAAACATTTTACAAGCATTGGATCACTCAATCATGGCAATTCAAACAACTCCTATTTTTAAATGCACACATATATGAATTCTTTCATTTTAAATATTGGAAAACTTTTTGTTCACCCAATTTTTGGTTGATTTGATCTTGATAAGCTTGGATTGAAGTTTTGGGATGTTGCAGTTAGGGTTAGTTTTAGGGATTTAGTTAGAATAATTAGTTAGTTAGGGATTTAGTTAGAATATATACTTAGTTAGTGTTAGGGATTTAGTTAGGGTTAGTGTTAGGGATTTAGTTAGAATACTGTTAGGGATTTAGTTAGAATATATACTTAGTTAGTGTTATTAGGGCAATACTTAGTGATTTAGTTACTGTTTATGTTTTATGATTGTTTATTGTTATTATTTAGTTATGCCGCGTCCTCGTCGTCCACTCGACAGAAACGACGGAGTACTAGACTCCGTCGGATCCGGGGATGTCTGAGCCCAGGCTCCGCCGGGATGGCACTAGGAGGTGCTACCTGCCGGGACTCGTACCTTGGTGAGTAATGCTAGTATCATCATCGACGAAGAGCTTCTTTGGTGGTGTCCACAAGGTCCAAGAGCAGTGTAGAGGGAGCCGACCCCCGAGGAGGTGGTATGTTGTCGTATCATGGTGTCTTCACCATGGTCTCCACCATGGTCAGCACCATCGTCTCCACTATCGTCTCCAGGCGAGGTATGTAAAGCCTCTACCGATTGATCACTAGTATAGATGCACTAATTGATTCGTATATATGTACTGACGAATGTTTCTTCTCTTAGACCTCGGCATCGGGCCAATCTTCTACACGGAAAAGAGGCCTGGCCCAAAAGTTGCCCGCTGATGTCTATTTCAACATTGACTTAGTCTCTACGCTGGGTCAACCGTTGGAGCCCATAAAATCTATGAATGCATTTGTACATCAATGCAGATTGATTTCTAGAGACACCGTCCCGATCTCCACGCGAGAGTGGAATAAGCTAGGAAAGAAAAGGGATCCAGCTGGGGCTAGTTTTCTCGACGACAAAGCGAAAGATGCGATGTGGAATTCTCTCATGACACATTTCACCCTACTAGTCTTGGAGACTGATGAGCTCACATAGAAATTGAGGAGGAAATTCAAGGAGTGGGCTCTTAAGAAGATGGGTGAACTATTCAAGGACTGGAAGAAAAGATTGTACCGCAACTATGTGTTGAAGAAAAAAACTCCTCCATTCACTCGCCCACTAGAGAAGCAGCGGGATAACAGGGCCGCATTTGTGCAATACAAGACCTCGGCACCAGTTGTGGCAATGTCAGAAAAGAATAAGCTAAATGCAGACAAATAGAAATATCACCATCATATGGGCACATGTGGCTACAAGAGTGCCATGCCTAAGTGGGATAAAGCTGAGGCCAAGCTGGCGGCTAAAGGGGTCACTCCAGCTATGTCCCGTTGGCCCTTGAGGTCAAGAAATTGGTTACTCAGACATGGGGCATCGTATGACCCAGAAACTAGCAAGATTATTGCAAGAAAAGAAGTTGTTGGACCCAAGCATGATCTTATTAAAGTGACAAAAAGAGGTTCCAGAGGGAAAGTTTGTTCCCGACAGAGAGAACGATGATCTGACAAAGGCCCTCGGGAATCCTGAAAAGGTTGGATGAACACGAGGCTTCGGACCTTCTTGTCCATGGGCTATCGGGTTTCCCGAGGACTTTGACACCTACAAAAGCCGATCGAGGAAAACAAAGCAGCGAGAAGAGGAGGATGTAGAGCGGTTCGCGAGGTTTGTACCCATGTTGCAGGAGCATCTGGAGGAGCTTAATGAACTTAAAGGACTCCGATAGCAAGATCCTGCAGTAGACAGTACGGTCGGCCCATCTCAACGGAAAAGCGATGTGTGTTTCCACGGAGGGCCACGTTAATGATGCAACGATGGATGTTTACCCCGTGGATGTAATTAATGAGAAGACTAGTTGTGAGCTGCATGTTGAACTGAAGAACATATCCATGAAGGTGGTGGCTGGCTTTTCTTTACCTTCGGCATAGGGAGCGACCTACCATTGCAATCCGATTCTAGCTGGCTATGCTCGTGTTGGTGTGGATGAAGTTCAACCGATGTGTCAGCCTCTACAACTTGACATCCCTGGAGGTGAAGGCGAGACAACACTGGGAGAAGTCACGAGTGGCTTTATTCTTTGGAAAAAGGAATACATCAAGTTTCCAGGCTCGGCACTAAGGCCACCTTCTCCATCGAGAAACAATCCATCACCTCCAAGGCCACCGTCTCCTCCTAGTAAAAGTCCACCTCCAAGGCCACCGTCTCCTCCCAGTAAGAGTCCACCTCCAAGTCCACCTTGGTACCAAGGAACGAGTCCATCTCAATCTACGCAGTCGCCTCCACCCACTAAGAGCCAAAAGCGTAAGAATAGCACCGCTCGGTCGAGAGATAATCGACGCCCAAAGCGACAGTTGTCGCCCCTCCCAAGAGTACCGCCGGTTCCTCCCAAGAGGGCTTACGACCTGAACGATGAAGAGACCGATGCGGTCATACGGGCCAAAGTGGATGCTCATTTTAAAAGAAACAACCCGAGCCAGATGTCCAAATAAAACCGGAAACCAAGGAGCACTTTAGGAGATTACTGACGCAGCCATCCCAAGCTCAGTTAAATGCGCCAGATAACTATACACGCTATCTTCAGAATACACTGAAACAGAACAATCAAGTGGTAGAGGAAGCATCACAAAAGACGTTCCCCCAATAGGGGGAACAAGCAAAACTATCAAGTGTAGCAGAAGCATCAGAACGGACGTTCCCCAGCTGGGGAAACAAGAAAAACAATCGAGTGGTAGCGGAAGAATCAAAAAGACATTCCCCAGCTAGGGAAACAAGCAAATCAATCAATCCCCTGCTCCAGGTGTTACCCGAACCACAACTATATGGGGGAGAACCTATGGATATGGAAACGACTAAGATATTGGCCGAGCAATGTAATATGTTTATTCATGACATTATTCACGGCGCTAATATGGCCAAGGCTGATGTAGCAGAACGATATGTTCACAGGGAGCCTCTAGTCAGTTCTGAGAGGCTCCGGGATATGCCAACAAAAATGCGATAATTGCATGTATGGTACATGAAAGAAGCAGAAAAAGGGGGAGATTGGCTCATAGCGAAAGTTCGAGAAGAGCATTAATTCACTACATATGAGGTGCCTCTTGAATTTTCAAATATCTTTCAGTTATTCAATCTAAGGGAACTCAACAAATCTATCCTCAGTTGTTATTGTGTGTAAGTGATTACTTTATTTATGTAAGTAAGTCTCTAGCTTAGCTTGTTCAATTCATTGCCGGTAAGTATACTCATTATATTCTTTTTTACGCTATAATAATGCACAATGAAGATTCTCAAATAAAAAAAGACAACCAATGGATTGGGGTTCATTGACCCACATCGAGTTAATGGAGCTATGCTAAAGGATAAGCCAGCGGAGACCAAGCAAAACTTGCTCCGATTTTTCATGAGGCAGCATTTCTGTAATGAAATACTATTACCTTACCACTTAGGGTGAGAGTGTTATTGTCTTGTACACATTAACTTTTGCTTACTCGATGTTCAGTGTAAATGATGAGTTACTAACATAAGTAAACCTTGCGTAGCTACCACTAGATTCTTCTAAGAATTTCTCTTGACTTGGGAAGAGTTCAAATCATGGACTCAATACAAAAAGACATGGAAGAGTACCGCAACATGATCGATATGCTCCAGAGGTAATTTCAACCATTATTGCACTATATCGGTTTCTTTCGTTCATTTTCTAAGATATCAAGTAGTTATTAACTCATTCATTCAATTTCTTTGTCGTGTAGTGTTTGGACACGGTTCAAGAACAAGGTCCGTAGTCAATTGAGTGATCAACTAAGATTCAAAAAGATCCTGGTAAGTAGTACGAGCTAGGTCTGTGTAGCTATTTAATTCTAGTTTATGTACATTTATCATGCTAGATTTATTATTTGATTGAATTTTGTTCTTGTAAAGTGCACGAGGCAGCCACGGGGGACTAATCTATGTGGATTCTACGTGTGCGAGTTCATTCGCACCACTAATGAGAAGCCCTTGGTAACTGTTCGAGTAAGTAAACAATATATTCACCGTTTATTTTTATTATAATAAGTTGTGTTGAGTCTAATTCATATGATCTCCTTCTTTATAGTTGGATGCGATGCGGGATAAGCTCCTACCACAGGACCGCCTACTAGCAATCCAAGAGGAATTGGCTGGATTTTTGGTTGATGATTTAATAGACCCATGTGGAGAATACTCTCTAGATAGACCATAAAGAATCCATGTAATGACCTTCATGTAATCAAATAGAGATGCCCTAGCCCCGGTTGGGACTCCATGTAATGACCCCATGTATGATTGTAAGAGAAATTATATTATATGCATCAACGTGTACAAGTACTATGTAGTATCATTCTGTATGTATACGAAATTTTTTTTGTAATGAAAACACATAGTGAAAAATAATTAAACACAAAATGAAAAGAAAAATCCGAAAACCACATCTCCTGCCACGGCAGCCAAATGCCTCAAAACTTTGTCGCAGCAGCGACCCTTCAGTCCTGGTTCGTGTTACGAACTGGGACTTGATAAGTTGCTAACGTATCCATAATTTTTGATGTTCCATGCTTGGTTTTATCTACTTTCTTATGTTTTGTTCCATCTTTGGAGTATGTTCTATACACTTTCTTGGACTAACCTATTAACAAGATGCCACCGTGACAATTGCCTGTTTTCTGCTGTTTTTGGTTCTAGGATGTCAGAAAATGAATATTCTCGGAATTGGACGGGACAAAAGCCAAAGTTGATATTTTACCGGAAGATTCACGGAGCTAGAAGACGAGACGGAGAGGGGCCACAGGGCGGCCACACCATGTGGTGGCACGCGCTAGCCCTGGCCGCGCCACTAGGTGGTGTGGGCCCCCTGGTCGGCCACCGACCTTGCCTCTAAGCCTATAAGATGCCTCCCGATGCGAAAACCCTAAATAGTCAAGCCTCCAACCACGAAAAGTACCGCAGCACCGCTGCCACTGAATAGGAGATTCGAGGGATAGAAAGTCTCTATTCCGGCACCCTGCTAGGACAGGGAAGTGCCCCCGGAGCCATCTTCGTCGATCTCCACCACCATCTCCATCGCCGTTGTTGATTCCCAAGATGCGGAGGGAGTAGTTCTTCGTCGAGGCTAAGGGTTCTACCGGTAGCTATGTGTTCATCTCTCTCTCTATGGATGATCTTATTGAGATCATGAGCTTGTAATCTATAGATCTACCTTGCTACTCAAGTGCTTTAATAGATCTCTACTCTCCCCATGTGTGTGAAAGTGACAACGTGCACACCATGGTGGCACTTAGGCTAGAGATTACAAATACTTGTTATGATTTATATTTGGAGTTGGATGTCTTTATGAAATTGTGGTGTTTGTTGGACCCATCTAGTACTCAAGGTGACAGTGTGGGGTTATCTAGATGGGAAAGATGAACTTTGAGGTGTGCTGTTGTAGCCCTACCATGGATTAGAGTGTCCAACCGGAGAGTAGTCAAGAGTAGTATCATAAAGAGAATATATTTATATGAGAGTGTTCAATAGTGAAAGTATGATTCCTAGGCCTTGTTTCTAAGCACTGAAACACCGTTTGCTATTAGATCTGTTACATGTTTTCTTGCTTCCATCTTTATTTCAGTTTGCCTTTAGTCTTTTCCACGCCATCAAGCTATTTTCTATCACCGTTACCACTTATAATTATCCATACCACTTGTATTTCACTATCTCTTCGCTAAACTAGTGCACCTATACACCTGACAAGTGTATTGGGTGTGTTGGGGACACAAGAGACTTCTTGTATCTTGATTGCAGGGTTGCTTGAGAGGGAATACCTTTGACCACTTCCTCCCTGAGTTCCATAAACCTTGGGTGATCCACTTAAGGGAAAACTTGTTGTTGTTCTACAAACCTCTGCACTTGGAGGCCCAACAACTGTCTACAAGAATAGAAGTGCATAGACATCGGGACTAAATGTCATCCAGCCTAGCGCGGCTCACAGGGCCACGTGGTGGCCCTCTAGTCCTAGTTCGTAGTAGAACCAGGACTGAAGGCCGGACCTTTAGTCCCGATCTGGCAGTCCCGGTTTCCAATCCGGGACTAAAGGTCCTTATGAGCTGGGTCTAGAGGCCTGGTTTCTACTAGTGCCTCAATTTCAACCTCTCTTAGCATCTAGAAGATTAAGATTGCGCCTACAACCTACAAATTGTGGCTGTGGAAGAGGCTTCGTAGAGATGTCAGCAAGTTGATCTTTGAAGGGGATGTACATGATACGGAGTAGCTTTTTTGCAACACGTTCCCTGACAAAGTGACAGTCAACTTCAATGTGTTTCGTTCAGATATGGAATACCGGATTAGATGAAAGGTATGTAGCACCGATGTTGTCACACCAACGGACTAGAGGATGATCTTGAGAGACTCCCAACTCTCTCAATAAGGACTATACCCATATGAGCTCAGTTGTGGCATTAACAACCACCTTGTATTTACCTTCATTACTGCTGCATGATACTATAGCTTGTTTGCGAGCATTATAGGTGATTAAGTTAGGACCAAAGAATAATGCATACCCCCCCCCCCCCCCCCCCGTGGACCGTCTGTCATTAGGACTGCTAGCCCAATCTGCATCCGAGAAGGCTGAGAGATCACAAGACGGTGTAGGCTGGATAAGCAAACCATACGAGGTAGTGAGACAAATGTAGTGTAGAATACGCTTCACAACTGACCAATGAGATGCCCTAGGCACATGACGATACAGACACACACGGTTGACTGCATAAGAGACATCTGGTCTAGTGATAGTGAGATATTGTGGACCACCAACGAGATTGCGGTACTCAGTAGAATCATCAGGCGAAAAAGGATCTCCATCAAGAGCAGACGACCGATCAGTAGAAGACATAGGAGTGGTAGCATGTTTGCACTTCAACATACCAGTACGGCGTAGCAAGTCCAGAGAATACTTGTGCTGAGTGAAATTCAACCCAACAAAAGACCATGAGACCTCCACACTACGGAAGTAGTGCAGGGCACCCAAGTCCTTGACATCAAAATCACCACTCAGTGCACACAAGAGACAATCATCATCAGCATCAGAGGAGTTGATGAGGATGATATCATCAACATAAACCACCAGATATATCATGACCTCAGGACGCTGAAGAAGTAACAAGGACATGTTAGCAGTGGATGGAACAAACCATGAGCCTCAAGGACAGAGCCAAGATGTGCATGCCACGCACGAGGAGCCTGCTTAAGTCCATATAGAGCCTTAACAAGGCGCCAGAGATTCTGAGGACATGCATGATCAACAAAACCTGTGGCATGTCGCATATAAACCTCCTCCTCTAGAACTCCATGTAGAAAGGCATTCTGCACATAAAGTTGACGAAGAGACCATTGTTGAGTAATAGCCAAAGGGAGCAACAAACGAATGGTAGTAGGCTTGACAATTGGGTTGAAGCTGTCTTCATAATCAAGACCATACATGTGTTTCAAGCCTTTAGCAACTAACTGTGCCTTGTAGTGTGCAATAGAACCATCAGCATACTTCTTAAACTTGAAGACCCACTTGGAATCAATAATATTGACACCAGAAATAGGAGGAACGAGTTTCCAAGTATCATTCTTCAGAAGTGCTTGAAATTCCTGCTCCATTGCAGCACACCAGTGAGGAATACCAAGAGCAGCCTGAAAGTGTCAGGGCTCAGCTATGGGATCAGCAACAACATGCGGTGATCCAGCATACCACTTCATGTGTAGTATACTATAGTCGTTGACATGACATCCACAAAACACTATTCTATAAATATCACATCCCTCAGAGTGGTACAACAGAAAAATTGTGGGTCCATATTACAAACATTCACACTTCATTATTATTACAATAACAGAAGTTCGAGACATCAAGTGATTCAAACTTACATACCAAATAACTTATTTCATAAGTTCCGCGGAAGAACGAAAGACATAACGGTAATAAAGACGTGAGCTCAACAGCTTATTCTATAAGGTTCGTGCTGCTCGGCTCAACCTAGGTAACTACACTTCGGCCTGACAACTACTCTGACTAGTTGTCTTCAGCTCCATAGTGTACCCCGTAGTCCACCCATTCGATTCCACCGGACAGATGCGACTCTTCATAATAGACGTCGTTCTGGACCTCCGTAGTATACATCTGGTAATCCTTCTAGCCCTCTAAGTCTAGCAAGGGGTTCAAAGGAAAGAGTGCGTAACAATGTTACCCAGCAAATTCACTAGATGCAAGGTGGGAAGTTTTGGTAAACGTTTCTTCAAGGATTGATTTTAATATCAAAAACTATGCCCATTAGCCTTCACAGGTTGACCAGAACTTCATGGAGTTCCTTTCCTGCCACGTTCGTAGCTCCTTCCCAGAATAGGGTGTAACATGTCACAATTATTACACTCCGGAGAGGTGCATTGCTTTACCCATAAGAGACCAAATCCTTGTTGCACAATGGGGCATACTTCCCCGTCCACAATACTGTGATGTGGGGCCTAGTAGATGATCCAAGCCAATCACCGCCCCTCTCCGCGATCCCGCATGAATACACGACCTCCCCAAGCAGATATACCTCCGTTAACCCCCATATATGCAGATATAACCCTAGCAACCCCTTGGAGACTCAAGTGAGTAGATCATGTCCCTGACAATCCCCATATAGGCAGATATACCTCCGACAGCCCCTCAAGGAAAGTCTAGACACCAATATCGTGGGGAACTAGGAGTCCCACCCATCTGCTGAGTCCCCGCAAGGAAGCTACAGCCTCACGCTAAGGTCATCCATCCATACGAAAGGAAGAAGATCCATCTGACTTCTCCATCCCATTCCAAATCTCATGGTTAACGCGTAATATACGGTGCTAGAATCACTGATGTCATGGGTTGTTAAGCCCTAGTTGTTCGACCATTGGAATCCTAGATTCCATTTTCATTCTTAGTATTTATCATCACAGAGGATGATAATAGCATTCATTTGTTTGGGAAGATATTTATTTTCTATCTGTTTAGAATATAGGTGCTAACACACAATTTTCAAATACTTTCATAAAGACTCTTCAAAGGACATGAGAAAGTGATGAACTTGCCTTGTGACTATAAGGTAGTGAAGTCGGATACTTCCACTTGACCTTGAGGTCCGGTTTCAACAGAAGACCATTATTGTCCGGTAAGGACAATATTTAAAGAAGCAATATGCAATGCATAGTAATGTCATGCTATGCTTTGTTTTCTTTCTTCTTTGCATGTTTTACCCACCTTGTAAAGGTTTTAAGTTTCTTTTAATTAATAAAAGAAAATCATTACTCAAGATTCATTAAATTCATGTATCTTGATATTTAGCATCTTTATAATAACTAGTGTTATTCTAAGAGTTTAAAATAAATTTATTTAATTTTTAACTCTTTTAAATATTTAACTAAAATTCCTTAGAAGGAATAAAACTTTATTCTTATCACACTTGATTTACTTTTCAAAAATACAAACTAGTATATTTATATAATAATACTTATCTTCTAAATCATAAAAATGAATTTTATTCAATTTTAAGTGTTTTTTATTTTTTATAAAATTCCTAAGGAAATACATACAATTTTAATAATAGATCTATATTTAATCACTTAAAATTACTATTTACTATTTTTATTGGATAGAGAATATTTTTGTGGTTTCATAAATATATTATTTGTATTTTTAGGATTTTTATTTATTTTTCTAGAGCTTAATTTATCTCAGGGGTATATTTGTAATTAGATATTTTAAATAAGTCCCTCTTCTAAAACATGGGCTTGGCCCACTAGGCTGGCCCAACCCAACCTAACCCATTTGGTCTGGGCAAATGCCTTTGGGCAGTACTGGGCTGCCCACACCCGGCCTAGTACCCCCACTCGCTATCTCTTCTCTCCCTTCTCTCTTGCGTGACGCCCTCTCTGGCTGCTCGATGCCACCGCCGCGGGTGATTTCGGCCACCCCAGGCCTCCGTGTCTATTGCCGTGGTGCAAGACGACATAGAGAAGGATGCTGCTCGACGCTGTCCTACTCGATCAGGCGATGGCGCTCTCCGCTGGCTGCGCTGACTCCCACCCCGTGGCTAGGTTTTGGGGTCCGCCGTGCTCTGGCGCTCCCTCGATGACGCCGTGTTGCTCGTGGCGCCGCTTCTCCATGGCCGCAACTGTCGTGTCAATGCACAGGTTGCAGTGCCCCGTTGGGGTGCTCCCTGTGCCGCCACCTCTTTGCCGCCAGCCTCCTCTCTGCTTCCTCTTCGATACTCTTACGAGGAGCTCAAGTAAGTGCCCTATTCTCCCCTTTGTGCTTTACCTTGCCTCTATTCAATGTTATATGGTCACTTGCGATGGATTTCCCCATATAGGGTTCATCCCTAAATTCCTAGGGTTCATTTCCCCTACAGTGGTGATTTGGCCTACTCTAGGGTTATTCTTGCCTATGCTAATCCTATGATGTTGATCTAGTGATAGTATAGTGTCAATCTCGGTTAAGCATGTTTGTTACTTTGTTCTCTATCAGAGAACATTCTGCAGATCATACTTTTGTTATCTGTTCTTTGTCATAAATCTCTCTATAAAAGCATGTTTATTTAATTGTGGATTCTTAAGTTATTGTGGTGGTGGATTTACTCCTATGGAGTTGAGTTAAGATGCTCTCTGTACTGATCTGGGTTAATTACTTACTTGTGAAACACTAATGTGTTCAGTCTTAGAATTTAATCATGTTACTCTGTGATTCTAGTGCTAGTCTATGCTCTGTGATTAATAAGAAGATAATTTATAAAGAGATGATTCCTATGTACTCGTAGGAAAATGATTAAACAGAGTGATTTCTAAATAGTGTGGTTTATTAATAGACATTGTTGATCTTTAGTGTCTTTTCAAGAATAAAGTACCTATTTATGATTCCTAAATCATTTAGGAAGATGACTATCTGTGTTGAAGAGGATCTACTTGAGCTTGTACTCAAGCAAACTTGATCTTGCTAGGTACAGAAGTGCTACCCTTCTGGGAATGTGCCCTGTACCAGCAGCTGTGGTGTGTATCTATCTAGTTAAAACGAGATCATAGGTCAGTGATGCTGGTCTGAGACCCTGCCTATGCAAGAACACATGCATCAATTGGATGTTTATTATTTGTTGTCTAATATGTCCACCTATCATGTGTTTGCAAGAATATGAATGTGTAAGATGGAAAATGATCAGATCTTAAGGTTGGCATATACCTTGGTATCCTTGTACTGATGTTGCCTTCTACTTCTGTTCTGGCTTACTCTTGGACTTGTCTTGCTCCTTGATGTATACGCACTTCTATTCTTGTAGACAGTTGTTGGGCCTCCAAGTGCAGAGGTTTGTAGAACAGCAGCAAGTTTCCCTTAAGTGGATCACCCAAGGTTTATGGAACTCAGGGAGGAAGTGGTCAAAGTTATCCCTCTCAAGCAACCCTGCAATCAAGATACAAGAAGTCTCTTGTGTCCCCAACACACCCAATACACTTTTCAGGTGTATAGGTGCACTAGTTCGGAAAAGAGATAGTGAAATACAAGTGGTATGGATATAAGACAACAGTGCCAGAAAATAGCTTGATGGCGTGGAAGAGACTAAAGGCAAACTGAAATAAAGATGGCAGCAAGCAAACATCTAACAGATCTAGTTGCAAACGGTGTTTCAATGCTTAGAAACAAGGCCTAGGGATCATACTTTCGCTAGTGAACACTCTCATATAAATATCTTATCTTCATGATACTACTCTGAACTACTCTTCGGTTGGACACTCTAATCCACGGTAGGGATATAACAGCACACCTCAAAGTTCAATTTTCCAATCTAGATAACCCCACACTGTCACCTTGAGCTCTAGATGGTTCCAACAAACACCACAATTTCTTAGAAACATCCAACTCCAAATATAACTCATAACAAGTATTTGTAATCTCTATCCTATGTGCCACCATGGTGTGCACGCTGTCACTTTCACACACATGGGGAGAGCAGAGATCTATTAAAGCACTTGAGTAGCAAGGTAGATCTACTTGATTACAAAGCTCATGATCACAATATGATCATGCATAGAGAGAGAGATGAACACATAGCTACCGGTAGAACCCTTAGCCTCGAGGAAGATCTACTCCCTCATCATCATGGGAATCAGCAATATCGATGGAGATGGTGGTGGAGTCGATGGAGATTGATCCAGGGGCAGTTCCCCATCCCAGCAAGGTGCCGGAACAGAGACTTTCTGTCCCCTGAATCTCCCCTTCGGTGGCGGCAGCGCTGCGGAACTTTTCGTGGCTGGAGGCTAGTCGATTTAGGGTTATTGCATCCGGGGCATCTTATAGGCGAAGGGGCAAGGTCGTTGGCCGTCCAGGGGGCGACACCATGCCCTGGCGTGGCCTAGGGCTTCCCGTGCCCAGGGGTGGTGTGGCCACCCTGTGGCCCCTCTCTGTCTCGTCTTCCGCCTCTGTGAGTCTTCCGGTAAAATATCGACTTTCGCTTTTGTCTGGTCCAATTCCGAGAATATTCATTTTCACACTTTCCTAGAACCAAAAAGAGCAGAAAACAGGCAGCTGGCACTATTTCAAATTAGTTTTCTTTTTTGCTTTGTTTGCTTGTTTTGTTCTTCAAAAACACAAAAAAATTAGTTTTACTTGTTTTGCTTTCTTATTTGAAAACACAAAAAAATTAGTTCCTATCTTGAGTTGCCACTATTTTTAGCCTTGCTCCAATCACTATGCCACCCGAGGAAATGATTCTCACTTTTAAACAAGGAATTGAGGAAAGTTTTAAGGAAGCTTGGTCTAGAATCTCTGATCTACATGAAAAGACTAAGGCTAAAATGATTCAAGGCTTGTTCCTTAGCAGTTTTTACCTTGGGATTGCTCTTTTCTATAGATATGCGATAGATGCTATTGTGGGAGGAGATTTCCTCCAACGTAATGAGGATGATGCCATTAATGTTATAAAGAAATTGATCCTCACTTACACTATGCCTAGCCAAACTGATATTTCTTTCGCAAAAATATTTGCTAGGTTGAACACTCTTGAGGCTAGCACTACTAGCTTAGAAAGTTGCTATAATACGCTTAGGGAGGATCACAGTTATGTTCCAATAAATTCTGAACAATCAAAGTGGCTCCCTACAGTAAAGATTGAGATGAACACTGAAACTTTTCATGCCCGCTGCGATATCATGTCTGAATTTTGTCTTATGCCCAGAGTTATTTAAGAATCATTGAATCTTTGGGGGCTTACTGAAGGAGGAAAATAAATATCTCTTGCTAATAATGCTACCTTATTTCCTATTGTAATAGCTGAAGGAGTGTTTACAAAGATCCTTGGGAAAATGATTTCTACTGATTATCTTGTTATTGAATGTGCAGGAAAAGGACAAATTACACTTGGAAGATCCCTATTAGAACTCCTTGGAGCAATAATAGATGTGGGAAAGGGGACCCTGCACCTTTCTTCTCCACCAAACAATCACATTTTCCCAAAGGTTAAGAATAAAAATAAGAGAGGTAAGGGCAAGAAATTTGGTCTTAATGCTTCTTCATTTGAGAACACTTGATTCTTTCTTTGCTTCTTATGCCTAACTTAAAGGCGTTAAAGAAAAGTACTTGTTGGGAGGTAACCCAAGAGATTTATATGAGTCTTGGAAGTTATTACCTCTGTAATAACCTCTCCTTATCCTTTTTATTTGCTTTTTGTGCCAAGAGTAACCTCTAATAAGAGTGAAGTAATGATTGGGAAAGTTGTTGTCCCGAAACAGATTTCTGTGCTTCACCGTAAAAATTCCTGAGAGAGCTATGTACGTCGGATTGACCTGTAATTTTTTTGGATTCTTACCCTGGTTGTTATCTAAGTTTCGTTAGTTCAACACTTTTTTATTTGAGCAACAGAAGGTCTTAGAAAAAATTAGACTTTACCTGCTGGTCTGTTTTGACAGATTTCTGCCATTTTCTGCATTTGCTTCTTGTTAGTTCCTTCTTGAGTTCCTTTGGGGAATTGAGCTGTTTGAGGGAAGTGCTACAGTAGCTAGTGTTATAATGGAAGTTTATTTAGTGTTAGAACTGAAACTTGAGACTTATTTATCTTAAGTGCACTAATGTTGCTAATGAGATTGTGTGAAGTTTTGTATGAAGGAAAAATTTCAGGTGTATGGAAGGAATGAGTAATGAGATGAAGGATGGACTAAAGCTCAAGCTTGGGGATGCCACGCGTGTCACCCCAAGAAATATCCAAGAAGTACAAGCGTCAAAGCTTGGGGATGCCCAAGGCATCCCCTTCTTCATTAATAAAAATCCAGGTTTCTTCCAAACGCTTTATTTTTATTGTTTCATGCACAGTTGTGTTTTTCTTAGAGTGTCTTCTTTTTCGTTTTCGTTTTGGTTTTAGTTTACTTTTGTTTGCTTAGTTTTATGAATAAATTTGTTGGACCCCCTCTTTCACACTTTGGTTTGCAAATAGTTTGGTTTGGTTTGGAAAAGAGTAGGAAAGTTCATGCTTATCTGGTAAAAAGAGCTCGTTTTTTACTGTGGCCATGCTTTTCATGCCATGCTTGATATTGTTTTGGCTTTATGCTTAGTATTCTTTGTTGTATCATGACTTGTTATAAACAATTGGGATTGCTTAATGTGCCTTGGATGAATCATGCGTTGTTTTAGCATATTAAAGCATAGTATAGTGGTATTCTCCTTTGATGCTTTATTTGGGTTGACTCGGCACATGCTCACACCATTTTATGACTATCCAAAGTCACCATAGCCTTTATGATCCTTTAGTTTAAAACTTGTAGTATCACTTTATGCTTTGATCAATGATGTTTTGTCTCTCTGCATGATTATGGCCATTATTGCTCTCTTAGTTTGTCGCTCCCAGTCTTTTGCTAGCCTCCACAACAAAGTATGAGTGCCACTCATGCATCCAAATCCCTAAAGCAAGTTTTTCCAAAGAGTCCACCATACCTACCTACTAACTTATGCTATTCCAAGTATTGCCTCTAATAAACTTGAACCATTGGGTCCTTCTTTGTTGCGTATATGCTTGTGCTTTATAAGTTGAAATTTGCGGAACCATGTTTCATGGGGAACGCTTTCAACATTGCACTTGTACTTTGTACCCCGTTGATATTATGATATTTTGCTTACGGATCCCGGTGATGTGAAATAAAAGTGGAACTTGTAAGATCATGGAGTTTGTATGTGTGTTAGAGAAACGCCTGGGCCGCTAGCCTAAGCCATGCCTAATCCTGGTGGAAACTTGCAGCATCACCATAATGAGCACTCTATGAAGCACCCTCAATAAAAACCTATGCAAATAGCAAATAAAAAGATCGCTGAGATGCTCATTGTCTGCTTGCCTTGTCATTTTGATTATGGGAAAGCTCCCGTATCATGTGCAAGGGGTACCCCGTTGGTGGTTCTTAATGATACACATATACTTACAATGACAAGAGCTTACTCGTGACTAAAGTTGAGTAGCATGAGGATCGGTCTTCCTAAGTAAGGGGCATGAGATTTCGGTTTATAACTTGTCAAGCATATCTTGTTAGTAGTGTCACTTTAACCTTAATCACCTTAAAGATGCTTATGATAGGGGCAATGAGAGATGAAAGCTATAAGTATCATAATTTTTGGAAGCTCTTTATGAGACTTGAATCCCTACTTCCTTTTTACAAAAGGCCTTTCTTCCACCATTATATTGAGTCTCCACCTTCTATCTTTATGCACTACTTTGAGAGCATAGTGGCCATTCTTAGTTCTATGTGCATTGTCCCAAGACTAGTTGATTGATGCATAACTTATTATTGCTTGTTTTAAACTATTGTATCTAGTCACTCTTATGAACTTTGAAGGTGTCCTATGCATTTATATTTGCTACTCTATTGAGGGACAAGCTGAATACTTTCATGCTATGTTTTCTCTATGTGAAACAAACAAACGTCTTGCAAAGCATGTTATTCATGAATCTTTTATTTGTACCTTTTCATGCTGCATCATAGTCTCTTTGCTTATTGCTAGAACTTTGTCTTTCATGTTATGATTGAAGTACTATGATCCCAGCTTTGAATGTTTTGCAAATACTTTGATCAAGTCTTTGATGGTGCATGTCACCTCAAAAATTATTTCTTTTTATCACTTACCTACTCGAGGACGAGCAGGAGTTAAGCTTGGGGATGTTGATACATTGCAAATGTATCTATAATTTTTGATGTTCCATGCTTAGTTTTATCCACTTTCTTGTGTTTTGTTCCAACTTTGGAGTACTTTTCATATGATTTCTTGGACTAACCTATTAACAAGAGCCACAGTGCCAGCTGCATGTTTTCTGCTGTTTTTGGTTCCAGGAAAGTCAGAAAATGAATATTCTCGGAATTGGACGGGACAAAAGCCAAAGTGCCTATTTTTCCGAAAGGGATCAAGTGCCAGAATACGAGACGGAGAGGGGCCAGGGGCCGGCCACACCACCTGGCCGCGCGGCCAGGCTTGGCTGCGCCAGGGGGTGGTCTGGCCAACCCCAGCACCCCCTCGGCCTCTCCTTCCGCCTATAAGTTGCCCTCGGGACGAAAACCTAAGTACCCGATCAAAAATCCACGAAAGAGTCTGTAGCCGCCGTCGTCTATGTCCCTAGATCAGGGGGATCTGAAGCTCTTCCTGGCACCCTGCCGAAGAGGGGAATTCACCCTGGAGGCCTTCTTCATCACCATGCAAGCCTCCAGTGTGATGCGTGAGTAATTCATCCTTGGACTACGGATCCATGTAGTAGCTAGATGGATGGTTTCTCCTCCTTTGTGCTTTCATGTTTAGATCTTGTGAGCTCCGTTCATGATCAAGATCGTCTATTTGTAGTTCATACATGTTGTGTTTGCGGGGATCCGATGGATATTGAGATGCTATTTCAGATTGATTATTGATTCTATCATGTCTTTGTTATTTGAGATCTTGCATGCTTTCCGTTGTTAGTAGCTATCTTGGCGAAGTAGATGCTAGCAACTCCAAGAGTTAGTATTTATGCTCGATAGTGGGTTCATGCCTCTGGTAATCTGGGGAAGTGACAGAAATCTCTAAGGTACTAGATGTGTTGTTGCTACTAGGGAGAAACAACGACCTTTGTTCATAGAACAATTGTATTGTTTACTTTACACGCAGTTCATAAAGCAATAATCTGTTGCTTGCAACTTAATACTGGAGGGGGTTTGGATGATAACCTGAAGGTGGATTATTAGTCATAGATGCAGTTGGATGGCGGTCTATGTATTATGTTGTAATGCCCAATCAAGTCTCAAAGGAGTCAAGATGATTAGTATATGCATATATTGCTTTCTTGGTGTTTGTCAATTGCCCCGCTGTAATTTGTTCACCCAGCATGTTATCTATCTAAGGAGAGCCGCCTCTAGTGAACTATGGATCCTAGTCCTTTTACTTTACATACAATCTACAATTGTTTACTTCTTTGTGTTTACTTTCTGCAGACTTTTACTTCTTTCCATTCGATACGTTTAATCCTTTGTTTTCCGCAAAACACGGTGAGATTGACAACCTCATCGCAAGTTGGGGACAAAGTTCTGTGGTTGTGTTGTGCAGGTCTCCACGTTGCTACTAGTACCGGTAGTGCGCCCTGCCAAAGCTCAGTTAGTAACACCTTTGGGGTGTTTCCTTGCTCCTATTGGTTCGATTAAACCTTGGTTTCATAATAGAGGGAAAACTTTCTGCTGTGCTCATCATACCTTCCTCTTGGGGTTCCCAACGAGCTCTACGTCGATCGTCGAGTGCATCATCTACCTCATATCTATTTACAGACGCTAGTACCAACCCGAGGTACGACGAGGAGGAGTACTTCGAGGAAGAGGAAGAAAACTTCAACAACTGCACTAATCAAGGCAAGCTAAACTATGCAAGCCCACTATGCAAGATAACCTATGCAAGATGCACCCTGCATGCTTGGTTATGCAACATTGATTATACAAATCCCAGTTTTACCTACAAGCTTTACTTTTCCCTATACGAAAGTTTCAGATCTAGTTAATGAATTGTCATTAGTAGAAAAATCGGATGGATACCACCAAGATCATATAACTAATCTTGGGTACTTCTACTTGATTAGCATCCCTCAATAGTGATACCCTCAATACTAATGGCTAGTGCTAAGCTAAACTTGATCACTTTAGATGGGAACACTTGGAGAAAATGATTATGAAAACCTTGGGATGATGATTCATTCTATTGAAATGTTTTGACATTTGTTATGAAACACAATGATTTGATGATGAAACTGAATGAGGCATGAGCCTTGACTTTGATAAAAATTGATGGTTGGGTTCAGATGCGATACCATTCCAATTTTACCGTACTACCACAATACCTGAATTGGGTAGGGCTTAACTAGAAGTTTATATGTCTTAGTATGGGTTCCCTTGCGGAAAGAGGTTGAGCTGAGGCTACCTCATGATAAATGTCCACCTATGTAGTTCCCGGGATAGCAGTTGGCCATGGCTGGGAGGCTAAGCTCATGGGGGAGGTGCCTATACTAGGGTGTGTAATTGAAAGGTTAGGATTGATTATCCGCATACCAGGTATGATGATTCGCAGTTATCCCTGACGGATGTATAGAATTTTGTGGTAAAAGTGTACCACCTCTGCAGAGTGTCAAACTATTCGAATAGCCGCGTCCGCGGTTATGGATAATTAGAGTGGCCATACTGTTCCATTGTCAAATGTTTTCGAAATGACCTGTGACTTGAACAATGATTTTGACTTGACCACAACAGAGTTGTGGACATGAAAACTAGGTTCCCACTTAAGTAATCTAGAGAACTAAAATAGGTTGTATTTTGGAGTACTTATGAAATAAAATTGGTTTATTGCAAATAAGACTAGTGCTTAGGATTCCTACTAGTATTACTTTACTTATGTTAGTGATAGTTTGCGAGTACTTAAAGAGTACTCATGGCTTTGTCCCTAGCTATTCCCATGGCTAGACTATGAGGAGGACTACCCGGAAGATGGATATCGGGAGGTCTAGGATAACTAGGATCATCTCCCATCGCCAGCATTGCCTGTGACCATGAAGATGGAGTCTACTACATTTATTTCCGCTCCTCTGATTTGTATTAAGACTTGATCATGAGATCAACTATTTGTAAGACTATTATGGTTTGTAATGGATGATGTACTGTGGTACCAATTCTGTTATGTCTCGCAAAAAAGGTAATCCTAGGATTTCGATGTACGGCATAACAGGCATTGGGACTTAAAAATCAGGGTGTTGACAAGTTGGTATCAGAGCCATCCTTACCATAAGAGACCCAAGTTAGAATGGATGTCTAAAAAATCTAGTTTCAAAACAAAGTAATTGAGTATTTACGAAAACCTATTCTCACTCTTACCCTTCAGATTCTTTCAAAAAGGAGTTCACATGTTCCTCAAAATTCTTACCATTCTACATAAAAATTAACACACTTGATCAACTCACTAACTTAGTCATCTTAACTGCTTATAGATGGAGGTCAAATACTACAAGTTTTACCAGTTGGACAATGGAGGATAGCTCATCTTTGAGAGGGATTTGGACGAGCTCTCGGAGTACCTTGGATGCCCGCACCCGGAGTTCTTCCGAGCACAGCTCAATGACCAATCTAGAGGGGAACTACAGTAGCTGATTGTTGCCGATCTAAGAGGCAAAATGGAACCACCTCTCTCGGAGAAGATTCAGTTCAGCGTGAGGGAGAACAAATGGTTAGACGGTCTAGCCAGGGAAATGCAGGAGGCACTTGCTCGTCTATGTGCACATAACATCAATGAGATTAACGGCCCCCATTTTTCCCACTATGCAAGACGTGAATCTACGGGACAGCCGTTGGCCATGCCGTCACATCCGGAGTTGAGGCATCACGTGGACCACCTGGACTTCATGCTACACGAGACTTAGAAGGATTTGGATAACGCTCGTGCCTACGCCAACCAGAATCATGCGGAAGCTATTGAGAGGAAACCGACCCTCGCCATCCTCGCCAAGTAGCGCAAGTCACTTTGTCGCCAGCGTGACAAGAAGGATCACATCATCGCCCGTCTTTGTTAGAAGGTAGCCACCCTGGAGGAGACCATCCATGACCAGGAGATCCAAGTCTTACCTCAGTGATGATGATGACTATCTGGAGGACGTCGCCATGGAGTTCCACCCTGACGAGGATGGCGTAGACTTCATTGATGACGAGGAGCCCGACAGTCCCAATGATGAGTAGTCGCACTTGTGCACTATCATAGGTGTGAGTTTGTAACCGGTCCCATTGTATCGTAGCTTCACAGAATGGTTCTTAAAACCATCTACTTTCGTAGTTGTGGTGTGTGTTTGTATTGTGTGCTTGGAATGAATGAATGAGAAGAAGTTGTTAGTTTTCAAACCTTAGTCATGCTCAAAGTTTTAAGCTTTTTGAAACAAACCCATGAACCATAGAAATTTCCCTCTTGTCTTATGATCTATCTCAATCTTCAGATGACTCATGGAAACCCCGGTGGAAGCAGCTCATCCCAGGATCCAATGCTTCAGATTCTGCAAATGTTAGTGTCAGATAGTGAGGCCGGTAGAGCTGAACGTCAAGCCAACCAAGACACTCTTCAACAGATAGCCAAGATGGCGCATAACAATCAAGGCCATGGAAACCAGGATCACCATGGATCCAAACTCAAGAACTTTCAAAACACCAATCCTCCTATGTTTAGCAAATCAGAAGAGCCCTTAGATGTTGATGAATGGCTGCAAACCATGGAAAACAACTTAGAAGTGGCAGGAGTATATGCCAATGAGAAGGTACTATTTTCCACCCACTATCTGTCAGGATATGCAAGATCATGGTGTAACAGCACCCGTACTATGAACGGAGGTCAAATGATGACTTGGGAAGAATTCAAGCTCAAGTTCAGCAGAACCCATGTGTCCCCAGGTTTAATCAAGAGGATGAGGGATGAATTCAGGGAGCTGAAGCAGGGAAGAATGACCGTGGTAGAATATCATGACAAATTCCTGTCTCTGGCTAGGTATGCCCTTTATGAGATCAACACTGAAGCGAAGAAGAAGGAGAGATTCCTGAATGGTCTGCATGATGAGATAGGGACAGTGTTAGTCAACATTCCCTTTGATGACCTAGAAGTTTTAGTGGATTCTGCTATACAGATGGAAGGAAAAAATCAACCAAGCCAGTGAGAACTGCAAGCGTCATATGATGCACCAACCTGGATCCCCCCATGCCCCGAAGTATCACCCCAACCCGCCTGCAGGATTTTCACCAAGAAACAACAGACCCCCTATGAACCGTCCAAACTATCCCAATCGTGGCAGAGGAAACCCGAGGCCCAGAGGCCACCACAACAACAACCACGTCAACCCCAATAACTTGAACCGTGCAACGACAAGGTCCAACAACAACAATAACATCAACAACAACAACAACAATACTGCCCCAAGGACTGGAAGCAATGTTATGCCTGTCACAGAGAAAGACAAGTCAATGATAACTTGCTTTGAATGTGGAGTCATGGGTCACTACTCCAATGAGTGTCCAAAGAAGCTTGCCACAGCAACCAATGTCACTACACCTACCCAACAGCAGCGCCGTGTCCAACCTGGAAAGAGATTTTCCCCAAGAAACCCGCACAACCGTATCGGCCGTCTATTCCACATGAATGCTGAAGAAGCCCAGGAAGCGCCAGATGTCGTGCTGGGTATGTATTCTATTAACAAAGTAATTGCAAGAGTGTTGTTTGGTTCTGGAGCATCGCACTCGTTTGTTGCAGAAGAATTTGCATGCAGTAGTAAGATTCAACCAAGAAATTTGAAGCATGTTATGATAGATCAAATACCTGGTTCAACCACCAAAGCTAGAAAAAATTGCAAGGCAGTGCCTATCAGAATCCATGGGATAGATTTTTATGCCAATCTAATAGTACTTGGAACCAAAGGTTTGGAAGTAGTACTAGGAATGGATTGGATGTCAAAACATCAAGGATAAATCGACTGTGCCAAGAAAGCCATAACCATGACCAGTAGCACCGGAGTATCAGTTGAGCATGTATTTGAGACGTTGCCCTGTCAATTCAAATGCAACAAGAGTTTAGCCAAATCAACCATAGACCAAGTCAGAGTAGTCTGTGAATACCCCTATATGTTCCTAGATGAATTGCCCGGTATGCCCCTAGATCGAGATATCGAGTTTATCATTGAGTTAGTTCCTGGAGCTGGACCCATAGCTCAGAGACCATATAGTATGAACTCCTCTAAATTAGTGGAGCTAAAGAAGCAACTTGATGATGTGTTGGGAAAAGGTCTGATACAACGAAGTTCATCGCCATGGAGATCACCTGTTCTGTTCGTGGATAAGAAGGATGGTGCCAACCGTTTGTGTACGGATTACCGAGCTGAATAACGTCACCATAAAGAGCAAGTACCCACTGCCAAAGATAGAAGATCTATTTCATCAACTGATTGATGCTACAGTATTTTCTAAGATTGGTCTTAGAACTGGTTATCATCAATTGAAGATCTGCACAATGGATATTCCAAAGACCGCCTTCACCGCCAGATATGGATTGTATGAGTACAATGTCATATCTTTTGGATTAACCAATGCCCCCGCTTATTTCATGAACCTCATGAATAAGATTTTTATGAACTTCTTGAATAAGTTTGTCGCTGTTTTTATCGATGACATTCTGATCTATTCCAATTCAGAAGAGGACCATGAACAACACCTAAGAACCATCCTTGAAACCCTTAGGGAGCATCAGTTGTATGTCATGTTTAGCAAATGTGAGTTCTGGTTAAAGGAAGTAGGATTCCTAGGCCATATCTTGTTGGCAGGAGGAGTTACCGTCGACCCCGCCAAGATTAAGGATGTTGAAGAATGGAAAACCCCAACCACCCAAACCGAAGTCCATGCATTTCTTGGATTAACCGGATACTACCGCAAGTTTGTTGAAGGATTTTAAAGCATCGCAAGACTGATGACCCAGTTGTTGAAGAAAGATAAGAAGTTTGAATGGACGGACAAATGTGTAGCCAGTTTTCAAGATCTCAAGAAGAGATTGATTTTCGCCCCAATTTTGATCATGTCGGATATCAAGAAGCCTTTTGATGTATATTGTGATGCATCCAAGGTTGGTCTCGGATGTGTGTTGATGCAAGAAGGAAAAGTCATATCCTATCTGTCCAGACAACTAAAGCAACATGAGCAGAACTATCCTACCCATGATTTAGAACTGGCAGCCGTAGTTTTAGCCTTGAAGACATGACGTCATTACCTCATGGGTAATCGCTGTGAGATTTATTCGGATCACAAGAGTTTGAAGTACATTTTCACGCAGAAGGAGCTGAATATGAGGCAAAGGAGATGGATAGAGTTAATCAAGGATTATGACCTTGACATTCACTATCACCCCGGCAAGGCCAATGTGGTAGCAGATGATCTTAGTAGATTAGCATGTAGACTAAATACCATGATTAAGGATGCTCAGCCAAGTATGCATGAGGAGATGGAGAACTTTAGAAGGAATCTAGTTAACGAAGGATTTCTAGCCAGCATTGAACTTCAACCCACTTTGATCAGTTAGATAAAGGAAGCTCAGAAAGGAAATGCCAGTATTGAAGGAATCAAGCGTCGTATCGGTACAGGGAAGGTACCCGCATTCACCTAAGATGAAGAAGGATTTATGTGGTATAAAGCACGTATCTGTGTGCCAGCAAATTTAGAGATGAAGCAAGTCATTATGCAGGAAGCCCATGATACCCTTTATTCTATTCACCCTAGAGGAATGAAGATGTATCAGGATTTGAAGGAGCACATTTGGTGGCACAGAATGAAGAGAGAAGTCGGAAGTTACATAGCCAAGTGTGATATCTGTCAGAGAGTCAAAGCGGAACATCAGCGATCCGCAGGACTTTTGCAACCATTGCAGATTCCGGAATGGAAATGGGATTCAGTTGGAATGGATTTCATCACCGGTTTGCCTACATCCAGTAGGGGAAATGATTCTATTGGGGTCATAGTGGATAGACTATCCAAAGTAGCTCGAATCTAGCGGAGTTGTACATTGCTAGAATAGTCAGTCTGCATGGAACCCCGAAGACCATTGTTTCGGATCGAGGAACCCAATTTACCTCAAGGTTCTGGAAGAAAGTCCAAGAAGGATTACGAGCCAAAATGAACTTCAGCATAGCTTATCACCCGTAGACCGACAGATAGACAGAAAGAGTAAACCAGATACTATAAGATGTGTTGAGAGCCTGTGTGTTGGAATATGGATCTAAAGGGGAAGATTGTCTGCCTTTCGCAGAATTCTCATACAACAATAGTTATCAAGCTAGTTTGCAAATGGCCCAATTTTAGTTATTGTATGGAAGGAAGTGTCGTACCCCCTTGAATTGGTCGCAAGTAGGAGAGAGTCAGATATTCGGACCCGACATCCTACGAGAAGCCTAAGAGAAGATTCACAAGGTCATTGAACACCCGAAGACCGCTCAATCCAGACAGAAGAGTTAGGCTGATAAAATACGTTGAGATCTGACCTTCAATGTTGGAGATTTTTGTGTATCTCAAAGTATCTCCCTTGAAGGGAATGCAGCATTTTCAACTGAAAGGGAAGCTTGCCCTAGATATATTGGACCCTTAAAGATTTGGAATCATCGAGAAGAAGTATCCTATTAGCTAGAACTTCCTGAAGAGATGTCAGTCGTACATAATGTGTTCCATATCGCGTTACGTAGGAAATGCATAGAAGTTCCGAAGTAGACCAAAGTTTTCAAGAACATCGATCACAGAGCCATAGATATCAACAAGGATCTAACCTATCGTGAAGTGCCCATTTGTATCTTGGAAGAAGCCTTCAAAACCACCTGGAATAGGACTATCAAGTTTCTAAAAATCCAGTGGAGTAACCATACCGAAGTAGAAGCCAGTTGGGAGCAAGAAGATTATATTAGGACAGAGTTTCCCAAACTCTTTAGTTCCTAGGTTTTCTTGAATATGGGGACGAGATTCTGTTTAAGGAGGGAAGGTTTGTAACACCTCAAAAATATTAAACAAGATTGTCCCATTCTAATCACCCAAGTTTAGGGTTAATAAAAACTTTTATTATTAAACTCTATATGGATGCATATGTGTTTATTATTAATGCATGAATGCTTTCTATGCCATGTTTGATTTCTATCAAGGATAAGAATTAGCTTGTGGATGAAAACAAGATCATAATGGTCATTTTCAAACAGAAACAAATCAAAAGAAAATCAAGTTATAAGCATAATGATCAAATGGTCATTTTGGCTAAAGTTAACCACTAGCCCACTTTGGGCATCTCTAGTAAAAGATTTCCAACAAAAAGAATTCTAATTCTTTTCAACCCTTACTAGACTAAGTAAAAATGAATCCAAGCAAACTTTACAAATCTATAGAAACCTATTTCAAACCTATTTGAGAGGCAATTAAAAATTGAATCAAGTGTAGGTACATAGATCACCATTTGGCATAAACCACTCAAACCAACACCACTAGACAAATCCCAGCAACCAGAGACTCCTAAGCATGTGACCAACACACCCACTAAATATAATTTGAAAATTCAAATAACTAGTTTAGGCGGCCATTTAATCAAACACATAACATGAAGAGTACAACTATACACTATTTGAATCAATCTTGTGATCATTCTTGTACTGCAATCACTTTCAGTTACTCAACCACGACTATCCCCAGTACCGAGCCATGCAATGGAGCAGCCCTCACTTGCCATTTGCACCAGTGTCGCCCGTACCCGAGCATGTCATGCCGGTTGACCATGGACGCGACACCACACGCCGCATCGCCTTCTCCCACGACCCATAGGAGGTAGGCATGACCTCACCGCACCTCTCTGTCCACCCCTTGACCAACGGCGAGCAGTGGAGAAGCCAGCAGTGCCGCACCCATTTACTTTTCTGCCATGCCGAGCGCATGCCAGAGCGCCGAAGCCGCCTTGCGCAGCCACGCTGCGCCCCACTCTCTCCGCATGTACCCGCACTCGCCACGTCACCAGCCACCTCCCAGACACGACCATTCGCCTCCGCACGCCCCATGACCATCGTACCCGATGACGAACACTTCAGTACTTGCACAGAGCACAGACCTCTCCCGACCGATTAAGACTGCGCCTTGCCACGCCACGATGCGCGTGACGATCACCACAGTCCATCGCATCGACCAATGCTCTCCGCCATGCCTATAGCGACCCGTAGCAGCATCGCCAACGAGCCGGAGCCATGCCGTGCTGCCTCCAACGCTGGTGTCTAAATAGGACCCTCCCCTAGCCTCAACCGGCACACCATTCCACTCTTCTCTCCCTCAGAAACATCCCTGACGCCTCCCCGGAGCAAGGCAATCACCACACCGCCGGAATTTGGACGGAGCCCACCGCTGCAGTGAAGGAAGGGCGTCATTGATTGGAGCCACCCCAAGAGCCGTCGCGACCACCAATCGACTCGCCGTCATCTACCAGCCCGTTTGCCCCATCACCGGACCTAGCTAGAGCCCTGGTAAGCCTTCGAAGACCCCCATGCTGCTAGGTTTAGAATCCCTGCGCGCACTACGATGTAGACGATGAACTAGAGCCGTAGATCTTGCTCTAATCGTAGGGCTGATATTAGCTGATACAGTTTTGTTTAGAGAGAGCCGCTGACGCGTGGGACCAGCTTGTCAACAGCCCGCTGCGCGCGCTGTGCAGTTGGGCCGGCCCAGTTTCGTTCCCGTGCATAACCCAGTGATTCAAACTTAGTTTTTCTGTTTAATTCAAAACCCTGTTCTGTAGCTATGTTCAAAATTAAATTCAAAGAGATTTACTGATCTGAAATGCATGAATCCAATTTTGCTATAAAGGTATTGGAAATATCTAATCACTCCCGTTGGATTCAAACCTTTTGAATCTATAGATCACCTATAGTAAAAATCACAAGACAGAGACTTTTACAACTTCAAACATTTTTATAAAATCAATAAGTTGATTTCAACTCTCAAAAATCACATTTACCATGCTTTATATGAATATGTAAAAATATTTGGTTTTAAATATATTAAACATGGACTAGTATTAAAAGATTGCTATATAGGTATTTCTAGTCACATTAGTATTATTAAATAGCAATATTTAATCTTGTAAAGTATGCCAAACCCTTTAAATCACATTCCCAACTATTAAAATATGTGGTGATGGCATTTGTCAACATGATCCTATATTTTAATTGGAGAATATTAAATCTTAAGTATTTTTCAAGGAGTAGAAATTACTTTTCCAAAATAAGATAAATAAGAATGTGCCATTATTACATGTGATGATTGAGATGATGCTAGATCATCTAGTGTGAGCCCTTTTGTGCTAAATAGAAGTAGTCAAGTGTTGTTTGGTGATTGTGTACCTCGTATGTATTTATAGACGCTAGTACCGACCCAGGGTACGACGAGGAGGAGTACTTCGAGGAAGAGGAAGATAACTTCAACAACTACACTACTCAAGGCAAGCTAAACTATGCAAGCCCAGTATGCAAGATAACCTATGCAAGATGCACCCTGCATGCTTGGTTATACAACTTTGATTATACAAATCCAAGTTTTACCTTTTACTTTTCCCTATAGGAAAGTTTCTTATCTAGTTAATGAATTGTGATTGGTGGAAAAATAGGATGGATACCACCAAGATCATAGAACTAATCTTGGGTACTTCTACTTGATTAGCATCCCTCAATAGTGATACCCTCAATACTAATGGCTAGTGCTAAGCTAAACTTGATCACTTTAGATGGGAACACTTGGAGAAAATGATTATGAAAACCTTGGGATGATGATTCATTCTATTGAAATGTTTTGACATTTGTTATGAAACACAAAGATTTTATGATGAAACTGAATGAGGCATGAGCCTTGACTTTGATAAAAATTGATGGTTGGGTTCAGATGCGATACCATTCCAATTTTACCGTACTACCACAATACCTGAATTGGGTAGGGCTTAACTAGAAGTTTATATGTCTTAGTATGGGTTCCCTTGCGGAAAGAGGTTGAGCTGAGGCTACCTCATGATAAATTTCCACCTATGTAGTTCCCGGGATAGCAGTTGGCCATGGCTGGGAGGCTAAGCTCATGGGGGAGGTGCCTATACTAGAGTGTGTAATTGAAAGGTTAGGATTGATTATCCGCATACCAGGTATGATGATTCGCGGTTATCCCTGACGGATGTATCGAATTTTGTGGTAAAAGTGTACCACCTCTGCAGAGTGTCAAACTATTCGAATAGCCGCGTCCGCAGTTATGGATAATTAGAGTGGCCATACTGTTCCATTGTCAAATGTTTTCGAAATGACCTGTGACTTGAACAATGATTTGACTTGACCACAACAGAGTTGTGGACATGAAAACTAGGTTCCCACTTAAGTAATCTAGAGAACTAAAATAGGTTGTATTTTGGAGTACTTATGAAATAAAATTGGTTTATTGCAAATAAGACTAGTGCTTAGGATTCCTACTAGTATTACATTACTTATGTTAGTGATAGTTTGCGAGTACTTAAAGAGTAGTCATGGCTTTGTCCCTGGCCATTCCTATGGCCAGAATATGAGGAGGACTACCCGGAAGATGGACAACAGGAGGTCTATGATAACTAGGATGATCTCCCATCGTCAGCATTGCCTGTGACCATGAAGATGGAGTCTACTATGTTTATTTCCACTACTATGATTTGTATTAAGTCTTGATCATGAGATCAACTATTTGTAAGACTATTATGATTTGTAATGGATGATGTACTGTGATACCAATTCTGTTATGTCTCGCAAAAATGGTAACCCTGGGATTGCGATGTACGACATAACAGGCATCATGACATAAAATTCGGGGTGTTGACAACATTCTCATCAAAAACGACATCACGAGATATGTAAACGCGATTAGTGGGAACATGAAGGGAACTATAACCAAGAAAGACGCACTTTTAGACCAAAAATCTAGTTTATACGGATGAAGGTGAGACCAACATGCGCATCCAAAAACCATAAGAAACGTGTAATCTGGGATGTCACTGAGCAAGAGTTCAAGAGGAGTTTTAAATTGTAGAAGTCATGAAGGAAGACTATTTATCAAAAAACGGGCGGTGGTAAAAGCATCACTCTGAAACCAAAACGGGACGAAGGAATGAGCTAGTAAGGTAAGACCAGTCTCTACAAGATGACGATGCTTACGTTCAGCGGTGCCATTCTGCTGATGTGTGTGAGGACGAGACACACGGTGCAAGATCCCAAGCTTATTAGAAAATGAATTTAGGTTGTGATATTCACCCCAGTTGTTTTGAACATGAAGAATTTTATGATTAAGGAGACGCTCAACATGTGCTTCAAATTGAATATAAACATCGAGAACATAAGATTTACGCTTAATAAGATAAAGCCAAGTGAACCGACTATAAGCATCAATAAAATTGACATAATAATTATAGCCACTAACAGACGTTTGGGAAGGACCCCATACATCAGAAAACACAAGCTCAAGAAGATGGTTAATGACACGACTCGACTCTGAAAACGGAAGCTGATGACTCTTTCCTTGCTGATAGACATCATAGATAGTTTCAGCAATTTTATCGGACACAACTAGAAGTTCATGACGATGCAGAACATGAAGAACTATGGGAGCAGTAGGGTGACTAAGGTGCACATGCCAGTGCATATATGACACACGAACACCACTGAACACATGGGGAGAATGCGGCGAAGACGGCTCAAATGGCGCATCAAGTGCATATAGGCCATGGCCAAGACGACCTCTTAGCAGAATGACTCTCGTGTCCTGATCCGTGATCAAAAAATGGAAACGGTGAAATTCAGCGAGGACATTATTATCACGAGTAAGTTGAGGAATAGACAACAAACTACGTGTAGAAAAAGGAACCCGAAGGACACTGAGAAGATGAAGTTTTTTAGAGTTATATGCAAGAAGAGAGGCCTGACCAACATATGAGATGCGCATAACTTCTCCATTGGCGATGCGAACATGATCATGACCACGATATGGCTCCTGGGTGGAGATCGTGCCCATCTCACTCGTCAGGTGATTGGTAGCCCCCGTGTCCATATACCACACCGGATCAATGGAGTAGCACGGAGTGCACCCGTGCTTGTTACCCGCCATGGCAGCCGCATCCTGCTTGTCATTCCCTTGCCATTGTTGCCAATGCCGAGGAAGTCCTACTTGAAGCATTGATGACAGCAGGAGGCGATATGGCCGTCAAGGCTACACAGCTGGCATGCTTGTTGTGTGCCGCAACAGGGGCAACAAGCACGCGGACGACCACCGCCCGTGATGGGGGGCGCGGCCGGCCGAGTGGTCTACTGAGGTGCGGGCGCCGGCTTGCCACTAGTCGGTAACGGCTTCTAGGGTTTATGCGAAGTGCAGCGTTGGCGGAGGAGAAGCTCGGGGAGGCATGGCAAGCTTTGACACGCTGTTCGCGACCGAGGAGGCACGAGTAGAGTTCACGAGGCTGAAGCGGAGTGTCACGACCATTGACGTTCTCCATGAGATTATCATAGTCATCGTCCAGGTTGTTCATGATGTAGGTGGTGAAGTCCTCGGGGCGAACTGCGGGCCAATGGAGGCTAGTGTGTCGGAGAGGCCGATCAACTTGTTGAAGTCGACTGTAATGATGACGTCGCGGAGCTTGGTCTCACCCAGCTCGGTGCGAATAGCATGAGCATGCGCCTGAGACTAAGAAGCGAAGCTGGTGTGAAGCACCGTCCATGCATCCTGAGACGTAGCGGCGAAGAAGACCAGCGACAAGGCGCTTAGCGTGCGCGAAGACTGGATACCAGAGAGGATGGCATGATCCAGGGCCACCCATGTGTGATACGTTGGATGATACGTTGGTGGGCACGATAGTGAGCTGTCGACGTACCCCTCCAAGTAGCGGCTCCGGAGGAGCGACATGAACTGTGCATGCCAAGATAAGTAATTATCCGGTTTTACCTTCACCGGGATGAGGTGCGAGAAGTAGAAGGGCGACGGCACTGCAGCATGATCAGCGTGAGCCAATGGTTGTGACGCGTAGAAGCCCATCGGCAGGGCCGTCTCTCGAGACGGGGCAGGGGTAGCGATCACTGTGGAGGCCCCGGCAGGTGCGACACCGTCGTACACCGACAACAGGTAGGAGCCATAGGGAGAGGCGGCCGGGGTACCGTAGATTGATGCAGTAGGGACCCCATAGGGCGACGCGAACATGGCCCTGTAGTGCAGCGCTGGAGGCATCACGTAGGGCTGCAGAACCGGTGCACCGTAGGGTGGCGCTAGCCAAGCAAACGGCAGCGTCGGTAGGGCACCGTAGGTCGGTGCAAGGGCACTGTACGTAGGCATCGACGGGACTCTGTAGTTCGGCGCGGGTGGGGCACCGTAGGTCGGGGCCGAGTAGGCATCATAGGGCGCGGGTGCTGGACCACTCTATGGTGGGGACATAGTCACGCAGGTTAAGAAGGAAGGGCCATCGTAGGAGACCAGGGGCCGCAGATCTCCCTCTATGCTAGGGCCGGCGGCGGATGATGGTGGAGCCGATCCGACCGGGGGTGGCTGCGGGAGAGGACCTGGAGGCGCGACCCTATGGGACCGGGCTTGCCACCACGCTAAGGGTTGTGAGGCGAGGAAGGGCGAGACAGGGGCAGGGGCCGGCGCTGTGGTAGCTGCGGTGGGGACAATAAAAGCCATCATAACCTAATCTTATACCATGTAAAACAATGATATTGGGGCGAACAATGTTGACCCAGACTGCTGGCCTAGGTCAATCTATATAATAGGATTAACCGAGTTTCGTTATAATACGTTTACACATAGGACTCATACTCCTTATCAGATACAAATTCTAACAATTCAAACATGTTTAAATGTTTGTTTCGGACATCTCTAGCTAGAACGATTCATACAGAGCGGTGCGGTCCGTGCGGATAGCAGGACACTAAAAACAGGACCGACCCATTTCTGGCCAACTTTTTTTAGATGAAAATGTGTCCAACGGGACAAGCGCCTAGAGATGAAAGTTTGGACCTTTAGGGTACCCTCTATATTAGTCTAGTTAAATAAATAAAATAGGTTCCTAAAAATGTGATTCTTTGTGAAATGACGTTGTGTTCAATGGTGCGCACCCAGTGGTGGAGACCATCAAGACGAAGATCCGGAGCGACTTCCATCACTGGCGCTTAGCTAGGTTGTTCTGATCCGAGGTGTTTGGCTTTTTGGAGCCGGTGAACATGTTTATAGAAGGAGAGTATGCTTAGGTGTTAGGGGATCTGCCACCCCCTTTTGTTGGTAGCCACGGCCCACCGCGTTACGGTGTTGTAACTGCTATCGGCAGCTTCTTCTATGTGTTTGGTACACATTCTAGGCTGTATCGTAGAAAAAAATCGGCTGTCCGCGTGTTTGTGGCCCAGGCCCTCAAATCTGTGATGCAAAGATATTCTCATTCATTAAATAGATAGTCATTACAAAATTTCACAAAAAATGCCCTATGAAAGCCACTTTTACTGATGGCTCTTTTGCACCCTACTACCATAACGTCTACCCTCGTCGTCCTTAGCCCCAGAGTGGTCGAAGGGGCAGCGTGCCTCTTCCCTACGGCCAGGTGCACTATTCCATCTCATCCTCCAAGCCGATGCGGTATCGCTAGTGCCTAGTGACCATCCTGTGGGCTTGGGATCTTTTGTCCTCCCACCGCCTCCTTTTGCAGCTCCAGCACCGACTGTAGCTTGGTGTGCCACCCTTCCCTCGCCTACTACGTCACTGGATCCACCTGCGCCAATGCAAATACCTCCATCTCGGCATTCTTTGTGACCAAATCAGCTATTCCTCCCCTCCACCATGTCCTCCTGCACTTGCCGATGCTCCCCTGCTAAGGAATGGTGCGACGCGTCTGGCCAGCGTGGCTGATCTCTAGGCGAGGAATGTCTGTTTGGGCCTGCCACTCGGTGGCAATGAACCGGTGACAAGAAAAGTCGCGGCGGGAGGTCTAGAAGAACACGAGCATAGCCCACTACTCATCACTCACTACTGGCACGTCGACCTCATCATTAATGTCCTCAAACGGGTCAATTTTTTCCTTGTCTAGCTCCATGCTGGTGGCATCTTTTGCCACCATTACAGCGCCTTGGTTGCGGCCTCCACCTAACACATCGCGGCATCTTCCAACACAACGCCATACCCTCGTGGTCCTCTAGTTCTGCGCACTCAAAGATTTCTGTGTCCCTCGCGGCCTCCAAGGATTCCCTTAGGGTGATCGTGACACCTCGACAGCTCGCACACCATCTAGCTGATCCTGGACCAGGTAGTGACCTTGTGAGGAAGCATGGTTGGTGGCTAGCTAGGGTTTTCTCGTCCATCATGTTGTGTGGTTCTTCTTATAGCCAACAACCAGGGTAGGAAAACGATTGGCCATGCGGGAAACGACTGGCCGCACGAGAGAGCCAAGTGACCGAGAAGGAATCTAGTGGAGCGATTGGAGATGGGACTTGACTGCATTAATTTGCCATGTCATCCATGTCTATGAGATAATAGGAAAATGCATCATCCCACTGGAATTGCCCCACCCCTCCGCCTTCCCCTGCCCCCGAAAGACTAGGGGAGGAAACAACCACATTTATGTCTACGGGCCAACCCAAATGGACCAAAACAGGCACATTTTGTGTCCAAAACGGGTCGGCCCACTGGAGATACCCTGAGGTTCCTGCAGCTACACAAGCAAAAAAATATTCCAGCACCATTCATCTGCGCATGATGAGCAATGTCAAGTGGGGGCGAGGATGGGAAGGAGGGAAGGAGGAACAAAGGAGGTGGCGGAGAAAGAGACATGACTAATATCACTTGTAGGCCAAGGCAATGATGTTAGAGAATCCCTGCCATGATCCACAAAGGTTTGTTGGGAACGTCGAACATGAAAAAAAAACCATGAGTGGATCCCATGTTGTGTTCACTACAAGAATTTGGACGGTTCATGACGTTTTTTCATGACATGCCATAAAAACGCATATATCCGTGATGTTCCAGGCCATTTTATCACGATGCACTCAAAGGCCCTCTAGCCTAGTTATCCATGATGTTCCAGGTTTTTGTTGAGAAAAATTCATCATGAATTTTGTCCTAGGCCTTGAAGCCTAGTTCGGTATTTGGTCCAATACAATATCCTCATGGAATTCATCAAGGACCCATAGCTGACTATTTTTCTTTGACAACCAGGCCATTCGTGCATGTACCACACATGTCAGCTTGGTTTGCATGAAGATGTCTAATAGGTGGTTCTCACAATTTTGGCTGGGCCTAGTTGTCAATCCATCTGATAGAATTTAAATCGCATAAAAACAGAGTATCCTAACCAGGGTTCGAACTCGCGACCACGCTCGTTGCCCAAAGGCTCCAACCACCTCACCAGGGCACTCTGTTCCGACAGTTCTACTACTTCACAGTTCTTATACACATGTTCTAAATCAGTCGTCCTTCCATGTTTACACTGATGTTTTCACTAACAGCCCCAATAGCTGGACAAGACAACTACGTTTCAAACATATCACTACTAAATATTTGTTATACACATGTTCTCAATCACATGAAGAAGCAAAATTTAAATGTATAGGAAATTACAACAATAATCAGCACAACATATATAAACATGGAGATAACACACAATCTTACAAATATATAGAGAACATGGTTGACATACATTTCCAAACCAACTAGACAACCAATTCACATAGAGTTCCAAACCAAGTACACAACGAGGTTCACATATAGTTCCAAACCGACTACGAGTTCACTAATAATATATCCAATAAGCATAATCAAGTACTTTGTGCCCTCATTTTAGGCGACTAACATGACACATGAAGCTGGATATGTGCTCATCAAAGAAGGTGAATATGAACAAATCCCTTTTCTTTTATTCGAGCAGGCTCGACAACCTTTAAGCAGTTGCTTGTCATCTGGGCAACATCATTCCTACCTTGGATAATCTGAACATGCTCACAAGCTACATGATCTGTGACTATGATGAGTATCTTCAGAGGAAGATATCGGTTGAGGTGGGAATTTTTTTACCTACCTAAAAAGTACTGGAGATGAAGAATAAAGTTAGTTGATGACTACTCCCTCTATTCACAAATATAAGATGTTTTAGTTTTTGTGAAGCGAATGTATCTAGACACTTTTAGTGTGTAGGTTAACTCCGAATCTACTCACTAAAAGATGTCTAGATACATTTGTTTCACATAAGTTAAAACATCTTATATTGTGTAGGGGGGGTATAGTTAAGTGTGCATAAGTATATTTAAAGAGTCAAATCTCAGAAATTTACCATCTTGGCCTTCCCAGGGATAGCATTTTACTTTTTCATCTCCACACAGTGTGGTCTAGGTGGCGTGTGTCGTGAAATTCCTCTGAGATATGAAACTTGGTTTGAGGTTAATTCCATATCATTTCCAAACACGCAGTAATCATCAAAATCCTCCCCATCCTTCTCAACGGACCTAGAAAGAAAATATTAGAAAGTAATCTATAGAGGCATATGAATGACTGTAACTTTAAACCAATGTCAATGACTCTACCCTCTTATAAGGTCCCTCGGTTTCTCATATTTCTTCGCTATAGGTTGCTTCACATCATCATCAGATGGATCATTGTAGCTTTGTTTTTTAGACTAAAATAGGCATTGCACTAATTAAAATGTTTTGTTTTGATGCTATACAGTAGGTTTTACCGCTATCCAGTAGCAAAATTTTTAGAACCTACTCATGTATGTCGCTAGCCTTTACGTTCTAGAGCATGCAATCCTCACATTTCATGATGTCTGCCATGATGCTTGGAGCGATGGAGAAATTTCTCGGCGTTGTCGCCATGATGTTTTGCACGATGGCTTCCAAATATGTGGGGTTCCACACCATGTAGTCCATCTGAAGTTCATTAAGAAATCTTAGGACAAGTATCCATGAATATTACTATGATAGAACGAGGAGGCGATATATTGAGATAGTTAGTGCTACTAGAAATAATTTTAGAACCTTCTCATGTATCTCCCTAGCCTTCATACATTACAAGAAAAGTTGGCTTTTACAACGAACGATTTTCGTGGTTGAAGGCCCGTTTTCGTGGCCGAAGAGTCTTGCATGGCGGATGGCCTTTGTCGTAAAAGCCCTATCACAAATGAATTAACCTTGGTTTTTTTCACCCGTGGCGGGTCGCACCCTTCAGCAACGAAAACATGTTCCATCGTAGGTCTGTTTGCCAGCCACGCCGACGGCTGACGTCATGCAAACTGCCACGTGGCAGCCGCCATTAGCGGCCAATTACCGCCGTTAACGTTCATAGAAACCATGGTAGAATCCAAGCCTAGCCAAGGCCTGCTAATTACTAACTAGGCTGGCCCATCAGGGGAGCCCAACAAAAAGATGGCCCATTACTGTTTTGTCCTGCACTATTTGAAATAGGACCAGAGATGCAGCCGGCGAACTTTCAGGGCTGATTCTGTTTCGGCCTACAGAAGGCCCACGTTTGTCCAACATTGTGCTGCCACTTGAGGCCTCACAATTCCGGCCCTGCACTGTTCAGGCCTGTTACCAATTTATCCTTTTACTGTTCAGTCCTGTTACTTTTTTAGCCTTTTAGAAATTTTGACCTATTACTGTTTAGGCCCTTTAGTGTTTCGGATTTTACCTGTTAAGGCCGGCACTGTTTGGCCTGTTACTGTACTGGCCTGCCACCGTACTGGCCTTTTGCTGTTGATATCTTTTATGGTTCTGACCTTTTACTGTTCCGGCCTTTTCACTGTTCTGGCCTTTTACTGTTCAGGCCTTTTATGGTTATGTCCTTTTACTGTTCTGGCATTTTGCTGCTATGGCCTTTTACAGTTCTAGCCTTTTACTATTCTGGCTTTTTACTGTTATGGTCCTTTACTGTTCTGGCCTTTTACTATTCTGGCCTTTTACTATTCTGACCTTTTACTATTCTGGCTGCTTTGGGCCATCCATGCGCACGTTGTTACTGTTTCGGACTTTTTTTGCTAGCTCCTACTTTTCGCAGAACAGGTGAATATCAAGACATCAATTAATAAACACACATAAATTAACATTACTTATTACACAACAATACAAGTTTGTTACAATAGGTTAGACAACAAGATCATAATTCAGACAGATTACAACGTGTCAGTTCCATCAATAAGAGATCGGTACATGGTGATTCGCTTCACTGTATCATTTGTCCTCTTCTTGAACATTCTAGCTACAGATCTAAGAGCAGCTACACCCTTTCGTTATGCATGGAATACAACATTTATATATTTATCACATGTAGGAGTTGTTCTAGGTGGACTGTTAAGTAAATTTGCTTTGGCAATGCAATGGGAGGATGAATGGGATGAGGGATCACAACTTTCAGTCCTGCCTTCCAAGGACTCCTGCTGGGTTTTAACTACAGTCTGCTAAAATATGGTGAAACAGGTTAAAACAAACAACAAGGAAAACAAGTAGTATTATATAAAGTAGAGATCCTTTAATGTAAGTATGAACTTACAGTAGCACGTTCATGCTGACATTAACTCCTTCTTGAGCGGGTGCGACTCTTCGTCAATCTGCTAGAAAAATCTGAGTAGAGTAGTTGGAGCTATGATCCTTGTACTCCATTGTCATTTCTCTGCATGACATTTGAAACCATGTTGGTTGGTTTGGAAGGATGAAAACTCTTGAAAAACAGCAAAAACATAGCATTAAAAATTACCAAACGTATGTTTCAAACTAGATAGCTGGTTTGGAGGATGAAAGTAGGTGAAAAAACCAACATATAGAATTAAGAATGACCAGATATGTCATCCAAACTAGTTGGATATTTTACGAATTAAGCATTCGCACATATATTCACAATTGAACATAAATGCAAATGTCATGGCAAGTTCTTATGTAGAATGACAACTAATTAACATGACAAGAAACTGGCCTAAGTAACACAAGGAAACCTCACGATTCAGCCTTGCTGGGCATCAGATTGTTAGTGTTGGATCCTCTATGTGCTGCTTGTATGACCCGTCCAAGCGCTCGGCAAGAATAGAATCTATGAGTTCGTGTTGGAGGATTAAACCGATAGCGTGAGAATAAAGAAAGGGAATAAAAGCAAGAAGCTAATGAGGTGGATAGGACCTACAAGATGAAGGGTGCAAACAAAATGGCAATACATCCACGATATTAAGCAACATCCTGAAGATTCCGTAGCTTACGAGTAACAACAATATAGCAAACGGGCAAGAGAAATTACCGCTGCGTGGCGAGGATGGGTGGGACAGCCATGTCGGCGGCGGGGGCAGCGCCTCGGCATTTTGGGGTCAGCAACGAATGATTCAGTGAACCGGCCCCGGTAGGGTAGACGACAGCGTTGGCGAAGCAGATCCGGTGCCGCGAGGGAGTCGGTGAAATAGTTCCGATAAAGAGCACCTGCAGTGGAACTCTGATGTGGAAGAGAGGGCCGGCGATGAAGCAGCTAGAGGAAGGTCTAGGTTGGAGGGGTGTGGGTGGGGAAGAGACGATGGGGGGATATAGGTGGGATGACACACATTTACGACCTATACCCCTCTATTATTGCAATACTGCCACGACCTTGTTTCTGGAGCAGGGATAGAAGAGGAATTTTGCATTTGCAAAAAGGTGGGCAGGATATTTTAATAGATGCACGGAATATTTGAATAGATGTGCGCGGGATGTTTCGGCGCCATGCGGAAATTTTGAGGTTGAAGCTTCCGACGTATGCTACTCCGACGTGGCCGCTCTCACGTGTTGGCCTACTCTAGACCCACACGCCAGCAACAGTATGCTTACCAGCATATAAATGAGTTTCCATACATTTGCCAAAATTGATAAATAATATATTTTGAAGGCTTTCATATAAGATGACTAAGTTCACAGCCATATCTCTGTTATAGTTTATAATAACGTGTCCTTATCTGGCAGATGGCTGCATCTTGGTATTTCAAAAAAAGATTCTGACTTTGATGGACAATACCCAACTTTCATGAATTTCGAAACTTTCTAGCTAAATCTATGCAATAAAATGACTTTTTGACAATCTAAAGTAAATATGTCTAATTTCGAACTAGAACGTGTGTGATATACCTTGCTCTTGACTTTTTAAAATAATTCAAAGATATCAAGTAATCAAATATTGGAGAACCACCGAGAGTTTTGGAAAATTCAACTTTTTGATATGAATGGTAATGATTTCAGCCATTTTAAAAAAATACAAAGAAACAAAATATAAAAAGAAATGCATCCATTATTTTTTCTATTCGTGTCTCACTATGTGCACTAGCTAGTTTCCATGGTAAAATATAATCTTGAAATTTGATATTTTCTGAGAAAAAATTGTATCACAATATATATGGAGTACCATGTAAGAATATGCATGGCTTTCAAACCAGATAACCAAGGTCATGACCATATCTTTTCTATAGTTTATAATAACCTATCCATATTTGTTATGGTGTGTATTGGCATTTAAAATATTATTTACAAAGGAAGGTTCTGAATTGGAAGTTATTTCAATTTTCTAATGCACAACAATGGCTTTAGTCATGAAGCTACTACAAAACATGGCTTTAAATCCCACTGCCCCGGTTTTCACTCAAAGTATATATAGCCTAGGGTTAATTAAGTTTAGGGTTCGGGGTTTTATTTTGGGTTGAGGGTTTAAGGGTTCATGGATTATGGTTTAGGATTTTAGGGTTTAGGCTTTTAGGGTTTAGTGGTTTAGGGCTTAGAGTTGTTCAAGGTTTTAGGGTTTATGATAGTTTAGGTTTTAAGGTTTAGGGAATTTTCAATAATAATGTTCAAGCTTTATATATGATTTTATTCATGGAATAGAATGGTGTTATCGCAATTTAATAAAAGTATTTCAAAATTTTATCTATAAGTGCATTATACCTCCTTGGTAAGGGTTTAGGGTTCTAGGGTTAGGAAGTTAGAGTTCTAGGGTTAGGAGGTTATTAGGGTTTACGGTTAAGGGTTTATGATTTTCAATAATGTTCAAGATTTATGCTTATATTCATGTAATAGAATGGCGTTACCACAATTTAACGAAAGGATCTCAAATTTTGATCTATAAGTGCATGGTACCTGCTGGTTTAGGGTTTATGGGTCGATGATTTAGGGTTTCATGGATTATGTTTTATGGGTTGTTTAGGGTTCAGGGATTAGTGATTTTTCAATTATGCTCAAAGATTTATACTTATATTCGTCGAATAGAATGACGTTACCTGCTTTAATGAAAGTATCACAAATGTTGATCTATAAGTGCATGATACCTGCTTGGTTACGATTTTACAGTTTAGGTTTTATCATTGTAAAGGGTTTAGAGTTTAGCAAATTTAGAACAATTCTCAAACTTTATTGTTATATTTGTCGAATAGAATGACATTGCCTAATTTAATGAAAGTATCTCAAATTTTGATCTATAAAGTGCATGATACCTGCTTGGTTACTGTTTATGGGTTGAGGGTTTGGGGTTTTAGGGTTTAGGTTTTAGGGGTTATTTAGGGTTTAGGGTCTAGGGAATTTTCGATAATGCTCAAGATTTATGCTTATATTCATCGAATAAAATGGCGTCAGCAAATTAAACGAAAGTATATCAAATTTTGATTTATAAGTGCATGCTACGTGCTTGGTAAGGGTTTAGGGTTTAGGGTTTTAGGGGTTTAGGGTTTGGGGTTTTTGGTTTTAGGAATTTTCGATAATTTTCAAGTTGCTTTATGCTTATATTCATTGAATAGAATGGCATTACATCAATTTATAGAAAGTATCTCAAATTTTGATGTATAAGTGCACAATATCTGCTTTGGTTAGGGTTTAGGGTTATAGGTTTTTACAGTTTAGTTTATGGGTTGTTTGGGGTTTAGGGTTTAGCAAATTTTCAATAATGCTCAACATTTATGCTTATACTCGTAGAACAAAATGGGTCTTAGCTGATTTAATGAAAGGATCTCAAATTTTGATCAATTTGTGCATGACTCATGCTTGGTTAGGGTTTATGGCTGAGGGTTTAAGGCTTTAGGGTTTACGGTTTAAGTTTTAGGGGTTGTTTAGGGTTTAGGAAAATTTTTATATTACTCAGGATTTATGCTTATATTTGTCAAGTAGAATAGCGTTACCCAATTTAACGAAATTATCTTAAATTGTGTTCTATAAGTGCATGGTACGTGCTTGGTGAGGGTTTAGGGTTATAGGGTTTATGTGTTTAGGATTTGGGTTTTACAGGTTTCAGTTTTCAGGAATTTTCCATAATGTTGAAACTTTATTGTTATATTCGTGGAATAGAATGGTGTTACCGCAATTAATGAAATATTGAATCTCAGATTTTGATCTATAAGTCCATGATACCTGCTTGGTTAGGGTTTTTATATGGGTCGAGGGTTTAGGGTTTTAGGATTTTACGGTTTAGGTTTTATAGACTGAATAGGGTTTAGGGGTTTTATCGAATTTCAATAATACTCAAGCTTTATGCTTATATTCATCGAATAGAATATATAATTCATTACCTAACTCATTGAAAGTATCTCCAAATTTGATCTATAAGTGCATGATACCTGATCTGTTAGGGTTTATGGGTTGAGGGTTAGGGTTTTAGGTTTAGGTTTTATTAGGGGTTGTTTAGGGTTTAGGGTATTTTCGATATTGCTCAAGATTTATGCTTATATTCATCGAATATAATGGAGTTATTAGTTTAATGAAAATATATCAATTTTGATTAATAAGTGCATGCTACGTGTTTGGTAAGGATTTTGGGTTTAATTAGTATTTAAATTTTAGGGTTTCGGGAATTTTAAATAATGTTCAAGCTTTATGCTTATATTCGTGGAATAGAATGGCATTACCTCAATTTAATGAAAGTATCTCAAATTTTGATCTATAAGTGCATCATACCTTCTTGGTAAGGGGGTGAGGGTTTAGATGTTTTTTGGTTTTGGGGGTTTAGGTGTTGAGGGTTTTGGTTTTTTGGGAATTTTCGATAATGTTCAAGCTGCTTTATATATTCTTATATTCATGGAATTGAATAGCGTTAACACAATTTGAGGAATGTTTATAGGAAATTTTGATCTACAAGTGCATGTGATACCTCATTTGTCGATGTCGTTTAGGCGGGGTTGAGGGTTTAGGGCATTTTCGATAACGTTCAAACTTTATTGTTATATTTGTGTAATAGAATGGCATTACCGCAATTTAATGAAAGATCAAATCTCAAATTTTGATCTATAAGTCCACGATACATGCTTGGTTAGAGTTTATATGGGTCGAGGGTTTAGGGTTTTATGGTTTTACGGTTTAGGTTTTGTGGACTGAATAGGGTTTAGGGGGTTTATCGAATTTGCAATAATACTCCAGCTTTATGCTTATATTCGTTGAATAGAATATGGCGTTACCTAACTCAATGAAAGTATCTCAAAATTTGTTCTATAAGTGCATGATACCTGATTGGTTAGGATTTATGGGTTGAGTGTTTGGGGTTTTAGGTTTAGGTTTTATTAGGGGTTATTTAGGGTATTTTTTATTATGCTTATATTCATCGAATATAATGGAGTTACCAGTTTAATGAACAATTTTTTATCGATAAGTGCATGCTACGTGCGGGGTTGAGGGTTTAGAGTTTTAGGGTTTAGGACATTTCCAATAATGTTCAAACTTTATTATTGTAATCATGGAATAGAATGGCGTTACCAGAATTTAATGAAAGACTGAATCTCAGATTTTAATCTATAAGTCCACGATACGTGCTTGGTTAGGGTTTATACAGGTCGAGGGTTTAGGGTTTTATGGTTTTACGGTTTAGGTTTTATGGACTGAATAGAGTTTAGGGGGTTTATCGAATTTTCAATAATACTCAAGCTTTATGCTTATATTCATCGAATAGAATATATATGGCATTACCTAACTCATTGAAAATATCTTCGAATTTGATTTATAAGTGCAGGATACCTGTTCTGTTATGGTTTATGGGTTGAGGGTTTGGGGTTTTAGGTTTAGGTTTTATTAGGGGTTGTTTAGGTTTTAGGGTATTTTCGATAATGCTCACGATTTATGCTTATATTCATCGAATAGAATGGAGTTACCCGTTTAATGAAAATATATCAACTTTTGATCGATAAGTGCATGCTATGTGTTTGTTAAGGATTTTGGGTTTAATTAGTGTTTAAATTTTAGGATTTTGGGAATTTTAAATAATGTTCAAGCTTTATGCTTATATTCGTGGAATAGAATGGCGTTACCGCAATTTAATGAAAGTATCTAAAATTTTGATATATAAGTGCACGATACCTGCTTGATTATGGTTTATGGGCAGAGGGTCTAGGGTTTTACATTTTACTTTTGTGGGTTGTTTCCGGTTTTGGGTTCAGAGAATTTATGGTAATGCTCATGATTTATGCTTGTATTCGTCTAATAGAATGGCATTACCTGATTTAACTAAAGTATGTCAATTTTTGATCTATAGTAGCACGATACCTGCTTGGTCACGGTTTAGGGGTTTAGATTTTATGGTTTAGGATTCTGTGAATTCTCAATAATATTTTCAAACTTTATGGTTATATATATTTGTGGAACAGAATGGTGTTACCGCAATTTAATGAAAGTATCTCAAAAATTGATCAAGAAGTCGATGATATCCTGCTTGGTCATATTTCTTGTTAAATAAAATTGAATGTACCCGGGTACTAAAACAAGGCAGAAACAGGAAGAGTTCCTTGAAATTTAGGCGATGTTTGGTTGGGCTCGAATTCTAGCTTTTGATTTTTGGCTTATAAAGCTACGAACGTGTTTTTGGCTTTGTTTTTTTAGCTTTTACTCTGACATAGTGGAATGATAGTATCAGCCGGGTTGGATGATTTTAATGATTTTAGCTCGGTTTAGTGAAAAATGTTCGAATTTTAAACAACAAGCGATGGGAATCTCTACTTCCTGTAATTCTGGCTCACTGGCACGTGGGTCACTTGCATAGCGGGTTCAAAGAGTCAGTGTAGGTCGAAGTGGGCGGGCAGGTAAATATTGAAGAAGGGCTGCGAAACGTGGATGCGGTGATGCACTTGGGAGAACGCAAATTTACCACCTATATCCCTCTGTTATTGCAGTGCTCCCTCGGATTCTTATTTCCAGAGCAGGGATAGAAGAGGAATTTTGCATTCTAGAAAGAGGTGAAGCATGTTTGAATGTATGCGCGAGATATTTTAATGGATGGGTGCGATGTTTGAGCACCGTACCAAATTCTGAGGTCGAAGCTTCTAGCATACGCTACTCCAGCATGGGGCCTCTCAAACGTGCTATCACCGTCTAGGCCCACACACTAGCGAGAGTTGCTTCCTAGCATTTAAACGAGTTTCTAGGCATTTTGCTGAAATTTTCGAACAATTTAAGGCTTTCAAGAATATGACCATCGTCCAAAAAAAGGTGACCAAGGTCATGGAAATAGTTTATGATGACGTGTCCGTATTTGGTAGATCGGTGCATCTTTGCAAATCAACCAATATGTCTGCTTCCAAATTTGAAGTTTGTTTTCTAATTTCCATGTAACAACAATGTGTTTTGTTGTGAAGCAACTACAAAGATGATGGCTCAAAATGCCATCGCCCCTTTTTTCACACAATGTATAACGCCCTTTCAAGCTTCCAAGCTAAATTTGTGCAATAAATTAATTTTTGGGGCTGGATGTTTGAATGGGTGGGCGGGATATTTCGGCGCTCTGCCGAAATTTTGAAGTTGAAGCTTCTAAGGTACGCTACTCCCACTTGGGATGTTGTCCCCGTCAGATAGACCCACAGGCCTGTATGCTTTCCAACATTTAATGAGTTTATAGACATCTGTCGAAATTAATGAACATTAATTCAAGGCTTTCAAACAAGAGGAGTAAGGTCACAGCCATAGATTCTGTACCTTTTTCATCTTTTGTACTACTCCGGACATTGAAGTATCTTCACCAACCAAGCTTACAAACCTGGCCATATTTGGTAGATCGGTGCATCTTGGCATTTCAAGCAATTGTTTACACAGGAGATTCCAGATTTGATGGATAATGCCCTACTTTCATGAGTTTCCAAGCTTCCTAGCTGAAGATGCTGAAATTAAATAACTTTTTGACATAAAGCCATTCGTTCATGTTGGGGATATACTTTCCGGGTATCCTCACAGTTCCTCATTGACCAGGGTGGCCCACTTTGGGTTAGAGCTTTGCTTCACGGGCGGCCCAGTCAGGGAGAAAGACGGAGTCCAATCCGGCTACAGGAAGGCCCAGAAGACTTACCGACTTAGGCCCATAATGCTACTTGTAGTTCAGGATGTACTTTGTAACCAACTCTTAGTCGTAGCCGGATAGATCTCTCCTGTAAACCCTAGGCCGGATATCTATATAAGCTGTCCTAGGGAGAGCCTTTAGGGCAACACTCTAGACACCTTAATAGGCTACAATCTCAACTCGCACAGGCGAACCCTTGTAACCCATATTCCGACTCTGCCGTATTACTGGATTGCTAGCAGGAGTAGGATCCGTCCAAAGCCGGCGGATTCTAACCTAGGTAAACTTGTGTGCTCACCATCCCGGAACACCGTACGTCTCACACCCCTCGCTTCCGCACGCCTCGAGGACCCCCTCATGGCGTACTTGTCATCAATCCGACGACAGTTGGCGCCCACCGTGGGGCAAGTGAGCTTTGGATCTGCGTTCCGAGCGGAATCTGCAAGAATCAGAATCGGCGAGACTATCATCGTCGGTCGCATCCTCTACGCCAGCGACGTCCCTCTCATCGTTCTCGACGAGACTTGGATTCCGGCTAGAGAGGCCATGACTGCCTACACAATCATGTCTTTTGGTGAGATCGATGTTTACATCGGTTTCGCTGAACCTGCCCCACCCACCCCAGCGGTGATGATAGAGGCAGAAGAATCTTCTGGGTCCCCTTTTTCTGTGGAGGCGGCAGATTTCCAGATCTCAGAAAACCCTAATCCCACCCAGCCCGCACCAATTGCGGAGATAGTGGAGAAATCCGAGCCTGAAGAAGACCTAGCGGTCCAACTCGAATCTGGAGTGGATCTCCCTGGAGAAGCCGGATCCCAGATTGACCCACCCGTGGAAGTCGAACTTCAGGAGGAGCTAGTCAACGACACTGATTCCGGCTCTGATGACGCCGGGACAGACAGGCCTTTCCTGAGGTATACACTTAGACGTATGATACTGCAAGGCGAAAGCACAGATGCAATCCTCGAGACCATCAAAAGTTTCGACATGGCTGATCGCGAAAGCCGCAGGTACCTCAGGAAGCATGCGTCGCACTTCGTCGGATACGTGGGATCCAGATCCGGTTCTGCCGATGCTGGAGAAAACACCGACTCTGTGCTAGAGGCAATTGGAACAAACGCCGACGTACCCGCATCCTCGGATGAATCGATGATGTCAGCAGATTTCCGAAAGTTCTCCGCAGAATATGAAGAGGAGTATAACTCCAAGGCAGTAGAAGAAGGAGAAGCCATGGATGAAGGAATCGGGGAACACTCTCCCAAAGTGCGGGATGACATGGACGTCGGAGATAATCCCAAAGTCCAGATGTCCGAAAGTACCGATCAGAGCTTGACTCCGGGAAACGGACCCAAAGCCGTCTTTGCTACTGGTGCTGTCAAGAAGGCAAAGAAGAAGAACAAGACCCTGGCAAAAGACCCTCTGATAGAGGAAGTGATTCCCGAGGAATACGAAGAAGACTCGGATGGAGCACTTATCCCAGACAAGCCGAAAAAAGAAGAATCGGTGGATGGACACGTGATCACCGAAGGTGCGCGTAAACTCATCGATGCTGCATTAACCACACCTATCCCTACAGCTGCAGAACTTACTGCTGAAGAGCTAGACGAAAGGGCCCAAGCCCTAGAAGCGCGTCGTCAACAACTCCTTGATGAAGCCAAAAACATCGAGGTGGAGAAAAAACGCATGGCAACTAAGGACTACATGTCTCGGTTGCATCAGAAGACACGGAAGCATCACACCAATGACGACCAATTCCCACATGTCCATGCCGTCCTTTTCGGAGATGAGATGGGGAAGCCACGGAAAGATAGCAAAGGAGATTGGGTATACCCAACCCCAGTACAGAATACCGTGGCGGCCCAAGAAGTTTTATCGGCTAATCCAGGACCGGAGGAGATCCGGTTGGGTATCAAACTACTCAACAAGGGACTGGAGCAGCAAAAGGTCGCCCTGTCCAGAAGTCCAAAACTGGTATCGGATTCCGACCAATGTCGTACTGATTTGGCATGGGCTGACGTAAGACCCCATCACGTCCGGGAGCAGTATCATCGCCCCGAACGCCGGGAAGACAATTATTCAAGAACCGGATCGTCAGGATAGCATTACAGAACTACGCGTAACTAGAGCAACGTCGCTCCAGCGGCCGAAAAAGAGGCCATTGCTGCACTAAATCCGAGGAACCCTCCCCGACGAGAGTCTAACGACCGGAGGGGAGAAGATAAAGAGAAACGTCGGGAGGAGGATCATCAAAAAATGCAACCTCCTAGATATACAAGCCGTCCGGCTGAACCTCACCATCGTGGGAATGACGGACGAAGGAACGACGGAAACCATGCTGGTACAAGCCGGCAGGGGGCTCGTCATAGTGAAGACCCTCCCGGAACTGAAATAATGACGCTCCAGACGGAGGTCGGCAATCAGCCGGAAACAATTCAGCTGCTCCACCCTCTCCACCAAGCAGCTATCACAACGGCTCCCAAGGGAGACAAGTAGGACGACGTGGCAGAGGAGGTGGTGGCAGAAGCCGAAGTGCAGCTCCAAGGCACCGCAGCCACAGCCGGCATTCAGGACGATCTCTATCCCCGAACGACACAAGGCACAGGATCAATTCCAACATAGAGGCGCAGCGCTACGGAAACGGTGATATCTACATGGGCCCAGAATGCTTCAGACCACGCATCAGAGCTACAAGGTTCCCGGAAGGATTTGCTATCTCAAGGCACATCCAAGCCTACGACAGCATTGTTGGGCCAGATACTTGGCTACAGGATTTTTTCCAAGCTTGCTGCATTGTCAAAGGCGGAAACAGCCTGGTCGCAACCCGATATCTCCCACTTATGTTGCGGAAGACAGCGCGATCGTGGCTCAATGAACTTCCGGAGAACACCATCCATAACTAGTATGACATGCAAAGTGCGTTCTTTCAGAATTTCGAAGGCACATATCGGAGGCCCTATTCGGTCGGAGACCTACAGCATTGCACCCAGAAAGCCGGAGAAACTTGCCAGGATTACCTCGAACGATGATCGACACCTAGAACTCATGTGAAGGAGTAAACGATCAAACCGCGATTGATGCTTTCATTGCAGGACTCTCAATTGGTTTACTGCGTCACCGTTTGAAGTGTGACAAGGTCACTGATTCGGGAGAGATGATAGAAACAACGAGCAAGTATGCAGATGCTGACGATGATGCAGAGGGATTACTCAACGTCCTGGCTGTGCCTCAGTCGGCAAGACAACCAAAGCAACAAGCTCAAAAGAGCAAAAATACCTCGAAAAAAAACGCAACGTGGAAACAGCGGTGGTTACTACTGTTTCCAGGTCTGGAGGACGAGGAGGACACGGCGGAGGCCGCAGGCTTGGCCGTGGGACTTCAAGGGTCCAAGGTAGAGGAGAACAGTAACCAGGCAAAGCCTACTCTTGGGCCAACATTGCTAATAGCCCATGCATGCATCACCTAGACGCCAATGGGGGCTCGTCCCACACCAACGCCGAATGTTGTTTCAATGACGACATCAAAAGAGATGACACCGCGGTCTACAAAGCTAAGCGGAACAAGGGAAAGAAAAATCCCGAAAAAGACAAAGAGACCAAGGAAGATTCCGACATGGAGGAAGCTGATGCTTCAAATCCCAAGCCGGAAGGGAAGAAGACTTTTCCCACCAAGAAGGACACTTACGTCACTTTCCTCGGATCTCAACTAGCAAAGGTCAAGAAAGCTGTTCTCCACGAGCTCAACGCCACAGTTCCGGCTGTCCCTCAATATATGGACTGGTCGGAAGTGGCAATCACGTTTGACCGCGCAGATCATCCGCTTAAGTTGCACAGGCGAGGAAAATACGCCTTAATCTTCAATCCACTTATTGACGGTTATGGTTTCTCCAAGACCCTCATGGACGGTGGTAGCAGCATCAATATCCTCTATGTCGAAACGCTACGCCGGATGAAGATCTCGGAAACCCAGCTGAACCATAGCTCTGTGATCTTTCACGGAATTGTCCCAGGAAGACAAGCTAATTCCCTGGGAGAGATTACTTTGGATGTTACCTTTGGAACTCGAAACAATTATCGAATGGAGGCACTTTCCTTTGAAGTGGTCCCGTTCAAGAGCGTGTACCACGCTATATTCGGACGTCCGGCTTACTGGGCTTTTATGGCTCGTCCGTGTTACATTTACAATATGATGAAAATTCTAGGTCCCAACGGCGTGATCACCATCGGGGGAGACCCGAAGAAAGCGTGAGAGTGCGAGGATGGAAATGCCGCCTTTGCCGAAGCCGGGTTGCACGCCCAGGAGTACCAGGAGATCAAGAAGAGCATAGATCCGTCCGAGATGCCCGCAACGAAGAAGGAGGTGACAAAGCCAAATCCGGAGTTCAAGGCATCAGAAGAGACGAAGAAGACGCCGTTGAAGGATGATGACCCCTCCAAGGTGATCCAGATAGGCGTAGGCCTAGGTAGCGCATAGGAAAGCATGCTCATCAAGTTCCTCCAAGCAAATCAAGATACCTTCGCATGGCAGCCATCTGACATGGCCGGAGTACCTAGGGAACTTGTCGAGCACTATCTAAATGTAGACCCGAACGCTAAACCCATCAAACAGTCCCTACGACGGTTTGGCGATGAAAAGCGTAAGGCAATAGCTAAGGAACTAGCACGGCTCGAGTTAGCCGGATTCATAGAAGAGGTCATCCACACTGAGTGGTCGGCCAATCCTGTAATGGTCCCTAAAAAGGACACCACTGATTTAAGGATGTGTGTTGATTATACTGTCTTGAACAAGGCTTGTCCAAAAGATCTGTTCGCTCTGCCTATAATTGATCAAGTTATCGATTCTACGGCAGGCTCGGAACTCCTCTGTTTTCTCGACGCATATTCCGGCTATCACCAAATCCGGATGAAGGAATCTCACAAAGTCAAAACTTCATTCATAACCCCTTTCGGAACTTTCTGTTTTGTTACGTACCAGTGCACGATGCAGCGTTGCCTCCATGATCAACTCGGACGCAATGTACATGCATACGTGGATGATATTGCGGTGATGTCCAAAAAGAAGGAACCACTGATTTCCGACTTGGAGGAGACATTTGCCAACCTACGAAAATACAACATCATGCTTAACCCGAAGAAATGCTTCTTTGGAATACCAGCCAGAAAACTGTTAGGTTTCATCATGTCTCAAAGAGGCATAGAGGTGAACCGAGACAAAATCAAGGCTATACTCAATATTTCCAGGCCAACTCGCCTGAAGAACGTACAAAGATTAACTGGTTGCATCACTGCAGTCAGTCGATTTGTAAGCCAGCTTGGTGAAAGAGCCGCACCATTATACAAACTCCTGAAAAAGACCAAGGATTTTGTTTGGACTGACGAAGTTGAAGCCGCACTACAAGATCTGAAGAAAGTACTGTCGTCTCCTCCTATCCTTGCAGCGCCGGAACCTAAGGAACCGATGTTGCTCTATCTTGCTACGACAAATAAGGTTGTTAGTATCGTCATGGTGGTGGAGAGACTAGAGGAAAATCAGGAACACCTGGTGCAGCGTCCGACTTACTTTGTCAGTGAGGTCCTGACAGAATCAAAACAGCGGTATCCGCACTATCAAAAGTTCGCTTACGGTGTTTTCTAGCATCTCGTAAGTTACGACACAACTTTCAGGAGCATCCAATTACCGTGGTGAGTACACCTCCCATGAGAGATACAATCAATAACAGTGACGCCACAGGACGCGTCGCCAAATGGGGCATAGAGCTTTCAGCCTTCGATATTGAGTATAAACCCCGGACAACAGTTACGGAGAGTCGGATCTTGTTGCTCAACAAGTGTCGGATATTTGTAATGCAAATAATCACATGGCAGCATATAAAGCTGTCGTGGATGATCTATCTAAATCATTCGAAGGGTTTGAGGTTCAACACATCCCTCGAGCAGAAAATGAGGAAGCAGATGCACTATCTCGGATAGGTTCTGCGCGGAAAGAGGTCCCGGATGGCGCTTTTTTAGAGCACCTCAAAGTTCCCTCAATAAAGGGTGTAGATGAGGAATATCCGACTAAATCCGACTCACCTTTAATAGAAGTTCTGGCTGTAATTCCTAGCTGGACTCAACCCTACCTAGATTATCTGGTAGATGGCAAATTACCCGAAGACGAGGTTCTGAGCCGGCAGATTATCCGACGAGCAAAATCCTATACTATCTCCATAAAAGGAGTATTTCTGGGGTTTTTCAACGCTGTGTATCTCCGGAAGAAGGAGTGGAAATCTTAAGGGAAATTGACGAAGGTGAGTGTGGTCACCACGCTGCAGTCAAATCTTTAGTGACAAAAGCTTTTAGACACGGATTTTTTTGGCTTACAGCTCAGGCAGATGCCGAACGATTAGTCAAGACGTGCAAAGGCTGCCAAAAGTACGCCAAACTAGCTCAGTTCCGGCTGATTAGCTGCGAACAATACCTATAACATGGCCTTTTGCGGTCTGGGGGCTTGATATGGTAGGACCATTTAAACAAGCTCCAAGTGGATTTACTCACCTCTTAGTGATGGTGGATAAATTCACCAAGTGGATTGAGGCTAAACCTGTCACTAGTTGTGATGGAGCAACAGCCAAAAGATTTGTCGAGGATGTTATAATCTGGTATGGTTATCCACATAGCATTATCATGGACAATGGGAGTAATTTCTCTATGGGAGAATTGGCTAAATTCTGCAACGAGAAAAATATCCGGCTTGACATTGCGTCAGTCACACATCCACAGGCTAACGGACAAGTCGAAAGAGCGAATGGTTTAATCCTACAAGGGATAAACCGAGACTCGAAGCACCACTACGACGTGCTGCGGGGGCTTGGGCAGAGGAACTACCCTCTGTAATTTGGTGTTTACGAACAACTCCAAACAGGTCAACAGGATACACACCTTTCTTCTTGGTCTATGGCGCAGAAGCAGTTCTTCCTAGTGATTTGATAAATACTTCTCCTAGAGTGGCCGCCTATATTGAAGAGGATGCCGAGATTTTTCGACAAAACGATCTCGACTTAGTCGAAGAAGTTCGCGTCGTTGCTGAAATGAGATCTACAGCCTATCAGCAGAAGTTACACAAGTATCATAGCTAGAGAGTCCGAAATAGATCTTTCAATAAAGGTGATTTGGTTCTCCAGCTTGTGCAACAAAGAAAGCACAAACTTTCCCCAGTATGGGAAGGGCCCTTTTTAGTTAGTCGAGTATTGCACAATGGATCGTACTACTTAACTGACATGAGGCCAGTCAAAGAAAGACCTGCTACTAAGAAGAGAAAGAGAGCTGGAGGCAGTACAAATCCGGATGAGTTAGACAGACCGTAGAATATTGGTCAGCTACGTCCTTTTTATTCTTAGTTTATCTTTCTTTGTAATCATATATATGTACATGTTCTGTGAGAAATAAAAGTTTTGGTTGCCTCAAGTTTTTTTGAGAAGTTTTTACCATCTTATTTCCAAATGATCATGTCATAGTTGAAAATCCCAGAATGCTTGAAAGTACTTTATGCTCATGCTCGTTCTGGTTTAGATTTCCGATTCTAAAACTGTTACCCTCGGGTATAACTCTAAAAAAAATTCTAGTCTTTACTTTGGTTATTTGTCTAATTGCTGGATGCGGGCATTTTCCGAGTAGTGAATTGTTGGTACTGTAAGCCGGCTTTGTTTCCGAGTTTAAACTGGTTTAGCAATTGAGCTTTGTTGCTCAGCAAAGTTTCCGGCAGAAGGTTTAGCCGAGTCACGAAAGGGACGAGGCAGAAAGCCAGATAAACGATGAGTACAGACGAAAAAAGTACAAGTGCTTATGTAAACATTTCAGGCACGCAAAAAGTTTAAAAGCCAAAAGTGTTGAATAGATCAAAAGCTTAGCACTAGCAAAATAATAGTACTTCATATTTACAAATGCATCATGTTTTTCAGATAATACAAAATGTTTCTGGCAATCTATGATGCAGGAGTAGATGAAGGAGCTACCGGCTCGCTGGAAACGCCGCCTTGGTATCGTTCCGAGATGTCCGCATCCGAGGTGCTGCGTTCATCGTCGGAAACTTCTGCTGATTCTTCTGGAGGAGGAGGCGGAGTATCCACGCGGGTGAAGAAAGGGGTCTCGTAGCTGGTCATGTTAGCCACGTGACACCCATATCCGACGCAGGAGTGCATGATGGCTTGAAGGTCTTGCTCCTGTCCGTCTTCATCTACTTTGCAGTACCCTCTGGTCACTTGCCATAATTCCATATTTCCATGGTGGCTCATGACCATGGTGAGAGCATTCTCCGCTACAGTCCGCGCGTAGGACATGTTCCAATCTCGAACAAGTTGGGGCATCTCCTTTGCCTTGTCCCGCACCTGAAAATCCGACATGTTGTGCATGTCCGGAATCTTGAGAGCTTCGCCGATGTCCTCAAGGGATTGGCGGAAGTCATGAACCAACTCACCGACTTGGGTAAGCCGGTGGGTGTGGGGCTCGATGGAAGAAGAGTCCATCAAGTTCAGAGGACCTATACATAAAACAAGTTAAGAAAATCCGACATTGATAGAAGTCAAAGAAAAAGACAAGTCAGACAGATAGAACATACCGAAAATGACGTCGTCAATTTTGGACCTCTCCTCCCGTAGAGTCTAGAGTTCAGCCCGGAGCGCCTGGGAAAGGTCCCTCTCTCTGTTAAGCTCACTCTTGAGGTCCGAGATTGGTTTATCTTGAGCAGCGATCTTGCGATCACGCTCTTCAGTAGCCATGGAGGAGGATTAAAGGACTTGAGCTATGCTCTTTTCATGATCCACCTTGAGCTTATCCAGCTCTTGGCGAAGCTCCTTGTTCTCCACCACCAAGGTATTGAGGTTCTCGGCCTCTGCGATCATGGCGCAGGATTGTTTCACCAGTGCTGTAAGTCAAAAAGAACAACAATTCAGAAAAATTCGACATTGAAAATACAAAGGCAAGGTTTGAGTCTCGGAATATTTACCTTCGGCCTCATCCTTGGCAATTTTAAGTTCAGCATTTTTAAGTCGGAGAGCCTTGATCTCTCTCCGCTTATCACAGACATTCTTCAATAAATCATGGAATCTAGGAATATACTTTCTGTAAGTCAGAATACCCAAAGTCAGAAAGCTACTAAAGACTCGCGCTAATATTTTATCTAATATCAGCACGGGCCTTGGGGGCTACACTAGTTCATTATTTGGCATCCTAATGAAGCATAAACCCGGATTATTTATCCTACTTCATGCTTGGGGGCTAGAGGATATGATATGAAATAAAGTAAAAAACGGGTTGGAATTCCGACTTACATATTGTTCGCGAGTGAGTTTATCCAAACTCGCGTTCACCTCAACGGCAACCTTCTCAGTGAGAGTCAGAGGGGTCACAGGAGTAGTTGGAAGCTCCCCGGACCTGATCCTCTCGTTGCGAAGAAGCACTTGTTCAAGAAGATTGGAGTGCTTGACGTCCTCTACTTTTTGCGCTTCTTCTTCGGTAGATAAAGTACTTTTCTCCAGGCATTGCCTGGCGAGCCGCTGGATTTCTTCTGCAGATTTCCGGGATAGGCCAAACTTGGCAAGTCCCAGATTGCTGATAAGGTTTTCGGCAAAGATTTCTGCCGAGGGATCATTACCCAAAGAGGGTTCACCCTTATCTAGATCTGACTCACCCATGGTGACGTCAGTTTGCGATTCAAGGATCGCAGGCTCCGTGGAAGGAGCTAGATCTTCTACGGCAGTCGGAGAAGGAATTATCACCGGCGTTGCGGAAGGCTGAGGGGCAGGAGAAGCTATGGTAAGCTTCATCTGTCGTAGGGGCTTCAAAGAAATCCCCTTCCCCTTGCCCATGAGAAGTGGTTTTGCTCTGAGAATGTGGTAAAGTCGGAAACATTACATCTCAGAAGGAAATTCGAGTAAAATACAAAGGCGGAAGTTGTGATTGAAAGTTACCACTTCACGATGGGCACCTCCTTTGTGCCAACAGCCACTGTCGGAGCTTTGCGCTTCTTGAGTGCAGCATCCGGCAATGGGACCACCTCTGTCTCCTGAGAAAACTTAGGAGGATATCCTTCGAGCGGAGCAAGTTCCGACTCAGGGAGGTCAGCAAGCTGAAAATAAGAAAACATATCAGTATTGCAATGTAACTCAAAGATTGAAACACATAAAAAGGTGTACTGACAGAAGCTTACTAGCACTACGGGGTTTTCCGCCGTGTGCATATCTAGAGAAATATTCGGGATCCTCCTCTCGATCCGCTCCCTGATCAGCCACTTGATCTGGCTTATGTAGCCCTGAGTAGTGTAGGATTTGGGACTGATGCGGAGCGAGTCTTCTTTGGATGACGTGATGGAGTGCATCAGTCGATTCCCGTGGTGCTGAAGGGGCTGGATCCGACGTGAGACCCAGCATTGGACCAAGTTGGATCCCTTCAGTCCCTTGTATTTGATCAGATATTCGATCCGCCTCTTGGCAAGGATCAGATCGTTAGAGAGAGCCGGAGCAGCCTTGTCCCAAGACGGTTGGGCCGTGGTAGCTCCGTCAACAAAAGCCGGCGGAGCGGTAGCTTTGTTGAGAGCTGGAATATCCCTATGATAGAAGAATGTGGTTGGCCATTGTTTGACCGAGTCACTAGCTAATATTTTGGGATATGCACACTCACGTCTAAGCAAAAAACTAATGGTACCGGTGATATAAGGAACACCGGCAGTAATAGAGTTTCTCCGCACATGAAAATAGTACCGAAAAAGTGTCAAACTCGGCCAAATGCCGAGAAAGCCCTCACACAAAGACGCGTAAGCGCTCATCTCTAAAAGAGAATTGGGAGCAAGATGATGGAGTTGAACTCCGTAATGATCAATCACCTCAGAAAAGAAATCCGAGGGAGGGAATGGAAAACCTCTGTCGAGGTGGGTGCTGAAGTGGACCTGCTCACCGGCGCGTGGGTTGGGGACGGTTTCTTCAAAGCCGCTCCGCCAGTCGCTGGCGCGGAGGAGTCCATCCTTCTCCACGTTCTTGAGGCCCTCGTCGTTGAGCGCGTAGGCAATCTAGAGCCCGCGAAACGTCTCTTTCTCCGCCACCGCTTCCGTCGCTGCCGCCGCTGCCGCCAAGCCGGAAGAGGAAGATGAAGCCATTTCTCCGGCGAGCAGTTGACCTAGAATGGGCGGCGCTGGGAGTTCTTTGGGGGAGGAACGGGGGAGCTCTGTGCGCACAGGGATATTGGGAGGAGAGGAAAAGGCAAAGGACTGGTGAAAGGAGAAGGCGCAAATCCTAAGCCCTTGTATCCACCTAACTATGCCAAGATTAGTGCAAATGCTACAGTGTAACCGCCACGCGTCGTGGAAGGGACTGGGAAGGACCCACGCGATGATTACATCGCCTCGATCTCCATGCACGCATTGAAACGGAGCCTCGGTTCCGCAAACCGTGGACCCACCAACGGTCGTGCTGACGGAATGCCTGTCAGATGACGTGACTTGACCATGACTTGTGTCAGATGGCGTTAGAGACCAAGTTCCGGCTTAGTTTGAAATCCAGCTGGGCAATCCGAGTAACCTGTTGATAGGTCCGACTTATTTTTTAAGACCCAGATCGTTTTTTTTGTTGTGAAGTTTCAGGAACCCTTCAAGATTCTGCAAGCCGAAGATCAAGCTAGACGATGATAAATCCGACTTTGGATCTTGGAGGCCTCCGGGGGCTGCTGTTAGGGATATACTTTCCAGGTATCCTCACAGTTCCTCATTGACCAGGGTGGCCCACTTCGGGTTAGAGCTTTGCTTCATGGGCGGCCCAGTCAGGGAGAAAGACGAAGTCCAATCCGGCTATGGGAAGGCCCAGAAGACTTACCGACTTAGGCCCATAATGTTACTTTTAGTTCAAGATGTACTCTGTAACCAACTCTTAGTCGTAGCTGGATATATCTCTCCTGTAAACCCTAGGTCGGATATCTATATAAGCCGTCCTAGGGAGAGCCTTTAGGGCAACACTCTAGACAGCTCAATAGTCTACAATCTCAACTCGCACAGGCAAACCCTTGTAACCCATATTCCGGCTCTGCCGTATTACTGGATTGCTAGCAGGAGTAGGATCCCTCCAAAGCCGGCAGATTTGAACCTGGGTAAACTTGTGTGCTCACCGTCCCGGAACACCGTACGTCTCACACCCCTCTCTTCTGCATGCCTCGAGGACCCCCTCACGGCGTACTTGTCATCAATCCGACGACAGTTCACAAAGTGCGATGCTATGTGCATTAGTTTCCATGGTAAAATATAAACTTGTATATTGACAAGTTTTGGATCAATTTTGATCTATGGTGACTGGAAGGTGGGCCACGTATATGGTGGTCCCCAAAGCAGGGTAGGTCAGAATTTCCAAAGTTATCCCTCCGCACCCCTTCGCGTTGTGTATTAACTTCCACCCTCCGCCGCCTAGGCCTCACCCCTTCCCCACAAAACAGACGCGCTTACAGCCGCTCCTCATCACCAACGTGTGTGAAGAAGCTTTCCCTACCCGTCAGTCTTTTTGAGATGCACCGATGGGCACGTCGATCGCATGGCAGTCCTTCTATCTCTAGCTCGATCTGGTTGGCATTTTTATTACCCTTTCAAATACTCCTATGTACTTTAATTTGTCCTCAATCTGCATGGTCATAGTTTATTCTGTGTTGTATCTTTGATCATAAATAGCTTCGACGATTTTTGCTGTCAATATGTTTGCTGAAACTCATAGGCATATATAGTTTTTGTACTTCATCTATATGTTTCATGATTTCCTTTTAATAATAACCAACCTTGTATGTCATAATTAAACAGATGGGCAGATTTTGGATAGAGATTGCTCCATTAGGCAGCGCTAAACGTATCCTTGATGTTCTACGATTTATGGGATTTGTTAGAGCACATTTTGATAACTCAAAACTACATTGCCCCTGCCGGTTGTGTGCGAATCGTAGGGTGCTGCCTCAAGGTATAGTGAAAGACCATATTTTTACATTTGGGATGCTTAGCACATATGTTAGATGGGTATTTCATGGTGAACCATATGATCCTCCATCTGAACCGGGTAAGCACATCTTTATCATCAAGATAAAGTAGGGGAAGCAGATGTTGATCAACTAGATCAACTGACAGAGGCAGCTCATGAGCATCTAGATCAACTTGGAGAAGGGGGAGGAGAGAAAAAGCGCAAGCTGCATGAAACATGATTCATTTCTGGTACTACCAGTATGCCAGATGACAAGGTATATCTGTAGAACGACAAATGCTCAGGTTGTGTGTCTTTGATGTTTGTCTATAAACGCATCTGTTAATCTACTAATCGTAGAAGCAAACGACCGAAGAGGACTTTGATGGTAATAACGATGACATGTTCATTGATGAGCCTGTACCTGAGGCTGTCAATCGGGTACACTACGTCTGGATGGATTTGATGCAGGGTTACTGATCATGAGGGGTGTACTTTTGGTGGCGTTCATGACCAATAGCCTAGCTGCAAAACTCTTGGGGTATAGAGCTATCCCATGATTGGTTCGCTACTGTCGTAGTTCTGTAATATGGAGCTACCTTATTATGATTTCTAGGCCTTTGTTAGCCGAACTGTAATTGGAAACTATTCCATATATTAATATATACGGAGTATATGTGTGTTTCTAGTCTGAAATCTGAGCTTATCATTTTATCTGTTCCTAAACTGTTTTTGAGGCCCCAGTACTGGCGCCCTATGCTGCAATTACCGCAGTCTTGTCCACTGCTCCATGAGACGAATCAACAGATAATAAGCTGGACCAATCTGATTCGAAGAGGGGCGATTTTCTCTATCCTTAGAGAGGAACCCGGGAGAACTAGTACTGGTACCAAGGGAAGGAGGAGGTTGGCTCGTTCAATTATCTCACCCACTTGATGTGGGACCTGCTTTAACTCACCCCTGACGTGGGTCCCGCTTGAAACAGCTGTAGGCCACCACGTGATAGCTGGGATAAAAAACTCGGGATTCTCTCCCGGCAAAATGTTCCCACCACTACCACTTAAAAATACCGTAGACAGAAGTGTACTGCCCAGCCCTACTACTGCTAGTACTATTACTCCCCTGCCCATGCCTTTCTACCGACGACAAGACAAGAAACCATCACTAGCTAGCTCACATCAAGCAAGCAACTGTTGGAACTGGTGCAACCTCCGATTGGAAAGTTCTTGTTAAAATAGGTGGCTGTATTTGCTCACCTCGAAATATGGATTTGCTTAATTTGCTTCCGATTGGGCCACTGGGGTACTATTAGTACTAGGAGTAGTAGTATTCGGTATGCTTTGATTGTGGAGTTCTTGCGTATTGCTCACCTCGGAATCACCTAATTAGGATATTTTTTCTCTTCTCTAATCGATTGGGTCATTTGGGTGGGGTGGGGGTGGTGGTGGGGATGGGGGTGGGGGTGGGGGAGGTGGTACTGATTTCATATGGATTCCAGAGCAGGGCATGGGCACCGCTGTTCTGATTGGGGCATTTGGTCGGGTTCGATTTTGTTGTTCTTCACTTCTGTAACCTTTAGTTGCTACTCGTAATTTGCAATGGATTTTGCGTCAGACTCTGTATGGATAACTATGGGTCAGTGGCATGCACGGCCACTACGAACAGGGATAATCTCGTCAGTTCCCTAAAAAGTTGTCTAAAAAAGGTATTGTAGAAGTATATTTGTTGCGTTCTTCCATTCTTTCCAATCTTGAAAGTGGTTGGCTGCAACCTGGATCTTTCCCTGTGATACAGGTTGTCTCTGTCTGCATCCTATTTTTGTGGAAGCCTCTATGACACCATCTCTTCTTTATTTACTGTAGCACGGTGGTACATACCTGTGAACATGCGGTGCTCCAGGTGCGGAAAATAGGATGGTACCCCCACATGCCGCAGAATCCGGCGGGTACCACTACTCACCGAAAAACAAGCACAAGGCCACCGACCAGCTGGGAGGGCCCAGCTTAAAGAGAAAGGTATTTGTTCTTAATACCCTTATTATCATGGTATAGACAGATTTATGTATTACCCACTTGGTGTGATGAATGCTTATCAGATGTTCAGAAACATATGTGTGATTTTATTAATTCTGGCACTGTGTTTATGTGAATCCAGATTTGGATCTATCAGACTGTCTCATACAGTCAGTATATGACTACTATGTAATGTACTCCCTTGTCCCAAGGCTTATGCATATACTGTATTATTCGAAAAGTCAAGCGATAGAAAGTTTGACCAAACTTTACATAGTATTGAACTATTGAGCTCTGTTGCTGTTTATGCGGATTGAAGGTGTTGCTGCAAAGGCTGAGGCTACTGTAGAGGCTAGTAGATTTCTGATTCCCGCACCAAAAGAGGACAACCTCTACACAACGAGGAAGCGCCAACATAGTACCCAGGTGGGCAGTGACCTCTCTAAGAAGTGGGTATAATTTGGAAATCCACAATTTCACATGTTATGATTTTCCATGTTATTTTTATCAGCTAGTACTACATGTTTACGCTCATTAGAAGTTCACAAAAATAAAATCTGTTTGCTTTACAGAAAATGGTTTTTTCTTATATTATTAGATTTTCATGCTCTTTACATAATTTAACCTTTCCACTAAATTTCAATCAGTACCACACACTAGCTGCTCAGCCCTTTCTGCTACCCTCCTCTTGTCAATCTTGTGGATTGAAAGGGGGCCCTGTATGCTATTCCAAAGACAGAGGGATGAAAAATGGTGCATGGCCACCCTTCGCAAAGGGTACCCATGGTATCAGGTATGGATTCCAAGTGGTCTATACCGACTTGATGTAAGATCTTGTATCTCACTTTTTTTGCTGTCGTCTTACTTCTCTATCAATTTTCTCATGAAGGTTGTCCCTTGTGTCGCTCGCCCCATTATAAACAAGATGTTCGGAAACGACAAGTTTCTAACTCTGTATAGCGAGGGCCCTAAAGGCATGCGGCAACTATATGATGTGGATGTCACCCAGACGATGGCCACCACCTATTTGGGTGGCCGAGGTTGGTCCAAGTATGTCCGTGAGAATGGTCTGAAGTAGGGGGATGAGGTAACATTCGATTTTAGCAAGCCCGGGCAGATACTTGCACGCCATCGTACACCAGTTGACCGAAGGACCAAGAACAGAGGTAGTACTAATTAATTTGATTATGTACGCCATCTTACGACTAACTGTTTTGCACCATTGTATTTACTCATCGTATGACCCTGACCACTTCTGCAGTTTGCTTCCCCTTATGTACCACCCAGAAGGGTGCCAACATTAAGCTGCTGGCACCGGCACCAGCACCGGCCCTAGTTCCTGAAACGGCACATGTTAACCTCAGTAGGAGAAAGAATAGAGGTAGTAACTTAATTCGCTTGGATACTCTCATCTCTGTCTAGGAGTCACTGTTTTATAAGAAACCATTTTGCTTGTCCACATCTCATATGCCCCTCTGACCACTCCTGGAGTCCCCTTACCTACCCTTCAGAAGGTAACCAACACCAAGCTGCTGGCACCCCCAACGGCACTGGCCCTAGTTCCTGCTCCGACACCTGTTGACCTAAGTAGAAAGAATGGAGGTAGTAACTTAATTTGCTTGTATACTCATCATATCCTATGATCACTGTCTTGTGAGTAACTATTGTATAAGAGACAAATTTTGCTTGTACACTTCTCATCTGCCTCTACCATCCCTGCAGTCGGCTTAGCTACCCCAAAGAAGGAATCTAGCATCAAGCTGCTGGCACCGACACCGCTTCTAGGCCTTCTGGCTCCTGCACCAGCCCCTCTACAATTAGTGGCACCATCTCCAGCACCAGCACCCGCCCCAGCACAGGCACCGGCACGAGATCCTTCATCACCCTGGGCAGCACCTTGTCAGACCATATCCTACACATGTGTCATCACAAGGTCGCACCGGATTATGTTTGTGAGTATATGGTGGAAGATAAACTATTCTAAACTTCTTCTCAAGTTTCACATGATTCAGTGCATCGCTCTTAGTAATTATGCGTCTATCTCTTGCTTTGACTCAGAAATTGCCTAAGAGTGCCACAAAGCAACTCCAGGCTAGACAAAAGGGAACAATAGTCTTCGCGATGTAGAGCGAAGGATTGGTTATCGAGGGACGCTACGCCATTAACTCGACTGATGGGCGCTTGGCAGATACTTCCAGGTGGATCAAGTTCTGGAAAGCAGCCAAACTTACTATTGGAAGAATGGTCAAGGTCGATGTATCTCGCTGCCCGGAATGCGGCATGCTCTTCATGAACTTCCTAGCTGTCTATCTCTTTGGACGCATGCTATTGTAATAGGGGTGGTAAAACTGTGATAACCTTTTGCTGGATTAAAGCTATACGTACTGGTATGGTATATTTGTATCTATATAACGATTCCCTATATGAGAAAATATTATGGAAATTATTGTGTTGTGATCGAGTGTGTTTGGAGAAAAGGGCAAACTGATCATGTGGTATGGTTTTTAGAGCGAAACAAGAACTGTCTCTCTCTATAGTGATATTGAATTTCAGTGTTTGTATTGCTGAATCAGTCACTTTGAAATGCTTCTAAATTGGTCAAGTGTTGCTGAATATGAACTAGGAATCTGTCGATTTTTTATGTCTTATTATTCTGTACTCCTTAATCTTTCAAATGGTATTGAATTTGTCAAAAGTTCTATCGTCAATGCTGGCTGCTTGCTCTAGAGCTTTTGCCTTTGTGTCATCTGAACCGTTGGATGCATTTTGGACAGAGATGAGAGGGTAAAGATATACATCGTGATTTCACCAAGTGAAGTCATTGGATACTAGCCCTGTTTTGGTGCATGTGGTGTGTGTTCATTAGATATTTTTACATTAATATCTGTCAAAGGAATTATCGCTTTTTTTCCTCCCTCGAGGAGGTATGTGTTTGAATCTGGCGAGACACAGCCCAGTAAAATTTGAGATAGGAGCCCATTGACCATAGCCCAAAAACTTTTTTATTTGGCCTTTTTGGCAGTGCCCCCCTACTCTAAACAAAACTCTGCTACCCATGTTTTTAAGAAACTAATCCATTATGTGGTTTTTTATAAATCGAGGTTCCAGTAGCACTTCTCTTTTATTTTAAGAGAGATAACATGGAAACACAACAATATTTTTTAGAAGACTGATACATAAGTTGTAGTACTAATACATGTTTAATGATTCAATTTCTATTAGTATCTTTGGTATTGTGGCAAAACATACAGTTTATGTCTATTTGATTTGATTTGAAGGTCTTTAGTTCGAATCCACTAGGTGTACATATTTATATATATCTTGTGTTTACTTCTTTTTTTAGAAAGGGTTTACTTTTTAATATCGCATTACGGAGAGGCTGACATCGCGGACCGACCAGCCTGTAGCATCCCTCGAGTATAATGGCCAGGTTCGAAAAAAAGTTAAATACTTGTACAGAGAGGCTGGCATCAGGGACCCACCGGCCAGAACATACCAAAGAGTGTTGCATGGGGGCCTCATCAGCAAGACCATACACGGCTGCCATATCGAGCAACGTTGCCAAGGTAAAAACAGCGGACGCGGCCGAAAAAAAGTCCATCATACGCAGGTTTGATATATAGAGAGACCGGCATGTGGGACCTAGTAGCACGGTCTTATACATGTTCTGCCTCGAGCAACGTTGCCAATTTCGAAATAGGAGGCCCGAGCGAGAAAAAGGTCCAGCATGCACACCTTTCTTCTAATGATAGGCTCACATGGGGGACACATCAGCCTGGAAAAAAGGCCGATGCATCGAGCAACGCTATCAAGTTCGAAACACGGAGGCGCGACTGGGAGAAAAAATTCTATCATACACACATTTCTTCTTATGAGTGTATGACATGTGGGGTGGGGCCCTGCATCATGATTAAACGGTAGATGCAGCGAGCAACACTATCAAGTTCGGAACAAGGAGGCACGACCGAGGAAAAAAATTATATCATACACACGTTTCTTCTAATGAGAGGATGACATGTGGGGTCCAGGAGTTTGATTAAACGGCTGATGCAGCGAGCAAAGCTATCAAGTTCGGAACATGAAGGCACGATAGAGGGTAAAAAATCCATCATACACACGTTTCTTCTAATTAGAGGATGACATGTGGGGCTCAGGAGGTTGGTTAAACGGTAGATGCATCGAGCAGCGCTATCAACTCGGAACAGGGTAGCACGAGCCAAAGGAAAAAATCCATCATACACACGTTTCTTCTAGTGAGTGGATGATACGTGGAGCTCAGGAGGTTGGTTAAACGATAGATGCGTCGAGCAACGCTATCAACTCGGAACGGGGTAGCACCAGCGAAGGACAAAAAATCCATCATACACACGTTTCCTCTAATGAGAGGATGACATGTGGGGCGCAGCATCGTGGTTAAATGGTAGATGTATCGAACAACGCTATCAAGTTTGGAACACTGTAGCGTGAGCCAAGGAAAAAATCCATCATACACATGTTTCTTCTAATGAGGGGATAACATGTGGGGCTCAGGAGGTTGGTTAAACGGTAGATGCGTCGAGCAACGCTATCAACTCAGAACGGGGTAGCGCCAGCGAAGGAAAAAAATTCATCATACACCTGTTTCTTCTAATGAGAGGATGACATGTGGGTCCCAGGAGGTTGATTAGACGGTAGATGCATCGAGCAGGGCTATCAACTTCGGAACAGGGTAGCACAAGCGAAGGAAAAAAATTCCATCATGCACACAATCCTTCTAATGAGAAGCTAACATGTGGGACCAAACAACCTGACGACAAACACCTCGAGCAACGTTATCGAGTTCAAATCAGGGAGGCGCGACCAAAAAGTATGGTCCGCTAGAGACACTGACGTCCGGGACCCACACATCTCAAAGGACTTGGGTGAGTCAACATCGCGCGAGGAAATGAACATCTTGCTTCTGCCACGCGCTAGCCGAGCTTCCTCCATGTTTTTAGCAGATCCGTCGTAGTAGAGGGCCGTGAAACCGGAAAAAAAGTTTTCCATTAGCCACGGCCGAGACGAGAATTTCGTCGTGGAAGACGCGCCTTCTCCGACGACCATTGGGACAATCTGTTGCCGAAGGAAACTTTTCTTGTAGTGATACTACAGAACCTAGAATCCTCATAGTTCATCCTACCTGCCCCATAGACTAAATACAAGAATTAAATTAGAAGCACAAGCATCAAGTGACTAAAACAAGCATCAACTGACTAAAACAAGTATCGTGGGAGCACTTGATGTTGTACACGATGGCTTCCAACTTTGTGGCATCCAGTAAAGCCATGTAGTCCATCTGAAGTTACTAACAAATCCAAGAAATACTACTTCGTGGGACCTAGACCTAGATCAAGTATTTATCGAAGTCCTAGACCTAGATCGAGCATGGGGACCTAGACCGTCATGGGTGACCTAGAGATAAACAACATTGCCAAGGCGGTGATTTAGACCGAGCATAGAGGCGCAGTTGTAGAGATGCGTTGAGATAGGTCAAGGAGCACATACCCGTGAGCCTGCAGCAGCCGTTGCTGTTGTCGGCGGGGAGGGGCGGGTATTTGGTGGTCACTAGGGAGGGAGCAGATTTGGTGGTCGTCAGGGAGAGCGGATATGGGTGAAGTGGTGGGTACTAGGGAGGGTTAAGCGAGCCGTACCATGATGAGTGGATCCCATGCGAGATCTAATTTTGGTCTCACGGGCACCATCTATGAAGCTGATGAGTGGGTCTCGTGGCCAACAACTATTTTTAACTACAAGAGGACCCCTCCTACAACAACACATTTATCTGTATCTAAATGCCCATATAGGCGTTGCTAGTGCTTTTACCAACTGATTAAAATGCGTTGCATTTTTTGGTGTTGCAAGGGTACAATGCAACACATATAGATTCTTTGGTAACCAATTGGATAAGCGTTATAAAGTAGCTAGGGAAGTCAAGCAACAACTATACATGTACATATAAATAACACTTATTCTTGTTATTATCTTATTCGGGAAAGATCAGACATACTATGCCTCATGTACATATGAATAACACTTATTCTTGTATATTTCAGATAGAAAATAAGGGACATATTTTTCAGAAGCTTTGCAAATGAGGGGCAGATCATTTTCGTTTACAATGTTCTTCGTTGATCAAATAAGTAACAGTAGAAATTATTGGTCCATTTATTTACTTTCTATATGCAGTATTCAACATAGTCGATATTATCTTCAGTTATAATGATGTAGTTTGTGATGAATCCATACTATAATATCACATGTTATGGCTGACAAATGCATATTAGAATGATATCACAACCCATTACTAATTTATATGTTCAGTAGATTACTTCATTAGATCATCTATGTCGTCACTACATCATCATTACCTCACTTATTTTGAACAATTAAAAGGCACATTGCACATTGCACACAACACACATAACACTACCACTAAAATCTTTAGTAGAACAAGCATTTTCCTAACTACATCTAACATCTTCATCATGTTCTGGTACTATGGTTGCACCAATGTCAGATTTTGCTCCTCTTTTCTAAGCTCAAGTTCCTCCCTTCTTTTCTCTGCCCAGCCTACGACATCAAAAGAAGCTTTGCCTCGGATGAAGTTGTGCTCCGCCAAGTACAAAACGTACTCCAATTCCTAGTGTCAAAAGTTGCAACTAAACTAACGTATTTATAGACAAATAATCTCAATTAAGCTACTGTGTACATGAACGGAGACCAAATGAATTAAATGAAGCTTCTAGAACACACATAATTTACAGAGATTATGTACCCCAATCCTCTTGCACTTGTAGAACACCCATCTCTTGCGATTTGCCATCCTAGACACATATTGCTTCACCACATGGCCATAACCGGGGCAGAGGATCAGCGGAACGGTAGGTCCTAGGCGGCTTAACATAGAGCGGGATGAGCTTCAGGTTGACATGGTGGAGAAATGGCGGTGCTCTGAAGGCACTGCCAAGGGCAGCTCTCCTATTACCGGTGCTCCAGCAGCAGTTTCGCAGATCTAGGGTTGAAGTAGAGAGGCGAGAGAAATAAGAAATTTTAGACGTAGGCCAGGAAGGTGTAGTATATGATGGTTATGCAAAAACACCCCCTCAAACGTATGCCTTCTAAAAGTTTTAGAAATTAACAGTTAAGTCATGGCTTTCAAGGCAAATGATCTCGGTAATGACCACAATCATGGCATAGTTTGTTATAATGTGCCCATATTCCTCACATCTATGTATCCTCTGATGGGAAATAATGTTTATTTGGGAAGTTTTTACTTTCTGTGCATGGAAAATCCATTTTCCATTTTCCCGGTGCCAAATATTTTGTGAAACAACTGCCAAGGATGTGCTATGAAAAAGCGTCACCCCATTTTTAGTAAATATCAGAGATTGTTTGGTGGAATATTCACCAATTGGACGCACCTCAAAGCTTATAGTGCACCACATGCAATTTAGACAAGTTTCTACCGATTTCATTGGAAGGGGCTCAAGTTTAGCCTGGATGTACCTCGTAGTTCACTCAAGAATTTTCTAAAAAATCATTTCTAGGTATAAAACATGAAATTTCTACGAATATCTAATAAGAGATTTTCAAGACCTGGCACCTAGCTTAAGAACCCTAATTGTCACAATCTATGCAACATTTTGAAACCAGCCTCAAGAATTCAAAAAAATCAAAAAATTTAAAACATTCACACTTTGTCATTTTATGTGACCTAGTTGCAGGTAAAAATAACAAACATGATATGGGGACTATTTAAAAAAGTGTTAACAGAAATGAGCTACCGCCTTCGAGGATTCATGGCTTTCAAGGCAAATGAGCTAGGTCATGACCACAATCATGGAATAGTTTGTTGTAATATGCCCATATGTCGCACATGTGTGTATCTTCTAATGGCAAACAACGTTGCTTCGGCAAGTTTTCACTTTCGATGCACGAAAAATCCATTTTCCATTTTCCCGGTGCCAAAAAGGGTTTATTTTGTGAAGTAGCTAACAAGGATGTGCTGTGAAAAAAGGTCACCCCATTTTTATTAATTATTAGAGAGCATTTCATGCAAAATTCACTAATTTTCCACACCTCAAAGATTTTGGTGCACCTCCTGCAATTTAGACAAGTTTCTGCCGGTTTCGTTAGAAGGGGCTCAAATATAGCTTGGAGGTACCTCGTAGCTCGCTCAAGAATTTTCTAAAAAATCATTTCGAGATGCAAAACATGACCTTTCTTTAGAGATCTAGTAAGAGATTTTCAAGACCCGACACCTAGCTTAAGAACGCTAATTGCCACAATTTTGAAACCTAAATGTTAATTTATTTTAGCCACATATCATGCATCAACTGCCAAACATTTATGGTCCCCCCCCCCCCCCCCCCCCCCCCCCCCCCCCCCCCGCATATCCTAAAGTTCGTGTTCCGTCCTCCCACCACTCCAAAATTTCGCGGCTGGGCATGCAAATTCTCGCACCATAGAGCCAAATAAAATTTTGCCTGCTGGTATAACATTCAGCTCTCCTGCACAATTCAATCAAAGCATTCATGTAGAGGGCATTTATGTAATCTATTCAAAACCCCCTTTATCCCCTCACCGAATGGAGATAGATCCAAATCTCCTCCCCTTGCCCTCACCATTGCCTGTTGCATCCTCAAACCCCTGTCGCCCGTCCACCTCCCCTTGCTGCCTCCCCTCGTAGTCGTCTGTCCATCCAGTAGTTATCTAGCCATCTCCCTAGCCCAAACCCTAGCCCGTCCTCACCTTCCTAGTTTACAGCCATGTCGTCGAGCTCGTGGAACTGCCACCTCACTATGGAGGATTGCCATCTTGCCGTCAGCCTCACCAGCAAGGTCTCCATGAACCTCGGCGTCAAGGTCTATTACCTCCTCGTCCACCTCACCAACAATGTATGTCTCCTCTCCGTACACCTCGACATCAAGATCTGCCACTTCACCTTTCACCATTCCATGAAGGCACACTAGATCATCGTCCATCTTGCCGACAAGGAATTCCAGCAAGGTTCCTTGGAAGAAGCCCACAAAGACAAAAATCTGTAGTGCATGTAGGCAAGGAAACAACCACCTAGTTTTTCTTCTCTTTTAAGCCTACTTGATGCTCATGTGTGTTTGCTTGATTGAGGAAATAATTTCTTTTCCTGTGAAATTGCTTGTTTGAGATGTAATAGTTTCATTTTCATGATAATGTTTGCTGTAGGACAAACAACACCATATGTTATATTTTTTAATTGCCCATTTAATTTGTAGCTTACTTGGATTTCTTTCTTAATGTTAGAACATCAAATGCATCCCATCAAAGAAAGTCGGATGAAAAACATCATGAGAAATAATGAGCGGTTGTAACAACTGGGTGTTAGGACCTTTACAAGTCTTTTCGCACTGCCAACTGTATTCTCTCCTAAAAATAGGAGAAATTATTGCTTTGGATCTGACTATGATCCTAAAGAGGAGGAAGATATCACTGAAGGAGACATGGATGATCTCAGTGAGGATAATTAGATGCAGGTCGACCCCTTACCTTATTACTCATCTTCTGTTCAATTATTTGCTAACTGATTTTTCCATATACCTGTTGCTTCTTTATTATGCCTAATTGACCGGTACAAATGAAATTTGTAGCCTGAGAAGGGGAAGCGCAACCAAGACAACTGCCTTTCGGGACAAAGTTGACTCCTGATGGTGTAGGAACTGTTGGGAAGCGTGTCTTGGCAGGACAAGGTGCCAACATAGAAACTTTGATAAAAACTAGGTCAAAAGGGAAGCAACCAGCTGCCCAAGGTAGCCAGGAAGCTGTCCAAGCTGAGCACATACCTCCCCAAGGCTAGTAGTCAGGTCTTTGCCTTCCATACGAACCCCCCGAAGGCTAGCAGTCAGGTCTCTGCCTTTCGCACGAACCTCCACAAGGCCAGCAGCCAGGTCCCTACCATTCATGGGCACCTGCCCAAGGCTAACAGCCTGCTCCATGCCGTCTGCGGGCAACTCCCCAAGGCAAGAAGCAACCCCTACCTGGCCATGCATTAGAGCCTCTGCAAAGCGAGCGTCCACCTCTCCAAAGCGACCGTGCATCCGAGGGTTCAACTACCCAAGGTAAGGGGTTAGTTTCCCAAGGCGAGGGGTCAGATGTGAAACATGAAGGATGGTTCTTTGACAATTTTAACTAGGATTAAGAAGTTAATGTGTTGAACAAATTTCTTTCTCTATAGTAACCCATTTACATTATATTGTCACTACAAGAATCTGGATAATTCAAGACGTTTTATTCATGACACGCCATAAAACCGTCATAGATGCCCAGCGTTATGGGCCAATTCATCACGACGCACTCGAAGGGCCTCCAGCCCGGGTATCCATGATGTTCGAGGATTTCGTCGACAAAGAATCATCGCGGATTTCACTCGAGGCCCTGAAGCCCAGTTCAACATTTCGTCCTGCATAAAATCGTCATGGAATTCGTCAAGGGCCTTTGGTTGACTGTTTGTTTTTTCGACGACCGGGCCATCCGTGCCTGCACCCCACCTGTAAGCTCGGTTTGAATGGCAGCGTTTAGCGGGTTGTTCTCAAAGTGTTAGCCGGGCCCAGCTGTCGGTCCATCTCGTATAAATTAAAGATGGCATAAAAAACAGAGTACCTTGACTAGGGTTCGAACTCGCGAGCACACTTGTTGGTCGAGGGTTCGTAACCACTGGACCAGCGGACTCTGTTCCTCCAGATCTACTACTTTTCCATTCTTATAAGAATGTCGTCAATCAGTAGTCCTTTAATAAATAAACTGATGTTTTGACTAAAAGCCTGAACAGCTGGACAAGACAACTACGTTTCAAACATAGCACCACTTCATATTTCTTATACACATGTTGTCGATCACACGAAGAAGCAAAATCTGAAAGTACAGGAAACCACATCAACCATGAACACAACACATAGCAACATGGCGATAGAACACAATCTTACAAATATATAGAGAACATGGTTGACATATAGTTCCAAACCAACTAGCGAACCAGAATCACAAAGAGTTTCAAACCACGTACATGACCTGCAGGTTCACATTCAGTTCCAAACTGACTACGAGTTCACATGAAGCCAACCCGCATAACTAGGTACTATGTGTCCTCATTTCACGTGACCTACATGACACATGAAGCCAGACATGAGCTCCTTAAAGAAGGTGAAGACGATCAAATCCCCTTTTATTGATTCGAGCAGCCTCGAAAACCTTTGACCAATTGCTTGCCATTTGGGAAACATCATTCCTGCCTTGTATGAACTGAACATGCTTACGTCCTATATGATATGCGACTATGACAGGAATCTCCAACGGCAGATAACTGTTGAGGTGGGCATTGTTGTACCTAGCTGAAAAGTACTGGATGTGAAGAATAAAGTTAGTTGCTGAAGTATAGTTCAATGTGCATAAGTAGATTTAGGGCTCGTTTGGTTCAAAGGATTTGTATAACACTAGGATAGGATATGTTAGGAATAGAATTACCTGACAGTAAGCATCCTATAGGAATGAAAAATGCAGGAATCGGTGCACCATAGGAAAAACGCAGGTAATTTTATAGGGTTTAGGTATATGTCATAGTTGTCATAAATACGTAGGAATATTTCCAAGAGGTCTCACCTCTTGTTTGAAAATCCTATAGGATTGTAGTGTAGGAAAGTTATGCATAGGAATTTTGTAGGATTTATTCCTTTGAAACAAACACGCCCTTAAAGAGTCAAATCTCAGAAGTTTACCATCTTGGCCTTCCGAGGGATGACATTTGACTTCGCATGTTCATAAATTGTTTCCTGAAATTGATCTAAGATACACAACTTGGTTTGAAGTCAATTCCATGTCGTTTCCAAACACGCAGTAATCATCGAAGTCCTCCCCGCCCTTCATCGACGGACCTAGAAAGAATATATTAGAAAGTAATCTGTAGCGCCATAAGAATGACTGTAACTTTAAGCCAATGTCAATGGCTTTAACCTCTAGTAAGGTCCCTCGGTTTCTTAGCTTTATTGGCTACAGGTTGCTTCACCTCTTCATAAGATGGAACATTGTGCTGGCGCTTGCAATTTCTCGGTGCCGTCGCCATGATGTTTTGCGGAATAACTTTCAAATTTTTCGGGTTCAGCACCTTGTGGTCCATCTGAAGATCATTAAGAAGTCTGAGGATGAGTATTTCTACGATAGAACAAGGATGCGATGTGTACAGTTAGTGCTATAGGAACAATTTTAGATCCTGCGCATGTATCTCCCTAGCCTTAATGCCGCATCAACTACAATCCTCACAGTTCATCCTACCTGGGGCCTAGACCTAGATCGTGTGTTTACCTGGGGTCTAGTCCTAGATCGAGTGATTACCTGGGGCCTAGACCAAGATCGAGTGTTTACCTGGGTCTTAGATCCATCGCCGGTGACCTAGAGCACAGACGCGGTGACCTAGATGGAACACATATGCGTAGTAGTAGAGATGCATGGACATAGTTTGAGGAGCCTTACCCGTGAGCCTACAGCCATCGCTGCCACCGCTGTCACTGGGGAGGGAGGGGGATTTGGTGGTCGACCGGGAGGGAGGAGATTTGGTGGTCGCCGAGCAGAGCGAATGTGTGCGAAGTGGTGGGGATTAGGGAGGGTTAAGCGAGCAACAGCATAACGAGTGGGTCCCACACGGGTGATTTTATTATTTGCCATAGTTGTAGAACATCAGCATTGTACTTAGTGCATTTTACTGTTGTAGAACACTAACTAATACCCATTATATTCTTGTAGATTAATTTGGCCATAATCATTCTGAAGATACTTTTATGCATGATGATCCTTAGTTGGTAGTAGACAAGATGCCCATAGAAAGACTTCAACTCATAATTCCTCTAGGAAGAACTAGACCAGTGTCACCAATGATTGCTACCAAGTTTGCCACTAAGTGTGTAGTAATAGTCATGACTAAGATGTCTATCTACCCCAAGTGGAAAGACTACATGAAGAGGCCGGATGTCAGAGAAGACTTCTACGGAAAAGTTCACTTATGTTCTATAACACTCAGTTATCCCTTTCTTCCATTGTTGTTAATGCAAAAGATGATAATCCTTGTTTTATTTTAGCAAAATTTTGTCATGGACCCCTCTCTACCCGATGTGTAGTTTTCTTGCAACCAGATGTTCATGAGGCACGCAAGAAATCAACGGCATTATCTAAACAAACAGTTTTTTGACCGCTTCCCAATGAATGAAGTTACAAGGATATCTCATCTGGAACAAATGAGCAATGAGGAGTGGTGCAGGATTGTCGATTTTTGGTCTGACCCCAAGAACCAGGTCATGCCTTGTTTACTCAACCCCTCATGTTTGAATTGTTTAAGAAGGACAAACTATATGCTCCCTGTTTGTGTAGGCTCTGTCTGAAAAAACAAGGCAAGCAGAAAGTTCGTCAAGTACCCTCATGCCACTGGTGCTCGCAGCTACGAGGTTTTGTGCGACATGGAAGAAGATTCCATTGAATTGCTCAAAAAATGGCTTGACTGACAATGTGGAAGAAGCAACGGCAAGTCCTTCAAAAAATTTAGTACCTTTTTCATCCCTCAAATATATATGATGGGCTTATAATCTGCTCGTTGGTTTCTAATATTACCTTCTATTCCTAAAACTAGTAGACAGACATGGAAAGGAAGATGGTGTCATATGCTTGAGAAGATGGCACAAAGGATGAAGCAATTCCTTCCATCAATGTTGTGCACTTTGTTCTATCTCAAGACAAGAGAAAGCCAACATTCCTGAAGAATATCAGCATCCATGAAAGTACTTCAAGACCAACCAAGTCTCAACTAGAAGCTCAACTTGAGGCTAAGAGAGAAGGTAATGTGGAACTACACTCTACCATTGAGGAGTTGTAGAAGGAGAACAAATCTGGCAAGGCAAAAAGGCTGAAATATTTGGAATACCTACAAGCAATGCGGAAAAAAAGAAGACCTAGCGAAGAAACAAGAAGAGGCAAATGCATTAATACAACAAGTGGTAGCTCAGCTATCCGAACCATCGTAGGCAATTTGGTAAGTGAACTCGTGGTGTGAAACTTGTTGTGAATCTATGGAAATTTGCTAGTCATTTGGCCAAGAAACTTCTCAAACTAGTTCGACGGTCTTACTATGTTGAACCTTTTATGTCTTATTTGAGGCCAGTATTCATTTCTCTGCAGTGAAACATTTGTCCTGGTTTTTTTTCAAAGTCTATATTGTAAGCTTATAAACGTTGTAATTGTTTCTTTATGAAATATTTCCGTCATGGGTAGTTGTCTACATGGCGCACGTAGGTTGGTCAACCGCCATGACTAAATAAAAATTTCATGAAAGTGATGAGGTCATAACTTATGCCTAGACGATACAGGGCATATACGTGTCTCGCTCTAATTGGTCCATGTTTTGTCCAACAAGTAACCCGCGTGTTATCATTTTAATGGAACACGTGTCTATCTACCGGCGGCAGGCTGCGACGAAAGGAAATTTGTCATTGATAGCATGATGTCATAGACGATGTGATGATGTAAGGAAGCAGCGGTAACGAAATCAATCCATGACAAAAAAATGTCCCGATCATGATGACATCATTGACGACCACCATGACGTCACCAGGCATTGATAACAGCAGTTCACGGTGCCATTTTCCACATGGCACCACCCATGACGAAGAAAGTCAATGTTGATTGGGCCTGGGCCAGGACGATCCCATTAGCCATGACGAAGTTGAAGAAACGTCACAGACGTCCGTGAAGTTTTCAGACAGAAAAAATGTCATAGATCCAATTATGACATGAGGTTCACGACCTTTTTTCATCATAGAATTCATCACGGATGGCCCATCTATGACATTTTTCCTATCATCAAAGATGAAATCAGAACATCATGGACCGTCCAGCTTCTTGTAGTGGTTGCCCGGGTTGGCCAATAGTGTGTCTACCACTCTAGGCCGGCCCGCCCCACAGGGGGCTTTTGGTGTTCCGAAACAAGAAGCAACCAACAGTACAACATCTGGTAGTCCTATCATTAACATGGTTATCCACCATCATAATTTAATGTCGACATCAACTATCGGTCAGTGTTAGTTAATGCAGCGATGGTTCTTTCCCTAGGAGAGAACATCAAGTTTCCCTAGGCATTACATTAGTACTATGGCTTCCCCCACAAGGTGATGTCATCAATGTGCAACAGGCCTCCATGTTACCTCTAGTGTTAAATAGACCAAGCACTCTCCATTCTCACCGCATTCCCACACAGTTGTGTTGCCTTCCTACTTCTTCTCTTGCCTACCCATAAAAACCCTAGATGCACTGACCCATATCGTAGGGCTGTCATGGAAGCCTCTGAGCTGGTGGAATGGCGAACAAAGGATTCAGCCCACGAAACCAGATAGTCTATGAGGCATGGGATCTCTTCGAGTACCCTCGCATCCCAAAATATGCCTCCTCATCCGCTGGAGGCTGAGCAATGATGGCATACCACTGGTGCCCACCCCGGGTAGACTGGTCATGGCTTGATATATACTGACACATCGACAAGGCACTGAATGAAACTTGAAGTTTAGCTTTATAATATACCATCATATTTTGAATGAAACTTGAAGTTTAGCAAGTTTTGAAAAAAAGCTATGTGGCACGGCTTGGGAGAGGTGCACCCCATATGTGGCTAATTATCGATGTGCCCCCGTATGAATGACTTGGATTTGTTGATGGACGCCCTCTGATGGGCACTATTGGGTATTCTCTTAGCCCTGGTTCCATCTAGATGGGTAACATGTGGATGATCTCTCACTTTTGCCAATCAACCTCTCTCGAGACATCTGCTCCTACTCCCCTTTGAGACTCGGCCACATGCCCTAGAATCTGATCCCTCTCGCTGCCGATGTTTGCTCTGTAGGATGTCAAAATAGATTAGGATGTCAGGATCCTCTATACAATAGTAGTGGTAGCTTTAGGTGTAGGTATGTTCTAGGTCGAGGGTTTTCCCATGTGTTTTCTAGCGTCATGCCATCGGGGAGATTGCTGCTAGAGGTAGTGCGTGGCCTCTGGTGGTTGGCGACAGTTTGGTGGTTGGCTGTGGAGCTCCAGCGGATGGAGCCAACAAGGGCTAGTGGAATACCATCCTTAACGCTCGGTGGATGCCATTTGATGGATTCTGCCACCATGCGTGTCATGTGTGGCCATCATGTAGATGGATCTGTCTAAGGTAATAGTCTTGCCTCATACCTAGTGTACTCGGCATAGAGATCGGGATGCAAGAGTTCCAAGGATTTCCTCAGTAGGGGACGAAAGTCGGAGTTGTCTTGCTCCTGCACTTCATGGACTCTAGGCATTCCTCAGAAGGACATAATTTGTTGGTTCTTATTCAACCTCTAGGCATGAAGCCACTGCGGAGGTCATCCAACTCTTCTGTGGTGGCGCTTCACGGCGTCCTTGTACCAAGTGGTGCATCCCGATGGCGAAGATGTTGGCAAGGATGTAGAGAGAAGCATGCAATCATAGTGAATACGGAATTGATCACTTTTGTTGTTTATGTTTCAGGATCCTTTATGTCCAAGTATAGTTCCTGGTAGCAAGTATTGGTTATTTTTGGACATAGTCGTGTCTCGATTTCCGACACCGGTGATGAGAATCCCCTTTGTTAGTTCAGCCAGGGGCGCAACATCCGGCGAGCTCGATCGACGATGTTGAAAAACACACACAAAGAGATACACAGGATTGTTTACCTAGGTTCAGGTCCATGGTGTGCGGATACCTACATCCTGCAACTATCTACTATCTAAGGTTGACCACAATTACAGAGGCTCCTTCCCCGGGAAGGTTCTCGCTAGCCCCAAAACCTTCCCTTCTATTGATCAACCTAGGCCTCATTTTATACAGGTAAGGGGACACCACAATGATCGGTGGGCACACTGTGATGATAATGCAGAGTGCATGCCTACAACCTGGTGGAGCACTCCTGTCACCAGGCCATGTGTCACTTGCATCTAGAAGATGGGTACTAGAGTCTTTCCAGCAATCCGGATCTTATCGGAGGCTGGGTCCCCGGGCACGCAATCACCGGGTCCTCGGCCTAGTTGGGTACTAGAGTTTGTCCATGAGTTGCAGGGCCTGCATGAATGCAACGTGGCGTGATGCCTCTACCAACGTACGCGACGTGGCATCTTAGTGTTGTTGTCATCTGAAATGGACCCGATGAAATGTGCTAAGGGGGGGTCTGTAGCCTAGGTTAGGAATCATTGATCAGATGTCTCTTTGCTCTTATCCAGGGTGGCATCCGGCTACCCTTCCTTGGTACATGTACCTAGGGTACTCCCCGTAATAAGTTCCTTGAGATCCTGGTACCACGTTCCTAGGGAGCGCTCGATCCGGAGCCCATCACACCGCTACACTTGTAATCCGCGGAATCAAGAGTAGCCCTTGGATCATTCAGCATTGATAGTTGAAACGCAAATCGGTAGGTTTGACATGAGCAAGGTCTTCATGGATGCAGAAAATGGCATCAACCTCATCTACGCCAAGACACTACGCACGATGAATTGCTCCATGACCAATCTAGCTCCAATAGACACCTCGTTCCATGGCATAGTCCTGGGAAAATCTGAAGTCCCCCTAGGAAAAATCTTCCTCGACGTTGACTTCAGAACACAAGAAAACTTTAGGCGCAATAAGATCGAGTTCGAGGTTATGGACTGGCCATCACAGTACCACACAATGCTGGGCGACCTGCATTTGCGCTGTAAATGGTAGTGCCACACTACGCATACCTCATGATGAAAATGCCAGCACCCAATGGAATCATAACTGTAAGAGGAAGCTTCGCTCCCTTAGACAACTGTGACTACGAGTTCAACAAAATCTTCGAGTCCTTTGGAATGGAAACAGAGTTCGCCTAGCTAAAGATCTCCAGTGATCATGATGTCTTGCAAGAAGCATCAAGGTCCATACCCGACCAATATTTCGACTCCTCAAAGGACAAGCAAGAGGTCTAGATCCACCCTACGGGCCTGAAGAAGACAACCTTTGTGGCCTCCAACCTTGGTCCCGCATAGGAAAGCGGGCTTATCGAGTTCATCCGTGACCACTAGGAAATTTTTGCATGGGTCCCAACTGACATGCCAGGAATTTCCATGGAACTCGCCGATCACGCACTTAACATATATCCTGATGCAGTCAAACAATCGCTTCACCACTTCGTGTAGCCATAGTGCAAGGCCATTGGAAAGGAAATCCATTGCCTACTTAACGCCAAGTTCATACGAGAGATCAAAAAGGGAACCTGACTTGGTAATCTAGTGTGCATCCCATAGAAAAACATGATTGAGCTTCTCATGTGTATCAACTTCACCGCATTAAGTAAATATTGTCCAAAGTATAACTTCCCGCTCCCGTGAATTGATCAGATCATCGATGGAACCACTAGATCCGAGTGTCTTTCCTTCTTGGATGCGCACTCTTGTTACCCCTAGATCAAGATGAAAGTCGAACACCAAGACAAAACAACATTTATCACACCGTATGGTATATTCTGCGACGAAACAATGCCCTTTGGAGTGAAAACGCGGGTGCCACGTACCAGCGGATGATGCAAAACTGCTTTGGAAACCCAATTGGAAAAAACGTCCAAGTCTACATTGATGATGTTGTAATCATGACAAGGCAATAATCGAGATTTTTTATGATCTTTGCCAAACATTTGATAATCTTGACAAATACTGCATGAAGCTCAACCCGAAAAAGTGCTCCTTTGGAGTCCATGCTAGGAAACTCCTCGGGTACCTCGTGTCAGACAGGGGAATCAAAGCAAACCCCAAAAAATATAGGTGATCCTCACGATATAGAAACCGAAAAATCTATGAGGTGTCCAATAGCTAGTTGGGCGCGTAGACGCACTAAGTTGATTCATTTCTCAGCTGGGTGAAAAAGCGGGCTTGTTCGTCTGCGGTACCAAAGTGGGCAGGCCAGCGCATGGCGGTACCTAAGTTTCCTGAAATTACCGTGTTTCGAAAAGTTGGGCCGCCAACTACTGAGAGGGGCCATTTCGAGGCAAACTCATCTCACCCCTGTCAAATTCAAACATTCCATTAAACCGCACCGTGAAGTACACGGTCGGGACCCTCATGTCGGTCATCTGTCCGTGACGTGGGCCCCAACGCGGCAACCTCTTAGGAAAATCGAGAAGCTAAGTGGATTGGATGCGTTGACCAATTTCACAAATCCATTCCCAGCTTTCCCCTAGCACCGGCAGTGTCGGAATCCACCCTCCAGGCAGGACGATCCCTTCGGACATTTGACTTCCGACGCCAAGTTGTTGCGCCCAATCGCTGATCTCGAGCTCCAATGGCGCATGCCGTAGCCGCCGTTGCGAGGCTCTAGCCCGCCTCCGCTGCTGACGAGCCGAGCAGCTCGGAGGATGGCAGATCCTACTATCAAGAAAGAAGAAGTTCTGTCTACAAGCGGGTGATCTACCCTTCTCTTTGCTATTCGCACTAGTTACAACTGCTAGCTGGCTACTGAACCTCAAACTGTTTGTTAGCCCAACGCTGACAAATATATTTTGTCCATAGTTTTCTATCAAGTGGGATCTGCGCGCACCCCCCCTTACCTGGTTACGGTAGTCCTCTATAGTTACGACTCTAAGGGCAAGAGGTATGGACACCATTGTTTCACGATGGAAGAAGCGCCTGCGCATATCTGCACTATATCTGGTATGGTTGCTGCTCTGCGTAATCATGTTGAATTATGGCCGAAGCAGACTGCAAAGTTCAGCTTCATGGATGAACGTGGCATCATGGTTCCTATAACGTGTGACAGTCAGCTAATTGGGTTGATGAAAAGGTATGCTTTGGCTGCCATGTTTGAGCTGAAATGTGATGTACTGGATGTGTAAGCTGCTGCAACTGGAAGTCGCCCTTCTATTCTTGGACAGGGTGGTTGCTCGAACCCAATTAGCTCCTGGTAAGCAAAGGTCTCTTAGGGTTCGCATGTTTGTGCCGAATTGTAATTTTTGTTTTATTTACTCTGTAGATATTAGGCAGTTATGCAATAGTCTTGTTTCTTTGACAGGAAGTGCCGCAAGGTTAGAAACATGACTGCCGGGTCAGTCATTTTGCTGCCCGGAGAAATTAAAAACGAGTGGAAAGATGTCATTTTGCTGCCCGAAGAAATTAAAAACGAGTGGAAAGATGATGCAGGACACGATTCTGGTGCCCATTGTCCCGGCGATGCAGACTACGTGAAGCTATGAAAATTGGCACCGAGGAAGAGGAAGAAGGCAGGAAATGAAGAAGCCATTGGACGTGAAGGCTTGGCACCCAGGCTGCGGAAAAAGGTTGATGGCAATGAAGATGCATATTAGTGTGTTGAACTTGAACCTATATATGTAAATCTGTTAAATTCTGGAGCTCTGTGTGTGGCACGTTGCTGGGCGGAACAATCTACCCACGTTCTCTGAGTAAACTGTAGCGCGACTTAGAGTTTGGAAACACCCGAGTCAGTAGTTGAATCCGAAATTGTGATTGTGCCACAGCTATGTGAAAACAAGGATCCACCGGTTCCACGATTGCTGAGGGGCAGGAGGTCTCCAAATACGACGGAATATAAGTGGCACACAAATAAATTATTTAAGCTACCACACTCCACGAAGCAGCAACTTATTTCAGATGTTGCACAACGACGTGGCAACATAAACAGCAATGTTCTCACCGATAATGCCCAGATGAGGAGGAAATGGGTACCACTTTCTGGCCTAATCTTGAGCCCATCTATCTCACCGCCTCTCTGCTCCTGCATCCCCTGCATCTGGCGAAGCTCCCGGATCTCTAGTAACCGGGTGTACGTGCTTCCACTTTATAAATTGTGGTTGTGCCATTTGCATGCGACACAATCCACGTAGATGACGTTTAAACAAACCACCAATGTCAGAATACACTAGTAGAAAAGGTGTCTTTGGTCCACGATCACGTTCCCAATCCGGGATAGAGATCTAAATCGAGGTAGAAATTGATCTAAATCACAAATTCTTCCACAAATTAATGCAGGGTCAGAGCAATTTTTTTCCTCCCTGTAATTCGGGACCAATAGTTCAGACCGCTAGGTCAACAAGTACAAATATTAAAACTTAAAAAGGCACGGAGCTTAAGGTAAATAGAACTAGTTATCACACATCTCCTTGATCTTCCTAATCTTGGCCCGATGCGCATCTTCCTGCGAGAGCAAGGATCGAATTGTCTGCTCCTTCCTTTTAGCATCTTCCTTGCACAGCTTCAATTGTTTCTCTACATTTTTCCTCATGCACTTGTCAATACTCGTAGTTGTGTACTGTAGGACTTTGGCCTCGTGGAGATCATTCCTTGCTTGAGTCAGTTCTTGCTCTGCTTTAGCCTTCAGGGCCAACGCCGCGTCCCTCTCCTTCTCGACTTTGATAGCCTTGTCTTGCACCCACCTGAGATCTCGCTTATGCTTGGTCGTGTCAAATGGTTCCCATAGCTTCGTCTCAACACTATCAAGAAGTGATCTGAATACGGATTCTATCAACTCGACAGTCATTTCCCATAGTTTGTCTAGCGTTTTCTGCATCGATTTGGGCCACTCTGGATCTACCCATTTGACAACACTGCAACTTCCACCTTGCATCATTGTACGATGTCCTTGACACCGTAGAAACCTCCTTCCTACGTTTCGTCCTTCAAAGGCTACAAATTTAGCGGGCACATATCCATGTCTTCATCCTCTAAACCGTGATAGTCGGAGTCATACATCGTCTGGTTGGCTTAACACATCATACGTGCATGAGTAAACAGATTAGATCTAGCTCAAAAAATAGATAACTGGCCACAGATGATAGAAATAGAGATGAGACAACTCACATCGAAATCACCGTCCCTGTCATCACGACGCGTTTACTCGCCGTCTCCCCTTGAACCCATGGCGATAGGAGAGAGGGGGTGGCTGCCGGAGAGAGGATTGGGATGGAGGCACTGTCTGCTTGCGGCTACGGCAGGATGGGAGTGAAGTGGGGAAAGTAGCTTCGAGGGTAACGAAGAGAACTACGGGGAGGAAGAGAAGTAATGGGGACGTGACACTGGGGATGTGGCCCACTAAACTTGTGAGACGTGACACTCGCAACAGGGGAGCGCCCGGTGTTGCCAGTTTGTCTAGAGCAAGCGTGGCCAATCATGCAGCAGAACAGCCTACTCGCGGATCACTCTAACGAAGACCATCCCAATCATCCAAGCGCGCCAATCGAACGGTATGTAACAATCGTCAAGCAGAACAACTGTGTTAGGGCTTGCCTTCTAGAAGACTCGGTCTAACGGCTACCCATGCAAGGACACTGGTGTATCCATGTGTGGTTTGTGAAAAGAACAGACATGCAATCACACTAGGTCGATCCATATGTGGTTTATGGAAGTAACAGACATGCAATGACTCTAGCTATGATTCATGAAAAGAACTGACATGCAGTGACACTGGGTGTGGTTCATGAAAACAACAGACATGCAATGACATCGGGGGATCCATGTGTCGTTTATGGAAGTAACAGACATGCAATGACTCTAGATGGGGTTAATGAAAAGAACAGACATGCAATGACACTCGGTGTGGTTCATGAAAAGAACAGACATGCACTAACACTAGGTGTGGTTCATGAAAAGAACAGACATGCAATGACACTGGTGGATCCTTATGTGGTTCATGAAAAGAACAGACATGCAATGCCACTGGTGGATCCTTATGTGGTTCATGAAAATAACAAACATGCAATGACACTGGTGGATCCTTATGTGGTTTTTTAGAAGAACACACATACAATGACACTGGGTGTGGTTCATGAAAAGAACAGACATGCAACGACACTAATGGATCCTTATGTGGTTTATTTAGAGGAATAGACATGCAACGACACCGGTGGATCCACGTGTGGTTCATGAGAAGAACACACATCCAATGACACTGGTGGATCCTTATGTGGTTTGTTTAGAGGAACAGACATGCAATCACACTAGGTGAATCCTTATGTGTGCTTCATGAAAAGAACAGACATGCAATGACACTGGTGGATCCTTATGTGTGGTTCATAAAAAGAACAGACATGCAATGACACTGGTGGATCCTTATGTGGTTTGTTTAGAGGAACAGACATGCAATGACACCAGTGGATCCACGTGTGGTTCATGAGAAGAACACACATTCAATGACACTGGTAGATCCTTATGTGGTTCGTGAAAAGAACAGACATGCAGTGACACCGGGTGTGTTCCATGAAAAGAACAGACATGCAATGACACTGGGTGTGGTTCATGAAAAGAACTAACATGCAATGAATATAGCTGTGGTTCATGAAAAGAACACACATGCAATGACACTGGGTGTGGTTCATGAAAAGAACAGACATGCAATGACACTGGTGGACCCTTATGTGGTTCATGAAAAGAACAGACATGCAATAACATTGGGTGTGGTTCATGAAAAGAATAGACATGCAATGACACTAGTGGATCCTTATGTGGTTTGTTTAGAAGAACACACATGCAATGACACTAGGTGTGGTTCATGAAAAGAACAGACATGCAATGACATTGGGTGTGGTTCATGAAAAGAACAGACATGCAATGACACTGGTGGATCCTTGGGTGTGGTTCATGAAAAGAACAGACATGCAATGACACTGCTGGATCCTTATGTGGTTTGTTTAGAAGAACACACATGTAATGACACTTGGTGTGGTTCATGAAAATAATAGACATGCAATGAAACTGGTAGATCCTTATGTGGTTCATGAAAAGAACAGACATGCAATGTCATTGGGTGTGGTTCATGAAAACAATAGACATGCAATGACACTAGTGGATCCTTATGTGTGGTTCATGAAAAGAACAGACATGCAATGACACTAGTGTATCCATATGTGGTTTGTTTAGAAGAATACACATGCAATGACACTGGGTGTGGATCATGAAAAAAACACACATGCAATGACACTAGTAGATCCTTATGTGGTTTGTTTAGAGGAACAGACATGCAATGATACTAGTGGATCCACGTGTGGTTCTTTAGAAGAACACACATCCAATAACACTGGTAGATCCTTATGTGGTTGATGAAAAGAACAGACATGCAGTGACACCGGGTGTGTTCCATGAAAAGAACAGACATGCAATGACACTGTGTGTGGTTCATGAAAATAACAAACAAGCAATGACTCTAGCTGTGGTTCATGAAAAGAACACACATGCAACGACACTGGGTGTGGTTCATGAAAAGAATAGACATGCAATGATACTGGTGGATCCTTATGTGGTTCATGAAAAGAACAGACATGCAATGACATTGGGTGTGGTTCATGAAAAGAACACACATGCAATGACACTGGTGGATCCTTATGTGGTTTGTTTAGAAAAACACACATGCAATGACACTAGGTGTGGTTCATGAAAAGAACAGACATGCAATGACACTGGTAGATCCTTATGTGGTTCATGAAAAGAACAGACATGCAATGACATTGGGTGTGGTTCATGAAAACAACAGACATGCGATGACACTGGTGGATCCTTGGGTGTGGTTCATGAAAAGAACAGACATGTAATGACACTAGTGGATCCTAATGTGGTTTGTTTAGAAGAACACACATGCAATGACACTAGGTGTGGTTCATGAAAAGAACAGACATGCAATGCCACTGGTGGATCCTTATGTGGTTCATGAAAAGAACAGACATGCAATGACACTGGTGGATCCTTATGTGGTTTTTTAGAAGAACACACATACAATGACACTAGGTGTGGTTCATGAAAAGAACAGACATGCAACGACACTAGTGGATCCTTATGTGGTTTGTTTAGAGGAATAGACATGCAATGACACCGGTGGATCCACGTGTGGTGCATGAGAAGAACACACATCCAATGACACTGGTGGATTCTTATGTGGTTTGTTTAGAGGAACAGACATGCAATCACACTAGGTGAATCCTTATGTGTGGTTCATGAAAAGAATAGACATGCAATGACACTGGTGGATCCTTATGTGTGGTTCATAAAAAGAACAGACATGCAATGACACTGGTGGATCCTTATGTGGTTTGTTTAGAGGAACAGACATGCAATGACACCAGTGGATCCACGTGTGGTTCATGAGAAGAACACACATCCAATGACACTGGTAGATCCTTATGTGGTTCGTGAAAAGAACAGACATGCAGTGACACCGGGTGTGTTCCATGAAAAGAACAGACATGCAATGACACTAGGTGTGGTTCATGAAAAGAACTAACATGCAATGAATATAGCTGTGGTTCATGAAAGGAACACACATGCAATGACACTGGGTGTGGTTCATGAAAAGAACAGACATGCAATGACACTGGTGGACCCTTATGTGGTTCATGAAAAGAACAGACATGCAATAACATTGGGTGTGGTTCATGAAAAGAATAGACATGCAATGACACTAGTGGATCCTTATGTGGTTTGTTTAGAAGAACACACATGCAATGACACTAGGTGTGGTTCATGAAAAGAACAGACATGCAATGACATTGGGTGTGGTTCATGAAAAGAACAGACATGCAATGACACTGGTGGATCCTTGGGTGTGGTTCATGAAAAGAACAGACATCCAATGACACTGTTGGATCCTTATGTGGTTTGTTTAGAAGAACACACATGTAATGACACTTGGTGTGGTTCATGAAAATAATAGACATGCAATGAAACTGGTAGATCCTTATGTGGTTCATGAAAAGAACAGACATGCAATGTCATTGGGTGTGGTTCATGAAAAGAATAGACATGCAATGATACTAGTGGATCCTTATGTGTGGTTCATGAAAAGAACAGACATGCAATGACACTAGTGTATCCATATGTGGTTTGTTTAGAAGAATACACATGCAATGACACTGGGTGTGGATCATGAAAAAAAAACACATGCAATGACACTAGTAGATCCTTATGTGGTTTGTTTAGAGGAACAGACATGCAATGATACTAGTGGATCCACGTGTGGTTCTTTAGAAGAACACACATCCAATAACACTGGTAGATCCTTATGTGGTTGATGAAAAGAACAGACATGCAGTGACACCGGGTGTGTTCCATGAAAAGAACAGACATGCAATGACACTGTGTGTGGTTCATGAAAATAACAAACATGCAATGACTCTAGCTGGGGTTCATGAAAAGAACACACATGCAATGACACTGGGTGTGGTTCATGAAAAGAATAGACATGCAATGATACTGGTGGATCCTTATGTGGTTCATGAAAAGAACAGACATGCAATGACATTGGGTGTGGTTCATGAAAAGAACACACATGCAATGACACTGGTGGATCCTTATGTGGTTTGTTTAGAAGAACACACATGCAATGACACTAGGTGTGGTTCATGAAAAGAACAGACATGCAATGACACTGGTAGATCCTTATGTGGTTCATGAAAAGAACAGACATGCAATGACATTGGGTGTGGTTCATGAAAACAACAGACATGCGATGACACTGGTGGATCCTTGGGTGTGGTTCATGAAAAGAACAGACATGTAATGACACTAGTGGATCCTAATGTGGTTTGTTTAGAAGAACACACATGCAATGACACTAGGTGTGGTTCATGAAAAGAACAGACATGCAATGACACTAGTAGATCCTTATGTGGTTCATGAAAAGAACAGACATGCAATGACATTGGGTGTGGTTCATGAAAAGAACAGACATGCAATGACACCGGTGGATCCTTATGTGTGGTGCATGAAAAGAACAAACATGCAATGACACTGGTGGATCCTTATGTGGTTTGTTTAGAAGAACACACATGCAATGACACTAGGTGTGGTTCATAAAAATAACAGACATGCAATGACACTGGTGGATCCTTACGTAGTTTGTTTAGAAGAACAGACATGCAATGACACTGGTAGATCCTTATGTGGTTCATGAAAAGAACAAACATGCAATGACATTGGGTGTGGTTCATGAAAAGAACAGACATGCAATGACACTAGTGGATCCTTATGTGTGGTTTATGAAAAGGATAGGCATGCAATGACACTAGTGGATCCTTATGTGGTTTGTTTAGAAGAACACAGATGCAATGACACTAGGTGTGGTTCACGAAAAGAACAGACATGCAATGACACTGGTAGATCCTTATGTGTGGTTTGTTTAGAGGAACAGACATACAATGACATTGGGTGTGGTTCATGAAAAGAACAGACATGTAATGACACTGGTGGATCCTTATGTGCGGTTCATGAAAAGAATAGACATGCAATGACACTTGTGGATCCTTATGTGGTTTGTTTAGAAGAACACACATGCAATGACACTCGGTGTGGTTCATGAAAAGAACATACATGCAATGACACTGGTGGATCCTTATGTTGTTTGTTTAGAAGAACATACATGCAATGACACTGGGTGTGGTTCATGAAAAGAACAGACATGCAATGACACTAGTGGATCCTTATGTGGTTTGTTTAGCGGAACAGACATGCAATGACATCGGTGGATCCATGTGCGGTTCATGAGAAGAACACACATCAAATAACACTGGTAGATCCTTATGTGGTTCATCAAAAGAACAGACATGCAATGACACTGGTGGATCCTTATGTGTGGTTCATGAAAAGAACATACATGCAATGACACTGGTGGATCCTTATGTGGTTTGTTTAGACGAAGAAACATGGAGTGACACTGGGTGTGGTTCATGAAAAGAACAAACATGCAATGAAACTGGTAGATCCTTATGTGGTTCATGAAAAGAATAGACATGCAATGACATAGGGTGTGGTTCATGAAAAGAACAGACATGCAATGACACTGGTGGATTCTTATGTGATTTGTTTAGAAGAACACACATGCAATGACACTAGGTGTGGTTCAAGAAAAGAACATACATACAATGACACTCGTAGATCCTTATGTGGTTTGTTTAGAGGAACAAACATGCAATGACACCGGTGGATCCACATGTGGTTCATGAGAAGAACACACATCCAATGACACTGGTAGATCCTTATGTGGTTCATGAAAAGAACTGACATGAAGTGACACCGGGTGTGGTTCACGAAAAGAACATACATGCAATGACACTAGGTGTGGTTAATGAAAAGAACAGACATGCAATGACACTGGTAGATCCTTATGTAGTTCATGAAAAGGACAGACATGCAATGGCATTGGGTTTGGTTCATGAAAAGAACAGACATGCAATGACACTGGTGGATCCTTATGTGTAGTTCATGAAAAGAACGGACATGCAATCACACTGGTGGATCCTTATGTGGTTTGTTTAGAAGAACATGCATGCAATGACATTGGGTGTGGTTCATGAAAAGAACAGACATGCAATGACACTTGTAGATCCTTATGTGGTTTGTTTAGAGGTACATACATGCAATGACATTGGGTGTGGTTCATGAAAATAATAGACATGCAATGACACTGGTGGATCCATATGTGTGGTTCATGAAAAGAACAGACATGCAATGACACTGGTGGATCCTTATGTGTTTTGTTTAGAAAAACACACATGTAATGACACTGGGTGTGGTTCATGAAAAGAACAGACATGCAATGACACTGGTAGATCCTTATGTGGTTTGTTTAGAGGAACAGACATGCAATGACACCGGTGGATCCACATGTGGTTCATGAGAAGAACACATATCCAATGTCACTGGTAGATCCTTATGTGGTTCATGAAAAGAACTGACATGAAGTGACACCGGGTGTAGTTCATGAAAAGAACAGACATGCAATGACACTGGGTGTGGTTCATCAAAAGAACAGACATGCAATGACACTGGTAGATCCTTATGTGGTGCATGAAAAGAATAGACATGCAATGACATTGGGTGTGGTTCATGAAAAGAACAGAGATGCAATGACACTGGTGGATCCTTATGTGGTTTGTTTAGAGGAACACACAAGCAATGACATTGGGTGTGTTTCATGAAAAGAACAGACATCCAATGACACTGGTGGATCCTTATGTGTGGTTCACGAAAAGAACAAACATGCAATGACACTGGTAGATCCTTATGTGGTTTGTTTAGAAGAACACACAGGCAATGACACTAGGTGTGGTTCATGAAAAGAACAGACATGCAATGACATTGGTAGATCCTTATGTGGTTTGTTTGGAGGAACATACATGCAATCACACTAGTGGATCCACGTCTGGTTCATGAGAAGAACACACATCCAATGACACTGGTAGATCCCTATGTGGTTCATGAAAAGAACTGACATGCAGTGACACCGGGTGTGGTTCATGAAAAGAACAAACATGCAATGACACAGGGTGTGGTTCATGAAAAGAACACACATGCAATGACACTGGTAGATCCTTATGTGGTTCATGAAAAGAATAAACATGCAATGACATTGGGTGTGGCTCATGAAAAGAACAGACATGCAATGACACTGGTGGATCCTTATGTGTGGTTCGTGAAAAGAACAGACATGCAATGACACTGGTGGATCCTTATGTGGGTTGTTTAGAAGAACACACATGCAATGACACTAGGTGTGGTTCATGAAAAGAACATACATGCAATGCCACTGGTAGATCCTTATGTGGTTCATGAAAAGAACAGACATGCAATGACACCGGTGGATCCTTATGTGCGGTTCATGAAAAGAACAGACATGCAATGACACTGGTGGATCCTTATGTAGTTTGTTTAGAAGAACACACATGCAATGACACTTGGTGTGGTTCATGAAAAGAACAGACATGCAATGACACAGGTAGATCCTTATGTGGTTTGTTTAGAGGAACATACATGCAATGACACCAGTGGATCCACGTGTGGTTCATGAGAAGAACACACATCCAATGACACTGGTAGATCCTTATGTGGTTCATGAAAAGAACTGACATGCAGTGACACCGGGTGTGGTTCATGAAAAGAAAATAGATGCAATGACACTTGGTGTGGTTCATGAAAAGAACAGACTTGCAATGACACCGGTAGATCCTTATGTGGTTCATGAAAAGAATAGACATGGAATGACATTGGGTGTGGTTCATGAAAAGAATAGACATTCAATGACACTGGTGGATCCTTATGTGGTTTGTTTAGAGGAACACACATGCAATGACATTGGGTGTGGTCCATGAAAAGAATAGACATGCAATGACACTATGGATCCTTATGTGTGGTTCATGAAAAGAACAGACATGCAATGACACTGGTGGATCCTTATGTGGTTTGCTTAGAAGAACACACATCCAATGACATTGGGTGTGGTTCACGAAAAGAACAGACATGCAATGACACTAGTAGATCCTTATGTGGTTCATGAAAAGAACAAACATACAATAGCACTTAGGGATCCTTATGTGGTTCATGAAAAGAACAAACAGGCAATGACACTGGTGGATCCTTATGTGGTTTGTTTAGAAGAACACACATACAATGACACTGGGTGTGGTTCATGAAAAGAACAGACATGCAATGACAGTTGTGGATCCTTATTTGGTTTGTTTAGAGGAACAGACATGCAATGACACCGGTGGATCCACGTGTGGTTCATGAGAAGAACACACATCCAATGACACTGGTAGATACTTATGTGGTTCATGAAAAGAACAGACATGCAACGACACTGGTGGATCCTTATGTGATTTGTTTAGAAGAACACACATGCAATGTCACAAGGTGTGGTTCATGAAAAGAACAGACATGCAATGACACTGGTAGATCCTTATGTGGTTCATGAAAAGAACAAACATGCAATGACATTGGGTGTGGTTCATGAAAAGAACAGCGATGCAATGACACTGGTGGATCCTTATGTGTGGTTCATGAAAAGGATAGACATGCAATGACACTAGTGGATCCTTATGTGGTTTGTTTAGAAGAACACACATGTAATGACACTAGGTGTGGTTCACGAAAAGAATAGACATGCAATGACACTGGTAGATCCTTATGTGGTTTGTTTAGAGGAACAGACATACAATGACATTGGGTGTGGTTCATGAAAAGAACAGACATGTAATGACACTGGTGGATCCTTATCTGTGGTTCATGTAAAGAATAGACATGCAATGACACTGGTGGATCCTTATGTGGTTTGTTTAGAAGAACACACATGCAATGACACTGGGTGTGGTTCATGAAAAGAACATACAGGCAATGACACTGGTGGATCCTTATGTTGTTTGTTTAGAAGAACACACATGCAATGACACTGGGTGTGGTTCATGAAAAGAACAAACATGCAATGACACTAGTGGATCCCTATGTGGTTTGATTAGAGGAATAGACATGCAATGACACCGGTGGATCCATGTGTGGTTCATGAGAAGAACACACATCCAATGACACTGGTAGATCCTTATGTGGTTCATGAAAAAACAGACATGCAATGCCACTGGTGGATCCTTATGTGTGGTTCATGAAAAGAACATACATGCAATGACACTGGTGGATCCTTATGTGGTTTGTTTAGACGAACAAACATGCAATGACACTGGGTGTGGTTCATGAAAAGAACAAACATGCAATGATACTGGTAGATCCTTATGTGGTTCATGAAAAGAACAGACATGCAATGACATAGGGTGTGGTTCATGAAAAGAACAGACATGCAACGACACTGGTGGATCCTTATGTGTGGTTCATGAAAAGAACAGACATGCAATGACACTGGTGGATCCTTATGTGATTTGTTTAGAAGAACACACATGCAATTACACTAGGTGTGGTTCAAGCAAAGAACATACATGGAATGACACTGGTAGATCCTTATGTGGTTTGTTTAGAGGAACAGACATGCAATGACACCAGTGGATCAACGTGTGGTTCATGAGAAGAACACACATCCAATAAAACTGGTAGATCCTTATGTGGTTCATGAAAAGAACTGACATGCAGTGACACCGGGTGTGGTTCATGAAAAGAACATACATGCAATGACACTAGATGTGGTTAATGAAAAGAACAGACATGCAATGACACTGGTAGATCCTTATGTGGTTCATGAAAAGGACAAACATGCAATGACATTGGGTTTGGTTCATGAAAAGAACAGACATGCAATGACACTGGTGGATCCTTATATGGTTTGTTTAGAAGAATAGACATGCAATGACATTGGGTGTTGTTCATGAAAAGAACAGACATGCAATGACACTAGTAGATCCTTATGTGGTTTGTTTACAGGTAAAGACATGCAATGACATTGCGTGTGGTTCATGAAAAGAATAGACATGCAATGAA